>JAWLRI010000060.1:1280862-1354562 GCA_034781795.1 Crypturellus tataupa | reverse complement strand
GGCTGAGAGGGGATCTAATTAGTGTCTATAAGTACCTCAAGGGAGGCAGTGAGGAGGATGGGGCTGGTCTCTTTTCAGTGGCGGCCACCAACAGGACAAGAGAAAATGGCCACAAACTGAAGCACCAAAAGTTCTGCAGGAACTTAAGGAAAACATTCTTGACGGTGAGGGTGACAGAGCACTGGAACAGGCTGCCCAGAGAGGTTGTGGAGCCTCCTCCGGAGATCTTCAAAATCTGCTTGGACACAGCCCTGTGCCACGTGCTCTAGGTGGCCTGGAGTGTGCAGGGGGTTGCACTTTAGAGATGACCTCTAGAGGTCCCTTCCAACTCAAGGATTCTCGGGGGGGGAAAGTGGCCAAGCTTCATGTTTTCTACTTTGAAAACTAGTCCTGGTGTTAAGATAGAACTTCAGAAATAATGGTTTGCTTTGCTGCAGCCTTCCACTGACAGCTTTTGTTAAGAATTCATTGAAAACCTTTCATTAAGCTTGCTTTCCTCGCTGTCTGGAGAGGTTTTCAGTGAAATTTGTTTGGGTAGGTGGAGTGTTGATATGAAAATGATTTTACTAAGAAAAGTCAGTTAAGAATTTAGACCAAAGTTTTCCTTCAAAAACTGAGGAGGAAAGCGTGTTTGTCTTCAAGTACCAGCACATGGAAGGGCCCTACATTAAAGCTGCGTGCCTAGGAGATGAGAGAGAAAGGCTCACATCCCTTCTCTAGATTCAGATCCAGGACTTGAACCCCAGTAAAGGAGAGCAGAGACAGAAAAAATGCTCCCTCTTTCCCTCCCAACCTGCTCACCTATGAGGGCTGTGACAGAGACCTGTGCCAGCCGACTTTTGAAAGTTGTCCCATTGCAAAGTAGCGTGTACTTTGCTATCCTACGAAATTTTAACAATATGGACGACATTTTTGAAAAGAAGACGTTTTTCCCTAGTTACTGTAACATTAACAGATAGCAATCATTTATGTTGAGAGGAGTCCTTGAACTGCGGCCTGAGGAAGGCGGCCTTGCAGCGCGCGGGGCCGCCGAGGCGCGTTTCTGCGCTGGGTGGTGCTGTTGCCTGCGGAACGGCCGCTGCGGGACGCAAGGAGCATAAAGGGATTTTTTAAACCCTCACCCCCCCAGAGCTGCCATGAACTCTTGCTGAAAAGTGTCTTTGCGCTCAGTCTCTTGGAATAAGGTGAGTTAGTGTTTGAGGACCTCCGATTGCTTTTTTTTCTGGCAGGGTTAACTATTTTGAGAAGAGGTAAGGGACTCCCTGTCTCTTGGTCTGCTCTAGTGGCTGTCTGCTTTGCTCTTAACTGTCCTCCCTGAGTGATCAACCCTGCTTCCCAGCACCCTTTTCCTGGTAGAAGGTTCTGCGCTGTCCCGAAACCTGTGTCCTCATCTACCCCTGTTCTGAGAGGGATGTGTTGTAATCCCACTGGGAGAGGGAGACGGGAGGGAGAGATTTTGTCTGTGCTGTTGTGCTACTATTTTCAACACGTTGATCCTGGTTTTCCCTCACGCTACTTCTTCCTCCTTTTCCTACCCACTTGCTAATGCTTTGCTGTTCTCCTTATAGCTTATACCTAGCAGCTCAGCTTGGGGTCGGTGCTTGCATCTAGTGCTCATGTGGAATCTATTTAAGACCCTTTGCGGGGCCTCATTCCAAACTATGTGCCCTTCAACCTAAACGCTGCAGCAAGAGGCTTGATTTTGAGGCGCACTTAGAATCTTGTAACACACGGGAAAGTTTGGCAGTGCTGTAAGTTAAGTGAAAAAAGCTGGGGTTCTGTTGCTGAATTAAGTGCAGGGAGGATTTGCATGTATTGTCTTTTCTTTGCATTGTATCTTGCAGTGACAAAGGAACCCAAGTTAGAGAAGCAATGTAAAAATGTGAGATAGGTGCTTTTTAGTGACAAAGCGTAATAGCTTGAAGTCAGTTACTGGGGAATAGAATTAATGGGGATTTTCCATCTCTGCTGCATAAGGACTTAGTTTTTTGAGCATACTCGCTGCTGAGCCGAGTCAAGCCCCAAGCAGAGGTAAAACTTGCCAGCCGTGCATCCTCCCGAGTGCCGGCAGATGGGGCGCAGCGCGAGCAGGTCCTGCCTGCGCGCAGAGGCCGCCCGCGCTGCAGGCAGGCCCCGAGCTGGGCTCTGTTCGCAGCCCGTCCCTTGCATGCACCTCCCGGGCCAGGCTATGGTAGCAATAAGACTGCAAAATTCTCTGATTTTTTTCCTGAAGGGACTTGAGAATATTTTTCTATGACCTAATCCACAGGCAAATTGCCCATTCTTTACATTTTAGTTTATAGGCAGCATTTGTACTAAAATTTCTTGAGAATTCACAAAGCTGTTAGGGGGTTGTTGGAGGAGTGTCTTTAGGGCAGTTGAGCAATTTCTCTAGGCAGATTTGAAATACATTATAGAACAAATTCAATTCTTGCATAATTCTAATAAAATGAAGGATTACATATCATATGTGGCAGACTAAATTTCTTATTGTATCTACATAAATCAACAGAAAGCATCTCTAAAAAGAAAAATTTCTGTCCCAGATAATGATTGCAATTGAAATGCATCTCTCATGCTTTTTATGAAATGGAGATCAGGATAAAATACTGTCAGAAGATGGAGTGAAACTCATAATTATACATCCTCGCCTGTTAAATCAGTGCATCTTACTGGGCTTCAGTTTTTCTAAACTCAACAGCCTAAATTAATTGAGTTCACCGGAACAGTCTTACATCAACAGAAATGTGCATCTGTTTCTAAAGCAGATGCAACAAGTAGAGTCTCTGAAGACCACACCATAGCTGCCTCTAAAATATAACTTCTGATTGCCTGAATAATAGCACTGATCATATTAATGTTACTACTTTACTGAACCTTTCAGAGTCTAGAGAGGGAATAAAATCTTCATTAAGAGCAGAATCTCTTGAGAAGAAGAAAATTGAGACTGAAAACAAACTTCAGGATTAGAAATGTCCATAGATCAGAAAAGGTCACTGCTAGTTCATCATTCTTAATTATTAAGCAGCAATGAAATTCTGACTTCCATTTCCTTCATCAGTTCTTTTCTGAATAGCAGAGAACTAAAATCTTCTGAAAAAACTAATAAAGTCATCCAGGAAGCTGAGCTCATTTCCAATGTTAGAATAAATACAGTACCTACAAAAGAGGTGAGTTCATAGGAAGTTGATGGCAAATACTGTTTCCCCAAGTATTCCAAGCTTTGTATGTCTTCAAAAAGCACAAAGAAGCAATCTCACAACGGTTAAACCAAAACTTCCATCTTTTACCCCTAAAATACGTTTCACAAATTTGAAGTGCTAGATCTTGAGCTTACTAGCCGCTGCCTGCTCTGTGCTTGTGGATGGTTGAAGGAAGATCATTTAAAGGACGCAGTTCAAACCTGTGGACCCTCTCATTACATGTTTGGGTTAAAGGATCATTCCCTTATTCTATCACTCAAAGAGCAGCTAAGTTGCGGACTGAATAGATAGATACTGAAAAGTAGATACTTTTCATTAAGTGTCTGTTTGGAAAGGAAATTAGATTTGATGTTATCTCAACAACTGGAAGGTATTTTATTTTTCTGTGGTTGTTGGCTCAGTTTTCTGTGTGGCCGGAGTCAGGTGGATTTTGCCATGTCAAGTAAATTCAGGAGAATAAAGGAGAAGACTAGTACAGAAGTCAATGAAAATAAATGGTAGCCACTGCATTCAAATTGGAAGTGTAGTGTAGATGTCACCGAAGTTTTGATGTAACTTGCAGTATATCTGAGGGACTAGTCGCAAGATGTGTGTTTGCATGCATGCATTACCTACCAAACCACATCCAGAGGTCAGATCTGGTGTTGGGTTACATGCACTTCCGCAGGAGTCGCAGGGAAAACCCACGTTAGGTTGCGTTTCCGTATATATAAAGGGAAAAGGATAACGGAAGATGACACAATTTAAAATTAGTGAAAGGTGACAGTTTTTGAAGATCAATAAGTGGAATGGAAGAATGTTCCTACCCTCTTTCTCTGAATTCCAGTGCTAGTGTTCTGACATTTCCTATCACCGAAGTCTTCTCGGAGTTCAAACGAGTACCAAAGGCGTCTGTAATTCTTGCCCTCCACCAGTGAGATAATTCTTTTGTGAGACCGTAACACATTACACTGCTTTTTTTGTACAGCAGGAAAGGGCACTTCCTCCTCACGGCTACGTCTCTGAAGCTCAGCAGTGAGGATCTGACGGGGCGGAGTTTTCCACCGAGCCGGCTAGATAAAGGCTCGCGGACGGAGGCGACCGGGACTGCCGGCAGCATGAACCGCAGCGCGCCCTGCACAGCGCTGCTCTCCCACGGCGTGGACAGGCAGCACCACGGCTTGTGCCTTCAGTTCCTTTGGGACTTTGTCACAGCAAAGGAGCCGCTGATCAAGTCACCGTTCTTTCCAGTGCTGTTTTCTTTTACAGCGTACATGGCTTTCTGTCTTCCTTATATTACACTGGACTTTTTAAGCACTAGGCTACAGTGCTTAAGAAAATACAAAATCCAGCCACAGAACTATCCAACTCTGGGAATGATGGTGCCTTGCATTATTCAGAGTGCCTATCATCATGTTGTTTTGATTTTCCCAGTGACGTTTTTCCACTGGTACTGGAGACCAGTGAACCTACCTGTGATGGCTCCAGAACTGCCTGAGGTCTTGCTGGAAGTCACAGTTTGCCTGCTTCTCTTTGATTTTGAATACTTCCTTTGGCATTTGCTTCATCACAGGGTGCCTTGGCTCTACAAGACCTTTCACAAGGTGCATCATAAGCATGTATCAACATTTGCTCTTACTACGCAGTACTCCAGTGTATGGGAATTGCTTTCCCTGGGATTTTTTGCTGCAATCAATCCAGTGCTCCTCAGATGCCATCCTTTGACAGAAATGATTTTCTTCCTTGTAAACATTTGGTTGTCAGTGGAAGACCATTCAGGATATGACCTCCCTTGGTCCACTCACCGGCTTGTGCCTTTTGGTTTGTATGGAGGAGCTCCACATCATGATCTCCATCATCTGAAATTCAAATCAAACTATGCTCCATACTTCACTCACTGGGACAGACTCTTTGGGACTTTCACAGAGTCACATTCTCATTGAAGATATTTGCCTGTGGATAAACTCTTCTTTTAGATAAACTAAACTAGTACTGTCTTATTTTTTCAAAGACATACAGAAGATTGTGTATTTGAAGCTACTTATAAAAGCTATAGCTATTTATAACAAAGCCTGTTAATATATGTGTGTCTGTATGTGTACTTGGAACTGTCTATGTTGAATGACTGCAAATGGGATAGTTGCTTAAATTTGAGTCAAAGGTATAAGGGAAGCGTTAAGAGACATTCTCTCTTCTTTCCTTCTTTCCAGCTTTCATAAAGCATATATTGTATTACTGTTACATTATTGTATGATGTTCTATACCTGCACAGGAAAAATTATCTTGCTGTTGTAGGGTGATTTATGATGTATCCAGAATGGGTACACATCATGGATTTTTTGGAGTTTAATCTGCCAGAGTCTATTATTACACACTGATGTTAAAAATGCTGCCAAAGCTAGTTTACTGACTTGTGCAATAATTTTGATATTTATATTTTAAAACTTGATGTACTGTTTTTAATGGGAAATAAATGTGGTCACTCCTTAAACTTGCTTCTGTTTCATTATATTCATTCCTTCGTTCATTTTATGAGCAGGTATGATTCCTTTAGCATAGGTTGTAATTTTGGGGGAGGAGGTAGGGGTTTCCTCATTGAAATGTTTTCATATTTTTTCAGAAGTGAACAATTTGGGGTTTTTTTTCATAGTATGGTGATACTTTTAATAGTTCTCAATATTTTGAAAACAGGACGATGAAGAATGCCATTTAAAAAGGCAGAGTGAAGTTTTATGGAGCTACATATGTGAGAAGCTTGAATGATTTTCACACTAATTATGGTGTGAGAGCAGAACATTAAAGAGCCTCTTAATGAAAGAGACTCAATTTACAACCACATAATTTAACTTCTTACTAGTGTGCAAAACACTGGCAAGGAATATAAACTTTTTTTTGCAAAATGAAGGAGTCAAATCAAAACTTTTTAGAGGTTAAACCATAGAACAAGGTTGTTCTACATGTTACTAGAAGAAATTAGAATATTCACCAGGTGTTCTCAAAAAAGTCACACTGAAAAATGAACATGGAAAGATAAGCAGGTCTTATGTGTCTTGTTGAGCAGGAGTCCATATGGATTTCTTAAGAGGCCACTACATAGCATTTCAGTGCTTGTAACCTTCTATCCTCTGTTCCCAAGAATATGATGGGAACAGGGAAAGTGCAAATGTGAGAGAGAGTGTGTAGCAACCACTTACACATCACCATGCAAAAATGTATTTGTCATTATGTTATGTCTAGAACTGTGTGACCTTAGAGAGGATGTTTTTCCAAGAGAAAGGAGCTTTTAATATTGTCAGTAAGGTGACATTTTAAAAGGAATAGTGCATTTGTATACAAAATAATTTTAATAAACATCTTCATAAATAGTATGAAATGCTGCACAGTCACTGTACTTAACCTCTCCCTTCTCTCTCTCATGATGTTCATGAACATCATGCACTGGACTTTAAAAGCACAACCCTTTGTTTTCATAAGAACACACATAATTGCATCCTGAGAGCAAAAACTGAAGATTAAAAGAATATAAATCTGGAAATTTTGTGATGCATTTATTCTGTTGAAAGCAACATTTCTCAATCTTATTGGTTAAAATTATAAAAATGTAAGTATTTTTTGGTGTGCTACAAAGAAAATATAATATTCTTTTCCCTGCTAAATTTAGAAAGCAAAATACAACCCCTGAATTCTTTGAGCTATTATGCCATTTTTGATGCATCCTAAAGTTGCACTTGGCTCTAGAACTCCCTGGGAGTGCAGCCTGGCAAATCCTGACATCAGATGAGGATGCTCTGTGGTTTCAGTGGGTTATACAGTGTACTATACTGGAATAAATAAGCCTGGAATGGTTTATTTGAATTCTGAATTAGAAATCTGTCTTTGTCACTATGATATAATCCTAACATGTCTTGTCCATTAAGGTGTAAATGTGCGAATTGTAGGTACTTTAAAGTGCTTTCTATAACAGTGGCTTGTAATATAGGTTTAGATCTTTGTATGAGAGAGAGGTGGCCAGGAGACCTGGATAAAGTTCATGTCTGTGTAAAAGATTCATGGATTTATTTTGGAAAAGTAAAAGCAAAATACAGACAAAAAATTACACTGAAGATAAAGCAAATAAAAGATGTTTTATTTCCTGTTTTCATTGAAAGTTCAGCATATTGTCTCTCACTGAGCATGAGAGCATGGCTAGTTCTGTGTGTTGACGGTGCTGATTTTAAAACTGGATTTTACAGATGTTGCTTCCTGTATTTGCATTTCCCATCATCCTTACTGCACGCCTTTGCCAGGCAAATGGAACATCATGATACTGCATTTTCACAGTTCAGGCCAGAAAACCAAAACTGACTTTCTCTGCTCTGTTCCAAAATTCTCCTACCTATAGAGGGACATAAGTTACTATGTCCCACAAAGACTTCCTACCTAATCTGCTGCAAACTAATCTGTAGTGATTTGTGATTAAATAGTGGCTGTTTGTGCAGATCTTAAAGCCATAAAATGAGATGTCTGATGCTGAGTATTGTCAAATTTATATCTTTAACAATCCTATCTTGCTTAAGGTCAAAGCAGTAAGATGTGCCTTTCTGTTCGTTACTGTGTTTTAGTTCTGAAGAATAACACACAGCTAAATATTTGAATTGTTTGCTTGGTCTAATAAATTGCTGGAGTTCCAAAACTCACTTTAAGAGTCACTCACTGCACTTTAAGACTCTACTTTTGTTGAAATTTAGGCTGAGTCTTTCAAAGGATGTCAGGCTGATGTCAGGCAAATTTGAGGGAGCAGCTTTGAACCTTGCAAAGAGACTGCTTTTATTTGGTGGATTTGTTCTCTGTGCTGCTGGAAAATATGTTCTTGGGCTGTTTCAGTGAGAAGGGGTGTAGCGTAGAGCCGTGCTGCCTCACTGCTCCGTTTTGGAACAGGCTTTGTCCTTACCCACACTGGTCACATGCCAGTGCCGTACACAGCCTCCCCGCGGTTATGACTTTTAAAGATTTGAAAATCCATTATGGTAATGGTTTTAGAGACGCAGTGAATCTTGTGAATTATCTGAATGAAAACTGATTTTTTAGTTTGAGATTATCAGACTATTCTATCCCTAAAGCACTTTTAAAACAAATTATAATGAATGACAGAATACTTATTTGTCTTATGAAAATGAAGAATGACAGAATACATAATTGTCACATGACATTTAAGAATGAGAGAATACTCCATTGTCATATTTGCCCCTCAAAGTTATTGGAAACAAGTTCAGTTTTACTTATTCTTGTTCTCATCCCCAGATATTCAGCTTTTGCTGCTATCTGCATTCATTCATGCAGTCCTTATTGAGCCAGTGACCGTACAGTTCCTAAAAAAATGGTGATTTGGGCTAAGAAAAAAGCACACTCAAAGTACAAAACCCCTGTGGATTCGTTCCCAGATTACTTTGGTTGAGAGACTAATTAATGTGAGCCTACTACCACACTTAGGTATCAACTGCATCTTAGCCCCAAGCTTGGTGTGCTGAGCCAGTTTGCTAATGGAATATTTAGGTTGGTCCTACATTGCTCATTATAGTCAGACCTGAAAGGATATGCTGACTGTGTAAATCCATCTGAATGTGGATATGGTTTTCTTAAAAAAACAACTGCCAAACATTTTCCAAAAGAGTTTTCCAAACTCTCACGAGCACAGAGTTAATATTAAGGGAGATGCCAGCTATGGGAAATAATGCTGAGAAGTTTTTTAGTCTCACTTTTCAGAGATTCTTTTTAAAAAGACAGTTTAAAAAGCTTGCTAATCACCTTGTCCCCCATTGCAGGGACTGACATGAAGAGACTGACAGAAGCAGATGGGGTAGGAAAAGGGAGAAAGAGGAGGAAAGGAAAGGAAAGCAGTGTATCTGTGGCCGTGTCCGTCACCGCCACTCGGTGCAGCGCACACCAGCGATCAGGTAATGAAGGAGAGCACTGATACATTGCCCCCACCACCGCACAACTGCCCACAGCCCTCAAGTTCTTACTCACATCCTGCATTGCTAGAGCTTTGTAAACTCCACATCCATTCACATCTTGTCCATTTTCCTATTTAATTCTTTCTGGAAGTTCTCATAGCAGTGGAATACAGCAACCTGCAACAGGTAACTCAGCCTTTATTCAGCATAAATGCAGAAGTAGTTTTGTGATGTTGGCTATAAAAATAGGTTAAAAAATATGAGAACTCATGGACTGGAATGCCTCGTCCATGCTCAATTTTAAGATAATAGGCTTTACTTATGGAAAAGCAAAAAGCAAACAAGTGAAGGTGGAAGGCTAGTAGGCCAGGCAGGCAGAAACCTGACTGCTTTATTTTCAGTGTTTTGAGAGAAGCTTCAGTCCTATAGATATGTGAATAGAGAGGGATGTAGAAGGAAATACTTCCAGGAAGAGTTTAGAGACCAATTACTTTTATTTGCCCTCAGAACTAAGCAGTGAGGAGTTTAGGGGTTAGTTTAGGAGTTTAAGTAGCCCAAAGTCTAGGATGAGCTAAAAATCTGTTCTAAGGTGAGCATGAGGTACCCTTTATAGCAAAAGGCTATGAAACAAGTACTAGCAGCAATTGTATTGGCATAGGTCTGCTTATCCGCCTCATGCGGCCACAGGGGCTGTATTAGATTTCACCACTATGAGACAACATTTTGGGCCAATTAAAATTTATTTAAGAGGTTTATTTACAAAGCTTCTGGAGTCAGTCTAAATATCTGACCCAATGAAGTTTAAGTAAAGGATATGGAAATTACACAGGTTGAAATCATTAAATAGTGGGTGGGCATGCTCATCTGATGCTTGTAGCTTGCAAAGACTGCAAGCTCAGAAATTACCTAGTCAGAGTAATTTACACATACAGCAAATGCAAACTAGCTGCCTTCCCTCTCTTTCACCCTAACTCTGTCTTCTCCACCAGTAGCTCTCTCTCTGGTACCCCCGAGCAGCTGCTGACAACTTCCCCCCTTCCCTGTGAAAATTGTCTGAGTGCTGTCAGCTGGTTTGCCAGGTTTATGGTGTGGGTTGTTTTTTGTTTTGTTTTGTTTTTCTTCTCTTTTCTCCTCTGGGCCATCAAAGAGTCAGGCTCAAGAAAAGCAGAAGGGAAAACTTTTCTTTCCTGAATCTTAGTCCTAAAAGGTTTCATGTACCTCTCTATGCTTGTTGAAGTGACCTTAACTCTTGCTGGACTTCTTTACCAAGCAGTAAGTAAATTTGTGGGTGTTGGGATGTTTCAGATGCTTGATGGAGAAGAGGAAGGCTCAAGTGGGGCTGTGTCTGTCAGCTCTGCAGGGCAATGTTGGTGGATGACCACAGGACAGCAGTTGAAGAATATCAGAGATTCTTGCAAGTGACTGTTGGAGTATGATCGGGCCCAGCCCAAAGTATCTGGACCATGAACACAAGAAAGTGAGTAATGGTTTGTGCTGCTGTGTGAGGTGTGGTGAGCAAAGCAGCAGATTATGTAATTACACTTAATTTGGGATGGATTGATTCTAGCTAGTATTGTTTTTCTGTTCCCACTTGAAACAGGTGCCAGAGAGCACTAGCAGTACTGCCAGTCATGTCAGCAGAAAGGAAACAAGGCTGAGCAGCAGCTGGGGCTCAGCCTCCTTTCAGCAAAGTAGCTGGTTCTTCTTGTGACTTGTCTATGGGAAGTTTTTTTTTCTATTTGTGACATTTCTGCTTTCATATTACGTAGCATGTGTGTTTTCTAAGTCAGGAGGCTGGAGCAACATCACTGGCCTGCAATCGGCTGGCAGACAACCAGGGCATGATCAGCCCTGTTTTGGTGGTACTGGTGGTCTATTATTATAATTTTTTTCTTCTTTCCTTCAAATTCTGTTGCCTTGTTTATAGCCAAAATACGGAAGATAACTCTCTCCCCTTACTAGATATAGTAAGGACCTTCTGCATTCAGATACTGCTTATTGATTGCACCTGCTTCCTGCTCCCAATCTTAGCACTGTGAACATTGAGCATGGATTATGTTTCTGATTGCTGGAGAAAAAAAAAACAATTCTATTCTGCATACATTGTGACGATTTTATCCCAGTTAGGTCTGAGGGAAGAGCACTGGTCTGGGCAGGTGCATATTTGTGCTTGATCTCCAAAGCAATCCAAGGGCTCTTTCCTTAAATCCAGATGTGCCGAGGGAAGAAGAGGGCTGAAGGTTTGTGTAGGGATGGTGTCATTTTTAACTGGATTTCAGAAGGAAACAGTGCTTACACAATTGCAGCACCTTTCAGGGTATTTCAGTAATTTCTGGACTTGTCACACAACTCAGCAGAATTGAACAGAGCAACAGAGGTCTCAGATATTAAATTTTTATATGAAAATTATTAATGGTGGAAGAGTAAGATATTTCCAGCCCCATTTAAGAAAAGGTAGTGAGGAACCAACCACTCTTCTGTCTGTGTGAGAGTAACCAGCTGGGCCTTTTGGAGATGCGTAGCTTCAGATTAATTGTAGTCTCTACTGTCTCTTTTTTTTAATGAAAAGGTCAAATGAGATAGGAGTGATGTTGTCCTTGGAGAGGGATTTTGGGGGGATGTATAGGAATTCTGGAGAAATCTGGGAATATTACGGTGTGTTGGAATATTAGTGTGTTGGACAGACAGAAAACAATTCCTTTCTGGCTCAAGGACAATTTCTTGGATTTGGAGTATTTCTTTCTCTCTCTCTCTCTCTCTCTCTCTCTCTCCCGATAAAGGGGTGAAAATAAATATGGTGTAATCAAATAGTCAAATCATGATCCATTCTAAACAGTCGTGAAAAAAAGACCTAATGCTAAAGCCAGCAATATTGCATTTCTTCAGGAGAGGGTGCTCAGGATTGTAGCTGCTGTAAAAGGGAGAGCATCCCTTAGCCTTTTTCAGCTGGTGAATACTACAGAGGAAACTGAGGCAGGCTCAGTGGGTAGAAAAGTGAGTAATGGGAAGTGTGGAGTAAATTTGGGGAGGAAGCTTGTATGACAGCAATTCTGTTCTTAACTAGAAAAAAAAAAAAGAAGTCAATCATTTCCTGGAGCCTGGTTGGGGTGCAATAGTATTATAAGCCTTTTATAACAAGAATTTCTTATCTTTAGCTTTCTTTGCAACAAGAGGACTAGCAGTCAGTGAAACTGTGCTGCTGTGTGTTTATTTTGGCTCTTGTTGCATGCTAACTAGCTGTCCGGTTCAATTATCAAATCAAACAACATAACACATTATAGAAGCAGGGCCTTTCAGGGATGTCATGTGCTTGCTGTTGGTATTCAGAAAGTCTGATGCGTTTACAGTCACAACGTATTGCCTAAAATAGAAGTTCAGTGGCAGGGGCGTGCAAAAGGAGGAGAAGCTTAAAAACAAATATGAGGTTAATTTAGAATATGTGTGTATATATATATATATAAATTACATATATAATTTATATATGGTTATAAAGGGTATGTGCGTGCACACACACACACACACACACACACACACACATGGATAAGGTCAGCTTCTCTAACCACCCCAAAAGTGGATTTTTCTTGTGGTAAAGGGGGAGTTTCCCATCTATGCAAAATCCTTTGGTAGAGCTTGAGCAGGATTATAAAGGCCGTCGAACCAAAATTGGGGAAATGGGAACCCTCAGTGGCTCCTTGGGTGTAGCAATCCACGTTGCCTGCACTTTCCCATACCTTGTCAGTGCTAGCAAAGGACATGCTTTTGAGTGGGAGAAAGGGCCAGGTGGAAGAAGTGGGAAGAGAAGGAAAAAGCCCTGGAGTATATCTGAAAATGAAATCAGTCATGTGGAGTCTCCCATATTTTGTGTTAAATTTCACTTTTAGCCTGGTTAACCGCTGGTTAAACCTCTCGTTAGCAGCTCCAGAGCGGCTTCCCCTTCTGCTGCTGGGTGCCGTGAGCTGCACGTGCCAGCGCTGGGCCGTTGGGTAACACGGTCCTGCCGCGCGCGGGGCAGCCCCTCGCCCAGCTGAGGGGTCATCCCGGCTTGTCCTGCATTTGGAATAGAAGGGATGAATGAAAACTGAGGAGGCCCTAATCCTTTCTCCCAGATAGAGGATTGATTTTGGCTGATAGCATGACAAGATGAGGGGTTATTTATTTAAGCCTCTCCTCTGGAGAAAAAGGAAGCACTCATGAAGACTCCAGCAATACTTCCTATGAGCTGAAAGTAACATTATGGTCTGGAAGGAAAAAAGAAGCTTGCTCAAAAGCACAAGGATCTGAAACATATTCTGGGGTTTTCTCAACTTTGTAATATGAAAGGGGAATAACAGCTTTCAAGGAGGGAAAGAGTGGAATTTTTCTTGTGGTAAAGGGGGAGTTTCCCATCCATACAAAATCCTTTTGTAGAGTTTGAGCAGGATTATGAAGGCAGTAAAACCAAAACTGGGGAAATGGGAAACCTAAACACTGACTAAAGCTGATTCTGTCTTGCTCATCACCCTCTGTCTCAAACTCTTGTCCCTAAATTCAGCTAAACATCTGGAATTCTATTCCCAGCCTCCTACATCCTCTGCAAGCCCATGGTGTAGTAGTACAGGAGTAACTCCTGGTGGCTTTGCAGGAGAGAGCTTGGTGGAAGGAGCTGTGCCTGCGCTGAAGAGATGCTGATAAGCCGGGAACAGGCTCCATGGCTCTGATGTCTTCCCCTGCTCTGCACGGCAGAGCCTTGATCCCCTCCACCAGTGGGCACGTGGGAATTGCTACCAGATGTGTAGAGCCTCTGCTTTGCTCCCTGAAAGTAGCTGTATGTGCCTAAAAAAAAACCAAAAAACAAAAGACTTTTTCTGTGGTTTTGATCATCTCACTTGGAAAAACTCACTTGGAATCAAACCAAGTTGTGGGGTTTTTTTGTTGTTTGTTTGTTTTTTACCCACATGAAAGTAATAAGATTTTTTTGGTTTTGTTTGTTTTTAGTAATTCAAAAAAAAATTTTTTTCCCTTATCCTCCAGCCACTAACAGTTTAGTTTTATTCTGGAAAGTCACCTAGCTGCTCTGTAGGAATTTGATATGCCTCAAACTCTCTGGAGGATACATCCTCCTATTTCATGTCTGGCATCAAAACACAGTGTGTGTTCCTTTTCTTTCTCAGCATTACCTTACACAGGCTTATCTCTTAGATTTTGTATAGCAACTTCCCATGCATGCAAGATTCTTCTTTTATGCATATAGATGCATACATTCTACCTAGTAACCTCATTAGTGAAAAGTTTTCCTGCTGGATCTATTTGCAGTATGTATTATGGTTTGGCGGATGTTTTATTCCTTTAATTTTTTGTGATGGATAATTTGATGTCATTCTTTATTTTCAGAATTCTGTGCACATTTTGTACATGGAAATAATATAATTCCTACCACTGATTCTTAACTTATTTGAGACCTATTCTAGATTTTGGGATTATTCAGAAAACATTTAAAAGTTACTTCTGTGTATGTGTGTGTGTAGTTTTTTTTTTTTTTTTAAATGGCCAGAGCAAAAAATCTGTGTCCTGGTATTCTTAAAAGCAACTAATTTGGCTTCATTTGCCAGCCAACTCTTCTCTAATTCATTTATTTTACAGAAACTGATTTCTTACCCTGACCTTTGTGGTTTCTTTAAGCCCAACAGTTATTTTGCCATATGTAAAGCAGTCATTCCTTTTTGCTTAGTCTGTTCTGATTACATGTTTTCTAACTTGACAGAAATCATAACTCTAGGTATTAGAAATAGTAGAAAATATCACATATGATTCAGAACTGAAACTAATCTTTAGCACTTTATTCAAGAGGTCACTAAAGTTTAATGGAGTTTCATCTCCAAAGCTCTTTTGTTGAAATCTATTCTTCTCTGAAGGCCGGTGTAGTGTGTAGCTCTATAATGTCATGCACAGTGAGTTATACAAGTTACAACAATTGGGACTGAGCAAAAGGCTTCCATAAATATGATGGAAAGGGCTGGGTTAACAAAGAGATGCAGCATCCATCTGTTGGAAATGGGGTGAAGCGGTGAGGATGACTTGAACTGCAAAGAATTTAGAGTCAGCTTGAGTTCACAGCGGTGTGGAACACCGTTTTGCAAAAAAAGTGTGATCAGAATCAGAGCTGAGATTCCTAATGATGCTCCTTATCTTTTAAAGACATTTTGAATGTGAGACTGAAGTAAGACAGAGTCCTGGTGTCAGCACCTCCTACTTTGTAACACAACTTCAGGTTCCTGTGAGTGAAGCTTTAGTAGCTTTGTAGAAGATGCTACTGTCTTCCTGGGTATGGGGGGAAGCAAAATCTCGATAGCTTATGATGATTAGAAAAGTTCTTAAGCACGGGACACATGGAAAATCCTCAGGAAATCACGCTCAGTGTGTGGCTCAGGGTGCAGAAAGAAAGGAGGTTTGAACCGTAATGTTGTACAATGTGATTTATGGAGGAAGAGACTGGCTTGACATGTGTAACTGCATGCTAGGGAGGCCGAGGAGGGAGCTGTAGTAGACAGTTACAGTCACTTAATGCTAAATTGCTTAGGCTAATGTATTCATTATGGCATGATCACCCACAAGAAGGAAAACTAAAAGTAGGCTGTGACAATGAATAATTTTTGAGCACTCATGACAGCATTTCCTCACTTAGTAGAGATTGGATGTGTTCCCTATCAACTCAGTTTAATTAAAAACATTCTTCTCATAAGCTAACAATTTAAAAAGGGATGCTAAAAATTGTTGAAGAAAATAGAAAAGCACAATAATCTTTATTATGCTCTCAACTAACGATTATAAATTTCTTCTTACCACGGAACTGCAGTTGCTCTGTTAGAAAACTTTTGATACATTTAAGTCTTGACATTATGAAAAATATGACTTTTTATGGCTCTTCACTAATGTATTACTACATAAACTGCTGTGAAACAGCAGCAGGTCTTTGATGGTATCTAGCCCAGTCTTCCAGTTAACTTCTCAAAGTAAGTGGTATTAAAAAGATTCCAGTAAGACTCCCTGCACACTCTACTTTAGAGTATATCTTAGAAATGGCCACAATGAAAAGGTCATTACTGATAGTGAATACAAGATGAATCATTGTCCAAATATCAGTTAATACTGGCTAATAACATAACATAGTGACAGGTCCAGGAAATTAATTAACTTTGCCTGACCAGTCTGCTTGCAACATTCCTGCTGATCTCAAACAGTGATACAGGATATAAATTCCCCAGACTTTTGGTAAAGTAAAATCCTTCTGCTCCTACTCCCTAAGCAGATCACTATGTCCTCACCCCAAATCTGTCCCTTAACCCTTACTTACCTCCCATGGCAGATATAACAGCAAATCCTAAATATCTGCGACAATGGATCATGACAACCGTTGTCTTTATGGGCTTCTGAAAACCTAGGTCAGGGCATATTCAATTCCAGACTGATGTAATCGTTTCTGTAATCAGCAGAAGGCTAATAGAGCAAAGCTGTTTGCGCTTGAATGTCAATTCAAATGCTTCTCATACTGAGGGTTTTGATCCCTCCACCCCCGTTTCCTTCACAAGCAGCACAGATAGAGAAGTAGTCTGGGACACAGTGTCTTTGTTGTGTGCAGGACGCTTGGCTCTGTGTCCTTTCCCTCTCGCACGCAGCTGAAGTCTGCTGGATAACACTGGTGTGGCACAAGTGGAGAGAGCAGATGGCTGGAGGAGCAAATGGGCCTCTATGGTGGAGGCATTTCCAATCCCTTTGATTATGACAGTGCAAGCACCGTGTGTTACAAAGTCTAGAGTCTGACATTCACATGATGTATTGGGTCTGGGTTAAACCATCTCCTGTTTCCATTGCTACGAACACCAGACTGTGGCTCAGGCCCTGAAACCTATGAGCTCCCTGAGGTCTGCATAGAGCCCAGCCCTCCCGCGGGTCTATGGGTGCTGTTTGAAGCTGGCCTTGCTGCGAGCAGGAGGTTGGATGAGGTGATTGATCTCCAGAGCTGTCTGCTATGCTCCAGTTATGTGGTTTTCTGTCTCCAGATGTTTCCAAACTGGCCAGCTTAAGACCAGTCAGTTCCAGGCATTGTTGTTCCCTGGGGGAGAGGATCTGCTTCTGAACCTTCTCCGTTTCTTTGCTCTCCCCCTAGTGTTGCTCATCCTTACCAGTACTTGCCTTCACAGTTGGAAAAGGAGCAGTAAATCCAAGCAGAATCCATTCCCCCTTCCCAAGGGCAGAGACCTGCGTGTTACTTTCTGCTTGCAGGCAGCTGGGCGCTTTTCTGTCCTTGACAATGTTTCTCATAGTTTACCAGGTTACCGAAATGACTGGCAGGGCTCCACAGGGAATTGGTAGGAGGCCTGTCCCCCTTCTCCCTGCTCTCATTGCCTCGTGGTGCAACAATGGAGCTGAAGTCCGCTGTTCACCCAAAGTCCATCCTCCCCAGCAGCTGCTGCAGGTTCGTGGACTGTTTGAACGTGGGTGCAGTCTGTCAGCAGCAGTGTGTAAGGCCGGGAGTGGAGCGTGTGGAGGTGGGAGAGTGTTTTGGGGTAATTGTAAATCACTGCCTGGGCCTGCACGCTGTGGGCTTCTCCACTGCAAAAGCCTGGAGCTCCTCATTCCATTCCAGGCAGGAAGCAGCCCTGCCGATAGGAAAGGTGACTCAGTGTGCTGGGGTCTGCTCCAAGTCACAGCACAATATAGAGCTACTGTAGGAGATTTGTTACAGTTTTGGCTCCTTTTTGGGGTAGTGGGAATGGGCTGTGAAAACCATGCAGGGCTGGGCACTCGGTGACAAAGGACAGCCTGTTTAAGGGGAGCCATGTTGAGGTGGCAGTAGCTATCACTGTGCTAGGTGGGTTCAGCTCCCACAGCTGGGGCAGAGCAGTCTCTCTGCTGGGCATGCTGGGTTTGTTTGTTTGCTCTCCTAGTGTCTAGGAACCATCCTTTGGCATGAAAACCTCTATTGTGCCTAGAACTGTATAAGCATATGATTCTTACAATATCCTTCCTTTCCCTCCTCCCCTCTCCCCCAAATGCAACTTGCAGTCTGTATGAAGCATGAGATAACAGATGGGTCTAAGGAGAGCGCTGGAAATGCAGGAGGAGTTGGGAAGAGCCAATGAGGCAGATTTGGTCAGCATGCTCGTCTAGCTAACACGACAGAGTTGTGGACAGGAGAAGTCTGAAAAAGGATAGCAGGAAAACAAGCTTTGCCCTTGTTTAATAGGAGCTGCTTGCAAGCATGAGTTTCTGCGGGAAGGTGCTGTCTTGAGGAGAGCAATTATGGTGAAAATCTAACTGCAAATGGGATCTAGTCTTTCCTCATGGATGAATAGGGAGGCAGGATGAAAAAGGGAAAAATGAAAAAGGCTTCATTTTCATGTGGTATAGTCAACAGTGAAGAGATGCAGGTGAAAGAACGCCAAGGGCAAAAGATAAGAGCTGATCTTTGCAGGTGATTTCTAGATAGACTAAAGCAGGACAAGACTGTGTTTTATAGCTCCAGAGAAAATACTGTCGCAATGCTTGAGATGGTGAAAATGTGGTTAGTGTTTTTGGCTGACTGGCTGGATAGGAAATGTCTTAAGCAGAAAGAAATGTCTCAACTAGCGAGATTTAGCTGTGGCCTAGATCTGAAAATTTACAATTTCCAAGTCTTTTCCCCTGGTTTTGGGCAGGCAGATGGCATAAGGTCAAGCCTACAGAAGAGTAGATGGAATCAAAGCTGTCTTGAGGATGTAAACACAGTAATAGTCATTTTGACTTTTTTGGGAACACATTATGAAAGACATCTGAACTTTATTATTTCTTTCACAATAGTCCTTTCATTATGTTTGAGCCTAAAGCAGCCATTTGGTGAGCTATTTAGTGAGGGTTTCTTCCCCTTTTAGTCAAAAGCAGAAGTTTATTATTTAGTTTACTGAGACTACCAGTTTGTAGAGTAGATGCAAAAAGCTGTCTATGTTATCTAGGGTGTCTGACTGATGAGTTGCGTGTTGCTGTATCCTGTTGGGGAAGTGGTTGCTAGCTGTAAAAAGCAGGTAGGGGGGAAAGTAGGGGTTTGATTTAATTAAGGCAATAAATTAAGGATTAAATTAAGGTTGGCATGCCTGGATGAAAGTAAAGAGTTTGCAGCTCCTACACACTGCAAGAATTCAGTTTAGGTCACTGAATGATCTTGGTCATGGTCTGCATTATCACTACTGTTATCATTGGCATTCTAACATACCTCATTCTTGGAAATTTTTGTTATGAGCTTGCCTTGTAGTTCGTTTTCCTTTTGCTTTCTACAATAACTCCCTTTTCAGTTTTACATACAGTTTTTGTTTCCATTTTATGCAGATTACAGCTTGTAGACGAACTTTTCTTGTCTTTCTAAATTGTCTGGTAAAATTATGAGGACAGATAATGCTCAGAGCTAGTGAATAGAAACCAGCTAATGTGGTATATTTGTACATAATAAAGTGTGGAAGTAAGACGTGTGAAGGGTCAGATCATGTGGAAAGTATGGTGCAGCAAGAACACTGAATCATAGGTGTGTAGAAGATGACAACATGTAGTTAGCAGATTGAATGGGTGGTTTGGTGGATTGCAGGTGTTTTATTTTATTTATTTATTTTCCCCTCTGAAGATAAAGTGAAAGGTGGAGAAGAAATAAACAGAGATGATGGAATGTGAATATAGAGGAGGCAGTGGAGGATGTAAGATAACATTATGAAATACATTAGAACATCTGGTCGCCAAAACTAAACTAAACATGCTTTCATATGCTGTCAAAACTCTAAAAAAAGATATGTTGTTTGTTTATACCATTGACATACCACTTACAAGAGTAAAGTAAAAGAAGGTAGATTTTAGATGTTGATTTTTATCAAGCTTTATTTTCCTCTGATCTGGACAAGCATAAGCAGAGTGAAAATAGTTAGAATGCTGAAATGTAGCTTAGTTAATTTGTAATTCATCAGATACCAAGTAACAAGAAGAGGCATCAGTGCTGAATGAGGCACTAATCCTCTGCCTATCCTTCTGCCAGGGCTCAGTTTCTTTCAGCAAGAATGTGCTTTTATCAGTGAGTTATGCATTATATAATTATATATTCATTATTATAATTATTATATTACTTATTATATAATGCATAATTATATGCTATATATAATTTATATATATATATATAATATATATGCTATATATAATTATGCATTATTCGGTGAGTTATAGATTCCTACAGATCAAAATACTTTAACAGTAGAATCCACCTGTCCTGTAGGGAGCTTGGGCAGAGCTCTCTTGCATTTAATGGGTTATCTATGCCGCATGTATTAGAATACTAGTATCATCTCCACTGCGTGCATCCTTTGGGAATATATGGATCCTGGATTTTAATTAAAGGTTGTTTTTGTTTTATTAAATATTTAAAAAATAGTATTTCAATGTTTTAGAAACTAAGTGCTATATTTTAATAAACTTTGTTTAGGTAAAGATATAGTAGTAATGAGACATATTCCCCATTGTAGTTAGATGCAGGTGAAACCTTCTCCAGGACACCAGGCAGCATCATTTCAATGAAGGGTTAATGGAGCACCGTGGTCCTTGCAGACCTGAGGATGGCTCTACACATGGGTCAGACCAGTCACAATACGAGGAAGGATGACAGAATTAAAAAAATAAAATAAAAGGAGGTGGGAGTGGAAAGGGGCAGTAGGAAAGCATGTTTTCTCCATCCCATAAGCAGGTTCTATAGAACCTGTTCATCAGGGAAATGATATGAGCAGTCCTTGGCCAGTCCCACTGGAGATTCCTCTAACCTGACATTTTGAGGTGGATAGTAAGAAAAGATGGGCAGGTCCTCCCTGATTGCTGATGGATTTCTTTAATAAGCCCACTGTGAAATGAATGTTGATTTCCATAGAAATTCAGTTTTCTCAGTCTGAATCTGATTTTACACTCAGAAGTTTTTCTACTGAATTAGATTCAGTGTATAATTTTGGTGAGCCACTTAATGATGTTGAAGAAGCTACAGTAAGTAAAAAGCACAAAATGGTGGTTATCACACAACAGATCAGATTATTTTTGTGAGGTTTCACACTCCATGAGAGCCATTCACAGAAATACAAAGCTACAGTATTAAAAATATAAATGAGAACAGCTCAAAATGATAGAAGTTAAAATTAAAATGTTAAAATTCAAACTATAAATTTAGGCATATGCAATGCTGTGATACAAACAATTCTGACAAAGTTGGGTGCTGTTACAGCGATTGGCCAGTTCCCAAGTAAAGAGCCTAATCTTTATTAGCTTAGCAATCACAAAGAAACTTTGCGTTACCTGTTTTTATTATAAACTACATAAACTACATGGGAACATTTACAAACTACCATTGTAATATTTTTTTTCTTTAGTTTGGTTTTGGTATGAGCTTGGCTATAGAGAAAGCGCTGTTTCCTCTGCCTAGTTAGTATCCCCTGATAGCAGTATAACTTTTTTTACAGTGAAAGAAGAACATTTATTTTAAAGGAAAATATGATAAAAACTGATGAAACCTGAAGTGGAAAAACTTGGGGAGGTATAGTACATAAAAATACATTCAACCTGCTGCTTCTCTTGGTTTTGCAATAACTAGAATACTTACTGACTGTGCTTCTTTTATGTTACATTTCCTGGTATGGTTTTTGATACACAAGCAGTAGGAGTTTTTAACAAGAATTTCCCAGTGGAAATAAATTCTCTTCTAAAACTCCTCTTGGCTACCTTTCAGGTAGAGGGTGCAGTATGAAATAGCAAGAAACAGTTATTTCATGACTGGAATTTCATGACCTGCTGTCTGATTTTTAGTAAGCAGAATTCTGTTCTATTTGTGCTTGCACTTAGAATCAGAGCAACCCGCAAAGAATAGCGTAGGAAATGAGCTCTCTCAGTAATTAAAATGTTCTGTGTTTCCTTGTCCTGCATAAGTTTTTTGATTGATCTCAGTCTTTTCTTTGTGTTTTAGTATGTTCTTCATTTAAGGGAGAGCAGAGCCAGAACTAAATCTGCTGTGAGGACAGTGGTCTCTTAAGATCTGTGACCTTTTCTACTGTGTGTGAGTGAACTCTGTTGTCTTAGGCAGGCAGCTCAAAGACATTTGCCGCTGTGTGCGTAGTAACATAAACAGCCCTTGGAAAGCACAGGAGCTCGGGGAGCTTGTGCTCAAGGCAGTTTAGCATCCAGGTTTGGGTGAATCACCTGCGATGATCTGAGCTTTACTCTTGACATATGCATATATTAATTTCAACTTATGTTGTCCTAAATTGTCATGCAAATGGTAGAAACAGGAGTAGAAATTACCTCAGAGAAATCAGTAGTATTTTGCATATCTTAATGTTTTCCTGGCCCTACCAGTTGTTTTTGGCATGCAGTGGACCGTTAATAAGAGAAGTCAAATAAGGCGATGCAAACGAGCAGTTATTCCTAATGACTAGCGCACGATGATTCAGTGTAGGGCCTTAACATTGATGGACAAGTCAAAACTATTCTGTTGTTGCTCCATCCTGGTTCACTCCAGCTCACTCTCTGCCTGCTTTTTCAGGGCAGCATCCTTATGCATTTACTGGGGAAGATTAGCCAGATTAGCCAGGTGTTCAGGGGGTTATTGCGTGTTGGCTAGAGTGGTTGTAACTCAGGGAGGAAGTGGGGCCTTCCCTGCCCTTCCTCTTGCTGAAGCCAACAGAGTGACAAGACCTGTGAATGGGATGTGCCGGGCACCTGAAAGGTTGAAAATGTCAATAACTACTTTCTATGTGACATGCTGTGTCTTTCACGGACAGGTGAAATAAATCGCAAGGGTCAACTTTGAATGTGACTCAACAGTTTACAACTGCTTTGAAAGCTCAGTACTTACTTTTAGCTAGATGAATGTGTTTTACATCTTATTACGTACTATATGAAAATTCAGTGTCAAAGAAGAACCTAATAAAAATTGTTGGTCCACAGTCTCTATTTTCTCCAGTGTTTACAACCACAAAAATATACTGGATTGTCAGGAAACGGGAAGTATGAAGTGACCTGCATTGGCATTTATTTGATATCATTGCTCATGGGTCACTGAAGGTTGGAAACTTCCCCAAAATAAAACTGAAATCATAGATCTGCCTGGCATGGCTGTGGATGCCTTGATGAAACACAGTAACAAGTTGTTTTTTTTCTTTTTTCTTTTTGTTGTTGTTGTTGTGTTTTCCTCTAAACTTTACTTTTTTTTCCTAATGTTTGCCCTTTCTTATAGGGATAGGTGAAGAATTCTTGTGTTCATATGTGGTATGAAAAAAGGGGGACATTTCAGATACCCATTTATACCCAGGTGGAACCAGGAGGTCAAGTCCTGTTAGAGAGCAGGGTACTGGGTTTTGAGTTGGTGCAAGCAGAGAGAGAAGCCTGAAGAAAGACTGCAGGGAAGCCACTAGCGGCTGATTAGACCTGAAAAGAGCAGCTTGGGAAATCGAAAAAAGGATGAGGAGAGGGAATTTGGAAGAATACCTGGGGGAAATGGTGCTTGTGGATCTCATAAAAACCCTAAGCTCATGGAAACACTAATCTGCCTTCTAGGATCTGTAGCTTTGCCTCTTGTAGGAAGACATTGCAAG
The DNA here is from genome assembly GCA_034781795.1 of Crypturellus tataupa. Lineage (NCBI taxonomy): Eukaryota > Metazoa > Chordata > Aves > Tinamiformes > Tinamidae > Crypturellus > Crypturellus tataupa. The sequence continues at coordinate 1,330,835 of JAWLRI010000060.1, read as the reverse complement.
CAGCATGCTGCACACAGGGGCAGCCTTGGACAAAAGTGACTGCTGCAATTGCTGTGCTCCTCCACCGGCAAGGGATCCCACTGTTTCCAGAGACTTCCCTCGAATCCTTTTTCTCCTTTAATTAGATATGAATGTAAAAATGTAAATGACCTCCCTCTGCTTTTCACCATTTTCCATTTTTTTTTTAAACCTGATGCATTCTAGATGATTCTGATGATTCTAGCTTTTGAAAAAATATTTATTTAAGGAAGCATTTTTTTTTTCTCTTAAGAGTACACTAGTTCTGCTCTAGGAATCCTTTCTGCAAATTAACTTTTCATTCCCAAAAGCTGCAGGGGAAAAAAAACAAGCTTCCTTTGCTCTAAGTTTGCTGCAACATTTAGCTACTATAAAATCCTAATTCATGATACAACAAAAAGTTATTTATTTTTGTCAAATATATTTTTTATACTTTATTATGTTCTTTTCCTTCACTATTGTGCTAATACATGAAGACATACCATAGCAGCTTTGTAATACTAAAACTGTTATGTCTGTCATACACACTGATTTCCCATGTTGCTTTTTAGAAAATTTCCCCTTAGTATATGAACTAAGCCCTTCATCATTTCTCTCATCTTTGAGAAATAATTTTAAAATTTCCAAAACAGATTTGCAGTGATGTAGTTGCTGCAACCACAATCTCTCAGTAATTCGCAGCTAAAAAATGTAAACAAAACTAACTCTATTGCCCAAATACTGTTTTCATTTAAAATACTTTTCTCCTTGTCCTGTATCAGATTTCAGATATGTATAAAATGATGGATATTATACTCTGCAAATAAAATAATGCTCCTTATTTTGGAGAATATCATCCTTTCCAGTGCTAAAATTACTTATGTTCCATACAAATCTGCTGCTCTCAGTTCTATCATCAGTAGTCTCGTATTTGAAACCAGAAGAATTACAAAACAGATTTATCATACTCTGGCAGAATGACTCCTAGAGGAATTATACTATGCTGGAGGAGTTCTGCATATGCTCTCATTCTGAGTCTTACTTCTACATTGCATCCAACTTCTTAGCCATGGAATGCTGAGAAACTTAAACTGACTAATAAAAAAAATAAAAAAAAAAAACAACAAAACTTTGTCTTAATGCAAAGAGATTAATTATTCCTTAGCTCAGTTTCATCTGGTAGAACAATCTCTTGTAAATAATTTATTCAGTTGACTGAGTTCTTTTCCAACTCACAAATCTGGATTGCATTTTATTTGTTGTTGTTATTTTTACCAGTACTATTGCAGTGCTTAAAAATCGTAGTTACAGAGGAGGATGTTTTGCTATAGTCTATTAGCACAGACAAAAAAAAATCCCTAATTTGGCAAGATTAGTGTGTGAATATTAAAAAGAAAAAGTGTCTGGGAAGATTTGTATGCACACATAGACAACAGGGCAGTAATGTTTACCGAAAGACACTGTCATCTCTGTATGCCGAATTGTTTTTAAGATCCTTAAGTATCATAACAAAAGGTTTTTAAGCAGATATATGGAAAATGTTATTAGTAGTAAGCAGGCAACAAGCATCACTGACCAATCAGAGCTGGAATACCTCTGCTTACCGTCATGTGGATTTTAAACAGCTTATTGGCTCTGTGCTTGCTAAGGAGAAAGATGGGGTAACTGCCTGAAGGAGTGTATTTTAGAAGTGTAAATGGTTAAGGACAGATAAAACCCAGCGGTGCTGCACAAACAGGGTGGACAAAATGTAGGCATAGCCTCAATAGGCTAATAGGTAGGTCAGCATCAGAAACAATGTCCTGAAGTGATGCAGCTTATCCAGAGTGAGTGAGGAAGAGGATTGGAGATGTTTTGAAGGAAATTATGATGAGCCCTATTTAGATTTGCTGGGCTTGAGCCAAAATCTTGACATCTAGAAGATGCTTAAGATGCAAGAGACAACTGTAGTTTGTCAAAAGGATCTGGTGTTGAGTGATAGATCTGTGCTCTCAGACTAGAGAGGATAGTTTATTTTGTGAATATTATAATTTAGTAGTGATAGGTATAAAGGAAGAAGTGACAGGGATTATGGACAGAGCTTGGAAAAGAGCTGATACTCAAGAAGGATAGGAATTATGGATTGCTTCTTGGGTTGTATATAGCTTGGGAGTCACTTCAGTTGAAATTGGACAGAGGTAGAATGATAAGGGAAGAAGCTGCTTCTGTCAGTGAGTGCAAAGAATATGCACCATGAATTTAGAGGTGAAAGGCAAAAGGAAGCTAGAGATGTGCATGGGCTTTGTTCCTACAGCAGCATGAAGGGAGGTTGAGTCATAGGGAAAAATCCAAGAAAGATCTAAGGGAAAAGGGAAAGTGATGCATGATGATCCACACAAATGGAAAGTGATGTGTGTCTAGTGGATATGTGGAACAGGTTGGAGTATGCTCGGAGGGGATGACTGGAGCAAGTGAAGTACGTAAAGAGAGAGCAAATGCAAGTTCTCTGACCCTAACACATGAGGAGGAAAGAAAAGCTCCTTTGTAGCCCTAGAGATACCCAGAGGCATTGAACTTTTATGACTCGTACCAAACAAGTGTCTCCTGCTCCCAGTCCTGCAGCTGGGAGATGGAAGATGAGCTGAGCATTTTTTTTCTTATTTCTTTGTGTTCTTTTTTTGTTTCCTTCAGTTGTAGACTTCCATGTGATCACCTTTATGTGACACTTTTCTGCTTTGAGCAAATTAAATTTGATGCTTTTGAAAACAGTTTACACAGTAAATATACAATTCCTTAGGGAACAATAAACTTTTCCATAGGAAATCTTTTCATCGAACTACATTTTTTTGGAGTTCTTGCCTGTAAAACCGAAGTATGGCTTCAAGTTGTATTTGTGCAATCGTTTATTTGTGCAGTGTTGGATAACTCTTTTGCATCCAGATTAGCGGGATTTATTTCTTACGTCATTAATTGAACTTTACATTTGCAAATGTACATGTACGTAGGATTTGTCATTTTGTTTGGAAGCAATGGATAAAACTTTCTGTATCCAAGTGTTTCAGATACAGCATGGACTTCTTGTCAGATATGCTTCTGACAGGACTTTTGGATATTCAAAAAGGTATTTTTGTCTGTTGTTTTCACAGAAGTTTTGATTAAGAGTGAGTCACTAATTTCTTTCCGTCAGGAGGTCAATCCCTATTGTTCCTTCTAAAACCAATGGGGAGAAGTTTTCTCCAGGGGATACTTCAGGACACCTACAAGTCTCCTGCTTTGAATTAGCCTCCTTTAGAGGAAGCTGGTGGCAATTTTGTGAGAATGGCTTCATCAGACTTTGCAAATACTTCTCCAGATTCTTTTATGTTCTCATGCAAAATTGTTCATATGATTTAAACTGTCTAGAAATAGAAGCACCAGAATAAAGTACTGAGATTGCTTCACACTATATTGGAAGCTTCTTGTACAGTTTGGCTTAGACTAACTAACCCACCCCCAAGTTCTAACAGAGTGAAAATTTTGGTCTCAAAACTGAAAGAGGAGAACTAATATCCAAGATTTAGAACAAAATTTGCTTTTACTTTTGGGTACAGGGAAGGTTGGAGATGACGGATTCAGACAAGAACCACTAATTTTAGCAAGGAAGAGAGGAAGGAAGTCAAGCAGACTTCAAAGTCAAATTAACCGTCATAAGTTTGTGCACAGCCAAGTTTGTAGTGGGAAGCACTGTCTTTTGGTAGACTAGCCACTGCTGTTGGAAAATAGCACTTTTTTTTTTTTTCAGCAATAACAAAATGCCTAATAAAATAGTGCCTCACATAATAGGCTTCTCAAAGCCCAAAATATTTAAATAGGAATTAGTCTTCAACTTTTTCCTACAGTCATAGAAATAAACATGATATTAACTTGAATATCAAAATAAAATAAAACCTGAAAAACAGCTGTTTGCTTAACCTTTTCTTTAATTTTGGAATTCTTAACTTGTTTTTACTTTCTGAAGAGTATTCTTGCTTCTTGTTGCCTTTGGTGGAAACTATTCATGTTTTTGTTAATTTGATTATTGGTTTCACTTGTCACAGAAATGTTACTTGGAGGCTTTGTTTCTAGGTCTGAAGTTACAGATAAGCCAATGTATTAATTTTCAGAAACGTAACAACCAAAGATCTTTGAGAGATTTCTAGATCAGGTATAGGAAAGATTCCACAGTCTGGTTAAAAAGTTTATGAAGTTATTGAGAACTAATTTGGCTAACTTGTTGAGATGAAAAAGCATCAGCCCTTTTGGAAGGGTTTTTATAAAATCAGTTTTGCTGCTCTGGGTCTGACAGGTGAAGGAACAAAAAGTAGTTCAAACTCCCCTATAAATGGAAAAAAAAAAGGTTTCAGAAATTAAGACTTTTAACATAATGATATAACAGGCAGTTTCTTAACACGTGTTTTCTTGCATTCAATCATTTTCTTTAAAGTGCAGTACAAAAGCTTGGCTCAGAGAATGTAATGGGAAAATGTAATCAGCAATGTGGACCTTGATAAGGAAGTGAAATTACTGTCATGCAAGTTCAGAATAGCATTTCTCCATCTCTCCATGAACAAAAGCATCCTGTGTATGTCATTTGACTAAAATGAACATTGATGTCATATGGGCTAGCCCCATTCCTATCCCCTCTCTTAGCTCCCTAATTGCACCCTTGAAAGCTGGCCCTTCCGTCACTATTTACGTGTCACTAGAGACATTAACTGGACACCCTGTCCAGCCAATATCAGTGTAACTTCTGCTCTTCCAGTCTGTTTTGCTATTATGAGGGACAAGTGTTAGAAAAAAAGTGGTGAGGAATCCTCTACTGCCTGTAAAGACAGGATTAGAAGTGGTGCCCATAGGAAAGAAAGGCTTTCCCTGAGTTCAGTGGCCAGCTGGGCTACCTCTCTTCAACCAGGCAGGGCTTTGGGGAGTGTTTTAATCTCCTTCCAATACAATGTGGCCAGGGAACACTGTAAACTGTTGTAGCTAATATCCAATACCGTCACTGAGCTATTTAAATGCTCTTCTCTTTTCCCATGTAGTAGCAAACATGTTAGTTGAAACTAAGGGGGCTTTAAGCTCCTCAGTGTGAATTCCTGCTGAGGTAACAGAGAAGCATTTCTGCAGCTGGGAGCCTGTTTTGCTGTGGACTCTTAGCTGCTTTTCAGTTGGGATTCAGAAGATGACTCTTTTGTGGGTTGGAAGTAACAGTAATGGACCAAACAGTGAGGACTTAGGCCCTGGCCTTAGGTTTGGAGCAGAATTGCAATGGAAACTGGATAGGTTGGAGCATGAGAATTACTTGCACAGCTTCTGGGAGGAAAAAACATGCAGTGCAATGACAAAGTCATATTTCTTGTTTTCATGAACAGGTTGAAGTATCCCGCATGAGCTAGATGGACAGGTATGTTAGGCTGCAGATAGAACATGGGGCATTGGGCCTTGTATCATATAGATTGGTTCATGTCTTCACTTTTTTGGATTTTTAATGTTTGCTTTGAGAGAAATATAACAGATGTTCTAAGCTCCTTAATTCCTTAAAATGATCTATTCTAATGTGGAACTATTCAAAAAGCTATTTGAGTGTTTTTATGAAATGAAAGGAGAACAATGCTTTGTTAGTATGTTCAATTGAAAGGAAAAAATGTATTGAGGGGAGCAAGGTGTGTCTTTTTTTTTTTTTTTTTTTTCCCCTCCCCTTACTTGTGGAGGAACAACTTGATTCAAAATAATTGTCTTTGCAGAGAATAGCTTATTATAAAATAATCCTGGACTGTACCCTAGCTATACTATAGCGGATGTCCTAGTGATGAATGTATCCCTTCTTTAAGTACCTACTTTTATTAGCACTAACTTCCTAAAGACTTTTTTTTCCTATGCTTAATCTTAGTTAAAATATTACTCATCGGCTTTTGTTTCCTGTTTCCTCTACTCTTAAAGAAAATCACCTGGTGGACATAAGGATTCTGCATGCGGCATCAGCAGCCCTCAGAATGGGCAAGGGTGAGTCTCGAGGGGATGGGAAATTACTAGCATCACAAATTTAAGAATAAAATTGCTAGTCTGCCCCTTTTTGTCCAATTCAGGGTGGTCAAAAGCTGTGGCCTTAACCAGATTCCATTTAAGAGTCTTACAGCTGCAGATGACATAGCTCATGCCTTTATGTGTCTTCCAAAGGGCATTCTAAATAAGACTACAAAAGTGTATTTTGTCAGAGTTTTATTTCCCTATTCTGTTTCTTAAGGAAATTCCAGGGACGCAGACATGAAGAACATTATGCACAAGGTCTATAGTTTCAGTTTCATAGTTTAAATGTATTTTTTAGCATCTGTACTCCTATTTGTTGTCTTCTTGACAAAGCATAGATGCAGCATGACACTTTCTCTGACGTATAATGCCAGCCTGTTATGTTATTTGATTAGAAACTGTCTACAATGTTTGTTGATATAAAGCCTTGTATTATTTTTCTTGTAGTCTTTGCAAGCCCATGTTGGAAGTTCATTTTCTGTGGTTGAGAGTGATATTGTCATGGCAAGAATCATGAGTATATTCAGGACCAATAGTATTATTTTTAAGTAAGGAGTGATTTTTGCTATTAATAGTTTGAGGCAAGACAGTAACAGCAATAACATTAAGTGAACAGAATGTTATATAAATATATGAAAAGCTAAACTACTGAATTTGCCTAGAAAGGCAATGTTTACTGACAGATTGGATGCCTCTAACTTTAAAATGTTTTAATTATAGAAGAATTTTGTGTTTTAGAGCAAGTGCTGCACGAAGAAATGACCTGTGTTGTGACTAAACTTTTAACTTATAAATTTACCATATAAGTTCAAACTTTTACAATGAAGTTTTTGCTGAAGCACAGAAAGTACATGGAGAAGTTGTAGCTAATTCCACATATGAACTAAACTGTGTATTTCAAAGCTACTTTTTCAGAAATGTTGTTCTTTTGTTATACACCTCACTAACCCATAGTCTCCAATTCATTACAATGATGGACATCCCAATTTTCTCCTACTTATTTGGATGTTTGCATTTCCATTGTGTACGGTAGAGATGAACAGTTTCATTTTTTAAAGAGCTCTTTTGGGCAATTAGTCTCTCTGTCTCTCCCTATCTCTCTCTATGCAAGAAGTCAGAAGTAAGGAAGAAGCGTCAGGGAGGTGTTTTAAGACAGTATATGGTTTGCATTGGTATCATTTTGCAGTATATATCAGAGTATTCTTGAGTGCTCAAGAACCACAGAATGGTGCAGAGCTGCTTTTTTAATCTGGAGTTGCTCATCTCACCCTGCTTTCTTCTTGTCCTGTGGCCTTGCACCTGAAGCTGCAAAAGGGCCCAGCAGAGAAATCTTTTGAAGAATCTTCACCGAGAGGATCTGGGAGCTGGGCAGAGTGGTCCCTGATTTTAGAGTAGAAAAGTGATAAAGTCCAGCAATTGGAATTTTTTGTGTTTTATGGGTGTGTGAAAGACAATAAAAGACATCAAAGGCTGAAGGCCAGTGTACTGTACTACTTGATTCCAGAAGAGCCGTATGCAGGGAGTCAACAGAAAGTGGCTCTTGGATTCAATTCAGAATTGCCAAGTATTCTCTGCACTGAATTGAAAATCCATGGTGGAAATTATTAGGGCTATAATAATGGAGAAAACACTTGCAGAAGGGTCATCCTAGTATAGACAGCATTTAGGGGCAGCCTAACATCAGTACTGAATTAAATTTCACTTGAACAGTCAGAGAAAGTCAGAGAAATCTGTCTACAACATTTGCTTCATTTGCAGGCTTCAAAGACTCCCAGCATGCTCCCAGCTACTTATTCCATCACTAACTAAATGTTACCACGTCCATGCTGAGCCAGAATAATTTGGCAAGTAAATCTTCAGTATCAGAAAATGAAATTATTGTGGTTTCAATTTTCACTGTACAAACTCCCAATACTGTTTGTTTTTTTTAGATTAGGAAATTCTGATAATGAAGAAAGTAATAAAGAAGTTCTTTCTGGTGTATGCTTACCTCTGATAGTTTTTCTGTGTTGTTCACACATTGTAATACACCAAGTATATTCACCTTCACCAAGTATAATTAAACCAATACTTTTTAGGAAAGTTAGTATTCCACTAAAAAGACTTTACTTGCTCAAGAAGCCCAAGAAGCTAGGCTTGAAAGGCTATGCTCTCCAGAACCAAACAAGGTAAAAAGTCCTTGATCTTTCAGATATTTCCTCTGGGGACATGCCATTCTGTTTGAAATTTCAAAATGTATGGTGAGTCATTAAGTTATCTCTTTCAGAGTTCAGGTCTATGAACTATTTAATGTTTCTGTTTTGGGGAGAGCTCAGGGACTTTGGAAGCTACACAAGAGAGTTCTCTTTTGTAGTTGGCATGTGTGTATTCTAACAAGACTTTTAATTAAATACTTCCTTACTTGAAGTTAGAAATCTAGTATTTCCTCAGTTGGAATATTCAGTGTCCATGCTTTTTACATCTGCTCTCAGGAGCTAAGGTATTATCTCTTGTATCTGGAATTGATCCCTATGTCTCTATTCCCCTCCTCCCAACCCCTATACTTGGAATGCATATAATCCTTAAAGTTTTATCCAATACACTAATACTGTATGGCGTTTTTTTTCTGAATTTCCTTTAAATCCTCCTCTACCCTTTCTTTCAGGGTGGTTTGATTCAGCCGAACAGGATTTCTGTGTTGTTTACATGTCCCCTGAGGGCATCTCCCGTCAGCTTAGCAGCGGAGGATTTATTGCTGTGCCTGCGTCTGCGTTCCACTAGAGCTGGCCAGGGCCAGAGCAGCCAGAATTTCTGGGTGATCTTGTGGCTGTTACTTCATACCTGTGTTGCTTCCTCAGGCAGTTTACTTGTGTTCATGCATCTCTATGGCAGGCAGTGTTGGGGCATTTTTAGAAATGACCATAGACCCTCTTGCTTGTCTGGTGTCAATCACGTAATATCTCTTCTAAGGCTAGATGAGATACGTGAGGGCTGCACAACAGCACCCAATGTAATTATAGTAATTCTTTGGGGGAAAATTAAGTTGCTGTGAAGTCAGCCCCCAATGTAAGCATGGACGTGACCTTGGTAGTCCTTGTGTCTCTGGACAGCACTGTCTGCAGCGTTCACAGAAAAGGTGAGCACCAAAATCTGGCTGCTCTTGGAGTGCGGGTGAAGAATTTACCTATCATTTTGTGATAAAGCTTGCATGTTAGAGAAAATGCCAGTGTTGCTGTTTCAGGAAGGGAAAGTGTTCCTTACCTTTGTGTTTGATGGAAACGAAAACCACACGCCAGAAGGCTACCCTTCTGCCTTTCAGTTTCAGGAAAGAGGGGAATCCTTTTCAAATCGCAAGTAGGTGATCCTCCCAAAGTCTTGCCCATGCCTTATAGTATGGCGAGGAGCCACTGGGTTGAGAGCCTCGTGGAGTCTGGCTCTCTGCAAGCATAAATTCAAGAATAACACGATCGCAGCATTGGTGAGGATGATGCTACAGATGTGGAAAGAAGGGATGTTTTGCCAGCCAGTAAGCACTGGCACAAGGTCGGGAATGCTGTTGAGCAGCTAGTCTGCCTTCATCTAACCGGGCCCCTGGGAACAGTGAGAGTAGAAAACGAACAGAGTTTATTGGAAGCAGCTTCAGCATTTCATTTTGCTCTTTGGGGACAGTTGGGTTTTGGTAAGCTTAATCGGATGCTTCATTGCACGGCATACATATACTTTTGGCTTCAGCAATGGCAGGGATATTCAGTGCCGAGAAAAAATTGGGTTAGAATATAAAGGAAAAAAGTAGCTTGACTGCAAGAGGGGATTGGAGCCATATTTATTTTTCCCCAGGAAACACACCAAATGAATTATTTACTTTGTGGCAGACCATTTGTTTTATTTTTGAGATGTTTAGTTTTAAATATATAAAATGGCATTGTAATGAAACAGAGATTATATATATTATATAATACATAATATAACTAAGGCTAGTTAAGACCAAGATTGTTATTCAAAGAAGCCTAAACTAAAATCATAATTGTTGAATGCGTAAACTAATTCTGCAACTTTCTTTATGGTTTTGAAAGATTTCTTTTTGCTGTAAATCTGAAGTGGATAAAATAGATTGGCTGAAAATGGTGGTAGAACTAGCTGAAGTCGTAATATTTTTCAAGATACGTATGCATCAATACTCTAGATTTCCTCCGCTGTTGGGTTTTCCCTTCTGCATAGGGATCAAGAGAGAAGACAATTTAAATGAAATCCAAGAGCTCTGAGTGTACTGATTCCCTCCATGCCCTAACTGCACGGGCAAGAACATGGGATAATTGCTTTCAATTTACAAGGGATTCCCATTTCTTGAAGATGAATGGGAGAATGGAAATGTTGATAATGAGATTAATTGCCTACGCACATTTGCCTCCAGCAGTGGATGAATGTTACCGGAAGACCTGGCTGTATTAGACTTGTTTCTACTGGCTGACGTCAGGTGATTGAAACTGGAGTTGGCCTGTGGACTTTCACTGGGTGACATGTAATTATTTTATACTCCTACTTGTGCTTTTGTCAGCCTCCGGAAACACTCATGCTTTCCATTCCAACTGTCAGGTGTTCCAGAATATATCCTTGCCCCCTGGGTGTGTTTTGCATAGCTCTGTGCAGAACAGATATTTGGCAGAAAATTTTTCCTTTTTCTTTATTTAAACTGAGAAACTTTATGAATGGCTTGCTGATGCCAAATCCTGCATACCTTGTTCTATGTTAGTCTTAAAATGATTTCTTACTTCTCTATATAATACCATAAAAATGTGTGGAATCTGTAGTTCTAATAATGCTTGGAAGGTTTTTATAGGTGGTTGTATAAGCACCAAGATGTGTGTGGAAACACGACTCCTTGAATTAACTGGTTACTTTTTCATGCCACTTCCAGACTTGATATTTAACCAGACCTTCTTTGATATATATGGCAGTACTTCTTTTAGGAGGACCCGTTGGAACAAACAACTAAATATATAATAAATAGAGCGCTGATGCTGCAGCAATTGGGTTTGGCTGCCTCCTGGGTGAGAGGAGCAAGGCATGCAGTATCCACGGTAAACCCAACAAATTGTGACAGTATTCCTCAAGAAGGACTTTCCATAGCGGATCACTATTGCAATAATAAAATGGATTGGTGATTTTCAGAATTTGTCAGGTCAAGGCCCTGAGCAGCTTTGAAGCTGGCCTTGTTTTCAGCAGGAGTTGGAGTAGATGACCTCGAGGTCCCCTCCAACAGAAGTGGTTCTGCAATTATAATGCAGCATACTGTTATATTTTAACCAATTAACTTCTTTCAATGATTTAATGATATCTGATGGATATAAATGGAAATATTTCATTGTCATAATAGTAGAAAGCTATAGGAAGGTTGTATCTATGAAAAGGTCTGAACTTAGAACAGTAAGGACTTGAAGCACTTTTACATGTAACAGTGGATTAAAATCATGTACTGGTTTCAGAACAATGGATTGAATTACACAATAATTATCTCACTTTAGAAACACACATTTGCTTCCTTTCTTTCTGAATATCCACTGATCCTTAGGCTATTTGTAATAAAACCAGATTTGGAAATATGATATTTTTTTCACCCCAAACATAGGTAAACAGAATAGAAATGTGTTTTCATAATTGCACTAATCACTTTCATGTACTTTTGATGGGGCTTTCTACTATTTTCTTCTGAGGAATTGCCATTTACTTCTTACCTGTGACATCTACCATCTTCCTACAGCTGCTACATTGCTGCAAATAGCTGATCATAATATTATGTTTAGTTCTATAGTAATTTCTGATATCTCCTTCTGAGAGAGGAGCCTGCTAAGGCTTCGTCTGGAAAATACTTCTGACCTGAGATAAATACTGGTCTTGCATCTCATGTCTCACCTTTGAGTCAAAATATGCTATGAAACTATTTTTAAGCAGGTTAGTTTTATTTCCTTTTTCAGACTTTATGTAACTGACCCTGTAAGTATGGAGGAATGAGTAGGTTTCAAATGTTTTGAAATTACTGAGGCTTTAGATGCTTTACACATAAGCAAATTACGGAAAGACATAAATTAAACTACTGTAGGATGGGAAAAGTTGAAGAACTTTGAAGTTGTTCTTCAAGGGAATGTCTTGTGTTCAATTATATTTTCAATAAGTTGAAGGACAGTAGAACTCAAAATGATCTTGACAAATGGAAAAAATGATCAAAATATCTCACTGATAAAAATATGATGTCAATTAAATCATGTATAAAAAAGTCATTCATAGGTCTTCTTGGAGAGCAAGTGGTTAAGGAACAGAAAAAATGGGTAAAAACATGAAAATGAGTCACCAGTGCTGCTTCTGTGAAATGACAAATCCTGGGTTACATAAATGCTTGCAAGATATACGAAGTAACTCTCCACTAACCCTTGCCAAAACTGCAGCTGTAACACTGTCTAGTTTGGGACTGAAGGCTTTTAAGAGGGATGTGGAATAACTGGAGATAAAACAGAAAGGAGCCAGTAATAGTGACAGGGTTCTGAAAGACAACCTATGAGGAAAGATGAAAAATATGTTAGAATAAGGAGAGAGAGACTGCTCTTCAAATATCTAAGAGGCTGCCCCAAAGATAAGGGAAACAGCTTTGGTTACTCTATATCTCTAGCAGATAGGATAAGAAATGATGTGCTTCAAGTGTAATAAGGAAGATTTTACAAGACATTAGGAAAACATGTTGAGGGTAAGGATCATGAAATGTTGAAAGTGAATTTTCAGGAGGGTTTTCGGGCCTCACTGTTAAAAGGAGCAGGTTGAGAGACATCCATTTGGATCCATAAGCACTAGTGGCTCTGCCTACAAACAGTGTTAACATATTGGCCCAGGTTCTGTATAGTCCTGGGAATGACCAGACTATCCGGGCTGGTTGAGGTGCAAAGGCACAGATCTATTGCACACTGAGAGGAACAGCTTTCTGTTCCAGCAACAGTTAGCCTCCTGCTTGAAGTTCCTTCCCGGAGAGCTTTACTACCTGGACAGTTTCACTTTTATTCCTTGTGAAATGCTCATTCTATTGCTCATTCTATCTTTTTGCTCTCCTTGTTAAAGGAAAACATGTGTTAATTATGGTATAAATAGAACTGCTAATAAACCAGGGAACTATTAGTTTCCTTTCAGATAAGGAAAGCGCAACTGGTCTGGAAGAGAGCCCAGCTACATTATCTGAGTGGTGATGTGATATAGGGAAACAGATTTGATAAAACATGGAAAAGCTAAAACAGTGTTCTCCTCTGAATTTAGGTTACTATCTCTAATGGTTGTTTTTTCTAGGTCACTTGTGCTGTTTCTTTTCATTTATTGTCTCTTGCTTAATTGCTCTAACATATATTTAAACATATATATTTAAAAAAATAGTATGTATATATAGATACATACTGTCTTCCTTCTCTTACATAATGTTTATTTGACTTTTAAATATGAACAGTGAGTTAGATAAGATTCTCTAAAATACGGGAAATGCCTTGTTCTCCTTTGAGTGTTTCTGAAAGATCATTTTATTAACATGATAGTAGACAAATAGGAATCCTTTTAGCTACTTTTTTTAAAATGGCTTTTTTTTTTTTCTTTTTCCTCCTTCAAAAGCATCTGTTCCCAGCAATGTCAAGTGTAGTCTGTCTGACCTTCCTCTTATTTAAATACCGTAAACTGACTCTACTGAAGGCTGGAAGTTTCTTCAGATTTCTTTTTAGAAATGATAGTAGGGGATCTACATTTCAATGTCAGAAATGACTGTGCAGTTGACTGTTTATTGTCATAGTTGCTACATGACATGAAACTTTCACAAATTGTACTGAGACCAAGCTTCAGCAGTTCTTCTGCAGACCATACACCAAAGCAACTGTATCATCAAGAACATGCACACAGAATACACACGCTCCATGCAAACACATGACAGGCCTTTAAGAGTCTGGTCAGAAAAGACATCTAAGATTGTGTAGGCTTTACACACCGCTTTAGACGGAACATGTGATCTCATGCTGAATTTTGCAACACCGCAAAATGGAAAGATTCACTTTCAGTGTAAACCTTCAAAAGTGAAAAATCCTGAGCAAGTTCTTCCTGAAAGGCATTGTGCAGAGGCTGCTCCAAATACTTTAATGTCAATTGTGCAGTATGTCTTAGGATTAGGAAGATAAAACTAAGAATTAGATAAGAACTAAGAATTAGACAAAAAAGTATTTAGTCCTTTAATAGATAAATGATAGGGATAGATTTAAATTAGAGGTTGAGAATGAAGTTGTTTGCAATGCTAAAAAATACTCTGATATCTTCTTTTAGATGGTCTGTCTTCGTATTAAACTGTGGTTTTAAAATTGGCAGAGGCTTTCTGTCTGTAATGAGCATGTTGCTGTTTTAACAACAAAAAAAATTCCCAAGTTGGGTCACTTTGAAACTCTATAGTTTACTCAGCACTGGCATCTTAAAATAGAAGAGCAGCAGTTTGTGAAGGCCTCTCCTCACTGAGCGTGCTCGGTCCTTTCTGACTCATCAAAGACGAAGGAACTGAGAGCTGACCCGGGCTCTCGTCTCAGCAGCAAGGAGGAAGGGGCCACTTGATTTGAATGCTGAGGAGTCAAGAGTCAGACCAAATGGAGCAGGGGGAAAGTCACAAGGAGGAGATGAAGAGACTTTAAGGTTGTGGCTGACAGGGGAAAAAGAGAAAATGTACCCTTCCCCTATTCTGTTTGAAGAGTGTCTCAGTGAGCCCTGAGAGCATCAGGGTGTTTTCCACTCATCTGTGTAAAATACAGTGTGCAGTTATGCAAAGAAATACCTTCAGAATTTGCTACAGCATGTTTTAAAGGAAATTTTGGGGGCAGCATCCTGTTTATGAGGCTCTGTGGCTTTGAGAGGTATGTGTGGAGGACAGAGGTGTTGCACTTGTTGCACAGAAGACTGGGCTGATGCCTATGGCAGTATCACTGGCTGGGCCATGGACAGAATGTCTGTCTGAAATGTTTGTCTGTTAATGCAGACTGAATCAGGATAAAGTACTCGGGACCTGATTTGCAGATCCTGCCCTGAAAGGCATAGGACACTTGCAGAAGGATTGATTGATTTGTCAAGGCTGAGGAAAGAGGGCTGAAAAATGGTGTGGCAGGAAGGAACTGCTTACCGTGTCCAGGTGCCAATGAGGACATGCGCTGACAAGCAGTCATCTATGCACTGGGGGTTCACCCACTTGAAAAAACTGTTGAGACATCCTAAGGTGTGGTAATGGCTGATCTGATTTCCCTTGGCACAGCAAGCAAGACAACTGCCCTGATGGTTTTGTGCTGGCAGAGATTATGGGTTTGTTGTATCACAGATTTCCTTGTGTACAGTCTCTTCCTTCGTGGGGATTTTGGGGCAGTTTTGTAGGCGGTTCAGCCTTCCGTTTCAGATCAGTTATCATCTCAGGAAGCAGCTTTTCTAAGTGTCCATGTTAGAACTAGTCATTATTTGCATCTTGGCATTGCACAAGTAATGTTCTGCTTCAGCTTCCTACCTGAGAACTACCAAGGAATGCAAGAGCAGCAGCTGTGGCATGGGTCGTGGTCTGGCCAAGCCTCTGCCAGCAGAGTGAAATATGTTGCTTGGCATTGGTTTCCTTCAGCATTAGGCTGCATGGAGTATAGAGATGGGGCAGAACCACAGTGCTAGATTAAATTAAATTAAATAGAAGTTAGTATAATTGGCCCACCAGATAGTGGGGTCCTGGTGTGGCAGAGCATGTGCTGGAGGGTTTGGGTCCATGGAACAGAAGTCCAGGTTTTGAAGAGGTGGCTGTTCCAAGGGTCTTATTACCACTGCACTGCATTTTATGGAGCCTTCAACATCATCTGACCCATCTTTCTCTAGTTTCTTGCTTCTGAGGAAGATCTCGGTGCACTTATCATCATATGGTTCTGATTCATGGCAACCACAGAAGGATTCACGCACATCACCGTAAAGAGGTTGGCTTCCGGTTTCTTCTTTGTGTCTGTGTTCTGTGGCCATAGATTAGCTACTGGGGTTGTTTTAGTACCCTTGAGAAAATAAAACCTATCATCTCCCGCTCCCATCAACTACTCCCTCTAATAATTCACTAGAAGAGCTGCAGTTCTTTGCTTGAGCCAGCTTCTAAAGTGGTGGATACTTACTGAATCATCCTGATCAGGGTTCATGCTGTGCAGAATATGTCTAGGGAAAAAGGTATGCTGCGTTTTTGAACCATGCTTGTTTTCAGTATCTCTTTAGCAGTACTCTGGTCCTTGGTCTAGACATCTTGTGTGAGCAGGATGGGCTGATAAAGAGCTCTAAGGAACAGGGGAATGAGATGTGATAGAGAAAGAAGGTTCCACAAGTATCTTTTTGCAGGCTACATAATATTATACTCATCCATGCCAGAACTTAACCAAGCCAAGGACAGATGAGTTCAGGCCATTTGGACAGAGAAAGGGTTGCACAGAGGGATAATAAAGAAACCAGCTCTCCTGGTATATACTTGTCATAATGTACTGCTCAGTAAACTATTGCTGGAGTTATGGTCATCTTACTTCTACATCTGTTCCTAAAACAAGTAATCCAACTGGCAATGGAAGCCAGTAAATAGGCATGCATCATGAAGGGCAGGAAAGCACTAGGAGGTCTCCTGTGAGCTCTGTAGCACCTCAACAAATCCTGCAGTCCCGCTGGAGATATGGTTAAGGGCCCTGGAATCCCTTGCTATCTTGTATCCAAAGCTCTGCCTTGGGCTGTTCTCTTTTTCCAGCACACTTTGGCACGCATCCAAGCCATGATGCTGCATCCATGGTGAAGGCCATGTAGCTACCCAAAGCCACCTTCCTCCAGGGCTAACCACTCTGTTGACTTTGCTTGGTTCCAGTGTGGAACTCATAGTGTGGGCTGAGAGCCAAGAGAAAGGTAAACCTCGAGACTACAGAGGGAGAGGTTCTGGCTTGGCATCAATGTTACGTAGTTCTGCATCCAGCTACCTGTTGGATGCAAAACCAAGGGCTGGAAAGGGCCTGGTGCAAAGACATCATGCAGTTATAACTAAGAAGAAATCTGAAGTCAAAGTTGTCTTGTAAATAATTAGAAATGGGGGGAAAAAAGAAATGGAAATTATAGGACATCAATATGGGGCTATATTTAAAGAAGAGCAGAGACATAAGGGATCAGGAGAGGGAAAGAATAAGCTGACAGCAACATTTTTTGGATCTGTCTGGATGTTTCTAGAAAAGATCCCAGTAAATTTCATCAGCCCATACCATTCTCAATCAAAGGGAATAGAAGTCATGCAGCTGGTTTCTCTGTATGTTCAAACCAGAGCCTGTGTCTGTACCACATAAAGTGTTAAAGGGCACTACCTGCTACGACATTCCCCCTGCAACTCCAGAGTCTGCACGTGCTGCGCAGCGGGCTCCTGCACCTTGTTCCTGCTCCTCCACGAGCACCGGTACAAATGTTTGCCCAGCTGTCTTGTGAGGTGGATCAGGAAAATGAATGCTGTGAAAAACAACTCCGAGAGAGAAAAAAAAAAAAAAATACAAAAAAAAAAAAAAGACAAAAAAAAAGATTTCCTTTATTTCTGTTTTTAAAGTCAGATCAGTTCCTTGATATGATCTGGCGCAGGGTTAGGGGGCAGCGTGCCAGGAGCAGGAGTTGGTGGCTAACAGGCCTGAGCAGGAGCGCCTTATGGTGCTATTCCTACCAGAGCCTTGTGTTACAAAACTAACAGGAATCTTTCCACAGATGTGGGTAACTGCTCTGTTTCTCTACTTTTACTAAATCATAAAAATACCTTTTTTTTTTCTTCATATATACTTCCTTGCACAAAGGGCACAAAAGAAATGATTATATGTTTGATTAGTTACTGAATGCTATGTCAGAAAATGTAGAGGAAGTCAAGAGCTTGAGAAATGGAAAGATGTTTTCTACAGAGTGCTATCAAACTTTTTTATATATATATAATGTGGCTTTTTTTCCTAATGCTGTAATATTTAAAACACTGAAATCCTGAATAGCCTTTCAAACACGTGAGAAAGTTGCACAGCACTGACCAATTTATGATCTTAATTATATTTTGATTCTGAGCAAGGTCTGTGTTTATGAAAGTTGGTTCATATGTAAACAGTTCCAGGACTAGCTTCCTCCTTTACCAATTACTCTTGTTATATTATGGTAATCCATGTTTAAAAAGAATGATCTTAGTGAGTAATACAGTTGTCTGTTAACCAGTCACCTCCTTTTCCCTCTTTACATTTTGGCTGATTTCAAGTAAATCACATGCTGGGATAGCAAACTGAAGGATAGCAAGTTTCCTCAGCTGGGAGCATACAGTGCAATTAATGCTTTATTTTGGCTTCCTGTTCTGATGACATTCCCGCCTTCCTCCGATAAATAACAAATGGACTAAATGCTCCTGAAGGCATTGTTCCAAGAGCTCTGCCAGCAGCAAAGCAAATGGCACCCTGGACTCCTGCAGTCATGTCTTGTGCCTGGATTTTCCAATATGTAACCATGTGGAGCTCACACTTCAGCCCTTTCTTTGCTAGAAAATTTCCCTTCTCCTTGTCTGTCCTTGTCTGTCTGTCTCTTGTGCAACTTGGAGAACCTCCTCTCTTTAAGACTGTCTAATTGTTGGATTCATTTGAAATTGGTTAGAGAATGTAAAGTAAGCAAATGACACACACAAATCCTTGTGTTAAAAGTCACAGATCTGCAATTTTACTGCCATATAATGGGAGGAAAGGAAGATAGAGTGGCGTGGAGGAAGTGATGCAGGGGAATTCTGTAGACCTTGCAAATCCTGCTTTGGATAGCACTCCCCATTGAAGTGTAGAAGCAGTGTTCATGGGCTCGTTAACTGTGGCAAGAGCTAAGAAGTTCCTGTTACAAAAACCCAGGAAAAGCAGAGGCATTTTGCCTGAAGCACTCCTTGGGCCTCGAATCCTTGGTGCTATAGAGAGGAAGGAGCATTGGCATGTCCTGAAGAAGAGTCTGTTGGCTTTTCCCTGAGTCTCCTCCCAGGGATTGAGGAAGCTAAAGGTCACTCCACAGAATTTCTCCATCACCACAAGCCTTGGCTTGGGAAAGCAGTCACAGGATTGATCCCTTTTCTTTTTGAGCAATGTAAGCATGGTCGCTCTAAATGTCTGTTTTCTCTTTAATCCATTGATGTTTTCCTTTGAGATTAAACAGGCTATTGCTGTTGTTTGGATGGATTTAATTTGGGTAGGGTGGAAGAAGTCTTATTCCTTTTATGTAACTCCTGCTTAGCCCTGGGGACGATGCTGGATCAGGATGGGCTCTGCTGCTTCTTCTTTGTAAACAGTTTCTATCCTATGTGTTATTTATTGTGTGTGCACGTGTGAGATTAGTAAAGTGCAACACTGATTAAGCACTGGTTAACTGATAAGACTGATTAACTGATATTTCTTCCTCTAGAGAGTTTTGGGGAACTGTATTTCTTAGTGTCTCTTTGTTTCTCTGCTGTAAGCTGAATACTTGCCTGTCTTATAAATGTTCATTTCTATGCACAGCTGATCCATGAAAATCTCTGTGGACGAGGAATAGCATGTAGAGCACCGTCAAGGCCACAGGTGTATTCCCTTTGGAAAAGCTGGATGGAAATTGAGAAAAAATTTCACTGTTTGCGGTCAGAACAATAGCTAATGCCCAGTGAATTCTCATTTGGCAAATAGGAAGCTGCATTTCCCTGTACTTAACACTATGGATGCAATTGCCAATGAAGGTAGGCAGCATTCAGGGGATCTTTGCAAAAAGAAAAAAAAAAAAAAAACAAAAAACAAAAACAAAGTGGTTCTGAATTTGAATATTTTGTCCAGATAACTTGCTGAGACAAAGTTTGAACACAGAGTGCAGTTAAGGCCAACTACTGATATTGTTACCTCTGCTACTTTCTGTAGACGCCTAAGTGATGCTGGCTGCACAATAGCTTTAGGGAGGTCTAAAGGTAAAGTTCGGGCTGGTGCTTCTCAGTTATGCAATAGAAAATTGCAGGCTGAGCTGTGTAAGCCCTGTGCATGTTCTTCTCAGCCCTGGGGGAAACCTGGATATGAGTCAGTAGAGCTAGGATTTTATGTAAGTTATGGTTCAGATTTATATTTCAGAACAAAATGCAGGCAATTTACTGTATTATGTGCTGTGCACATGGACTTCCCTGTCCTATGGTTATATAGGCTCTAAGGTGCTAGTGCTGAGGGAACCCTCACTTGTGCAAAACTGATATTTTTTTTAGCCTTTGGGCAAGGGAGGGAAGATGAAAAAATCTCTTCTGCGGGTTTCTGATTTGTGAAAATGAGTATAAACTATAGTATTACATTAGAACAATGATTCTACACCAAAACAGTTTTATTTTTTTGCTAATGATTTATCAGAGTAGAGATCACCTGCTTCTATTTCCAGGAAATAATCCCCATTGAATTCTGTGTATACAACACCAGACTTCCCTGTCTGTTCCAGGGTTTAGAATCATTTTGATTTTCATTAGGCTTTCTGATAAGATGATTTTATTTGAGATAGAAAACATGTTTTCCAAAAATAATTCAATTTAAATCTAGTAATTTGCTATGGCAAAGTTCCCCAAGTAGCCCCTGCTGTTTCCTGACCTTTGACCAAATGTTCTAATAGTTTCCCTATTAACAGTAAGCAGAGGGAAAATTTCAGATGATACTGACTTTGTAGCAAGAACTGTTTTCTATTTTGCTTTTTTACTCAGGAATTTTTTTTAACTCCATATTGGTTTTATAAGGGATGAAAAAAATGAGTAAGATTAATTGCTACATTAATGAAAAAATAAAAGTCATGACCCTAAGGCATCACCAAAATTTTTTCTCAAGAGACTCTGAGATATGAAAACATTTCTAAAATGTGAAGGCCTAATAATTGTTCACTGCAGCTTTTCCAAGGATCACTGCCTTTGACTCATTCCACATGGAATAAGGAACTAGAATAGTCTCAGTAGCGGCTGGACAAAAAGATTACATTTGGGTTATTATGTTTTAATTAGGTGCTAAACAATAGGATTAAACAATATGGGCAGGAAACTTTCACCTGTGTGTCAGTGTGAGTGTACTGAATTTTATAGAGCATCTCTCATTTGGCCAACCGGGAATTTAGATTCTTTGGAATTTTGAAAACTTTCAGTTGGTTTTGGGCTTATCTCTGATCTCAATTCCTGGGAAGGTCGCCGTGAGCTGATTGTAAATTATAAATGGGAGGAAGATTGGACACAAAGAGTTACTTTTGTAATCAGTAAGTATGATTTTTTTTTCCAGTAATGTCTGAATGTTTTTGTTCTTCCACCCTGTACGTATACAGAAGTAGGTCCACTGTGTTGTAGCCACCACAAGACCTTTAGAGTTGTTGAAGGGAAAATCTCTGCTAAAAAAACACAAGCTGCTTTTCTGTTTCAAGGACTAGCTCAGGCTCCTTGGGCAGCTCTTGGTATTCCCGTTTCTTGCGGCAGGACACAGCCTGAAGCACAGGGCAGTCTAGAGGCACTCAGTGGTGGCGCTCTCTGTGCTCTCTCACTCTCTTGGCAGCCGCCCTGCAAAGGCACCAGGCTGGAGTCCCATGGATGCCCCGGGGCCAGGCTCGCTCCCGCACAGTGGTCCCTGCGGAGCGGGGCTGGAGCTGCGTGCGGCGCAGGCAGAAGCGCTGCTTTGTGCCGCACGGGACCAAGTAACGCCCTCGGCCCCTGATTTTGAGCAGCCTTAGGCAAGGTCAGTTTAAAACCAAAACTTTCTGTAAAGCTGCGGTGGCACCATGATGCTATGCCTAATATTTATATTTACATCTGACTTTAGGCAGCTCAGACTGGGGAGGCAAGGGGCCATAGCCTGTGCATGGTTTTGTAGTGGTCAGGCAGAGATATGTGTACTAGAGTGGTAAAGCTTTTCCTTAAGATGAAAAATATAAAAGTAGTACAAAAAATACCAAAGAAGTGCAAAAAGCAGACAAAAACAAAGTGAATATATCACAAGCAATCATCAAGATGAAATCTGGCCAATTCCAAGTAAACCCTCCTGGAACTGTGGCTGGTTTGTCATGCCAAATTCAGAGAAAAGACAGCACATGAGATTTTTAGCAAATTGATTCCATTAGCAAAATCTTACTTCTCTTTCCTTTTCAAGTGCATCAGGTGGAATATCTGGGAGGCAGAAATGCTTGTACTACCAGTACTGTGGAGAACAGAGACTTTTAAAAAAAAAAAATTCTTTTTCAGGAGAGGAAATGAGAAGTGGTGGAGTGGGAAGATGGACTAAGCTAGTTCCGGTCAGGGTGCCCAGATGTTTGCTTTTTAAGGCACAGAGGGATAACATTGTCTTGCGTCTTTTCAAGGCAGAGGGAAATGTTCTATATTGGGACAGATGAGAAGTGGAGAAGCTTCACCTGAAATCTGGGTCTTCTCCTGTCTTGACGTCATGATGGAAACAAAGCTAAAATGTCTGATGTTGCTGCTTAATGACTGAAAATTTTGCTTCTTGGAGGTATAACTAGAACACAGAGCAATGCAGAGATTTTTGTCAGAACTGCAAGGCAATCTTCTCAAATGGTCCCAGACAGGTTCTATAGCTGATGGGCTCTCTTACAGTGACCTAGCTGTTTCTTCTTCTTTCTTTCAAATCCCTGTTTGCTAGTCCCATTGAACCCATGTTGAAACTGGCCTTTTAGCTAACTTAGCTCACTTTGCTGGGTGCTTCACCAACAAACTTCTCTTACTGTTTACTCAACATGTTTTGTCCCCCATCTCTCTTTCCAGAGTGCTTCGTCTGTCACTTTGTTTCAGTGACTGCATCCACTTCAGTGCCTCCGCAGACACATCTCATGCGCTTCTTTCACCTGGCTGGTGTTAGCGTTGTTGTTTCCACTGAAATGACAGAGTTCAGGCTTTTAAAGACTGTTTTAATGAGAAGCCAGGAAACAAAATAATTAAGACACTAGAAGCTGCCTAGTGTGGTTTTTTTTTTTTTTTTTTTTTTTTTTCTCTTCCCTCCAGCAAAATCCCTACAGACAACTGTGCTGCAAATAAGCTCCTTTTGTGGAGTGTTTTTTGGGAAACACATTGGTGACTCCCATCATGAATTTGCTAGGCAGAGTGTCACTGCTCTTTCGCTCAGGGAGAGAAAACTAAGAGGCATCTTAGCATGTCAGAGGCAAAGAAACATACAGAAATGCTCTGTGAAGGTGCTTGGAGCTTGGGATATTTTTCTTAGTAAGGCTGAGCACAGCATAGGGAATCCAAGTGCTAAATGCAGCATATCCTAGAAGGCAGGAGTCCTGAGCCCTACTGTTAATTAGGAGGAGAAACTCTGGGCTTGGTAGAAGCATATTCTGTGTTAAAGAAAAAGAGCCTGAGAAAAAATCCTCTTTTTTCTAGGGAACGTCTTGAAGGATCAGTGGAATGTTCCTGTGCAGAACAGGATTCCTGGCAAGGATGAACCACTGGTAAAAAGCAGCAGCCCTCAAGACTGGGCAGCATCCTTCTTCCTGTTTGCCCCGGGTGAATCTCAGCAGTTATGTGCACAAACTAGGAGCTATCTCCTTGCCTGTCACCCTGAGGTATGCATGGTGCTTTCCAAGAGAGGAAGATGTGCACATCTCAGGAAAGGCTGAGGGGCTCCAGGTGGCAAAGTTCAAGCTATTTCTGTTGCCAGAACAATTCTTCCAGACTTTGGCTCATTCACTCTGTGCTCTCAGATTATTCCTGAAACAGAAGGTCCCAGTTATTCTGGCAGTGGCAGCCTGCTTGTTACTGCCATCCTTCCTGAGCTGCACATACTTCTCTGCATGGCTGCACTGCACAGAACCTGAGCAGTAACATCAGTGCATCCTGGGATTTGGGGGCTGCTGGAGTGGGATAAGAGAGCTAGCTGGGCACTGCTCTGCTGTGTGATGGTGGGAAGGATGATCACCCCCTCTGCTCCAAGAGGGAATGGCAAGAAAAATGAGGACTTGGTTAACTGCACTTTAGGAAGAAGGCCCAAGGCTGTCATATGACTTTATGGACCTCAGGGTCAAATTGAATCGATGACCCCTATGACATGTGACCCCCATATGACATTGATGACCCATGACAGTAACATGAAGTTACTGTCAGATTGTTTATCATGGGAAAACTTTTATCTTCCACTTTAAGTGCAATGGCTACAGCTGTTTAAACAGAGTCTAGCTTTCTGAAAGAGAGTAAAATATTCATTCAGTTAATTATATAAACTTAGCATGGGTTTAACTGTTTTTTGACAACTTGGAGTATTGTAATTTGTCCAGTTAATAGCAAACTCAAATATACATTTATTTTAAAACTTATGTCCTGGAATTATTTAGGGTCAACCTCTCATTAAGTATCAAGCTTTTATGTACTACATTTTTTTTTTTTCTTCCTTTCCTTTCCATATTAGGCAGTAGGAAGTTATGTCCCTATGATTTACTATGAGGCTATATACCATAACCCTTTTCTTGACTTTCTTTACACACGTCAAGAGCAGATTTTCTTCAGTTCTGTATTTTTATTCTTGCACACAGATGGAACTGAAAGTTCCTGCAGCCATTGCATAACGCGGCTGGTGACCATTACGTGCTGTCAGCTCTCTTGAAGATGTGACGTGGCGCTCTGCAGTCAGCAGACAGTCTTATTAGGATTCCAGCCTCACTTACACTAGTGGTGGAAACTCTTTCTACTGATGTGTAGGAGTTATGCCAGCCATCTAATTGTGAAGAAAATTACATCTATTAATTTCCAAGGGACCAGTCCCTTTAGGCTTCATCTAGTGTCTGTTGTAAACAATGAAGATGCACTCCATTTGGCCATAGCTACATATCCAGCATTAGCTGCCTCTAGCAGCTAGATATCCACCTCAGGGCCAGCACCTAATTTCTCTACAGATAAAATGGGAGACACTGCAGAAAGCGAGGGCCCCTGCTGAGATGTTTATAAGACAGGGAGAAGTCTGCTCATTTAAAATTTTCCTTTCCTTGCCCATTACTCTGTAGGTGCTCCTGTCATTAAGATTATGAAATCTCCCATCTGAGGAAAAAAAAAAAAAAAAAAAAAGACTTTGGAGCTTTGCAGTCCCTTCCTGTTCTATGTAACATAACCCGCTCCAAAGCAATAGGATCAGTTCTCTTGGAAAGAAAGGACAACATCTATAAGGCAGTAGGGTTTTTAATCTCTGTAAGACACTAGTCTTGTCAAACACCTGATGTGACAGGAATTCCACCAGTAACACCGGATATGCAGGATGCAGGGACATGTGAGATTTAAAGAACATGATGCTTCTTTCTCATTAGCTTCTTCATTGTTTTGTTTGTATAGTTTATTGTACAGTGGCAAATGACTCTGATTACCCACTTAGAAGATGTCCAGGATTTTTTCATTGTGTTTCTATAAGTATTGCTGCTGTACTAAAGTCTCTGTATTTCTATACACGTGTAATTTACATTATGTCATCCCCACGTATAAGCTGCTTAGTTGGACCTGGTTGAGCTTTGCTATTCCAGAAGGGATATATTGATTAAAATGATGGTCGTAGACTTGACTTTAACCATGTAATAGGCTCCAGTGTATTAGATAATATAAGACAGAATTCAAAACAATTTAAGGCATAATATACATCACAACATATGAAAAACCTTAAGAAAAATTGCAGACAGTTTATGTCAAAGTTTGGATTAATCGTGTTAATGTGGAAGATGTGTGGAAAATTTCAAAAGAGAAAAGGAACAGTTATAAGGAATGAGTATGTCTTTCCTCAGGTCTTTTTGGGCTCAAACATGCAGTAGATCTTTTTGCTTGTTAATTTACAAAATGATGTCCTTGAGTTAGCGATAGAATAACTTTCTTATCTTGTTTAGATTAAGATTTTTAGTATTATTGGTATCCAGTTACGTCGTTTAGATTAAGAATTTATTTTAATGTTTTTTAGTGATAAGGTATTTTAAAAGGGTTTCTACTAATAGTACTGCGTATGTATTTTGAAATATGCTTTGAAAGATGCTGCCTGAATTTGTGTGTTTAGGGAAAGAATCTGCTTCCTA
Source organism: Crypturellus tataupa (assembly GCA_034781795.1). Taxonomy (NCBI): domain Eukaryota; kingdom Metazoa; phylum Chordata; class Aves; order Tinamiformes; family Tinamidae; genus Crypturellus; species Crypturellus tataupa. The sequence goes on along the minus strand of JAWLRI010000060.1, from coordinate 1,304,759 downwards.
AGACATTGGCTATACGTTACTGATCTTCTAGAGAAAAGAATAATTTTAAATCTAAGATTTTTAACTTTTTTTCCCCTCATTTATTATCCACACAATCACAACTTTCGTATTGCTGCCAGTTCCTCATACCTTGGCTTACCCAACCTGCTTTGTTCTTCGTTTGCTCACTGTGCCACCTCTGTAAGGCTTCCACGTATCCAGGCTTGCTTAGAGAATGGGCAGAGGAATGGAATGAATAGCTGAGAGCAGAGGAAGGCACTGACTTCTGAGGCTGGCTCTGTTGCCAGCAGAACAAGGACGTGCAGTGGGGTGTGGAGTGTGGGCTGCTCAAGCACTACCCTACGGGGACGGGCAAACCAGGTGTCATGTCTACAGGAGGAGCTTGACATCTTCTTGGCTGCCTGCTATGCCCCAACTGTGGAGGAGTTGTTGATTATAGTGATGAAGAAATTCATTAAAATGATTCAGCAAGCACTGAAATCACAAAAATCAAAAGAATTAAGTTAAAATTATTTTTAAAGGTTTATTCCCAGAAAGAACTGGTTTTAGACAAGTCACAGTTAGAGTAATTCTGGTAATGGTCTGGCTGCATTTTGCAACTAAATACCAAGAAAATGGGTAAAGAAGCAAAGCTGTGATGGCTGAGGTCAAAGGACTCTGGTTAGCACAAAATACTAGCGTATGTTCTTGTAATGTTGAAATCATAATTCCTAACTTTTCTAGAGATTTAATAATTCTGAATTAAGAAATATATTCAGAATCTGATATAGGAACAGAGAAGGACTTGAATTTAAAAGAATAAACTGAGTATTGGTGGCCTTTTCATAAGAAGGACAAGGCAGAAAAGAGAGAATTTCTCAGAAGATCTTTAGCAGGAAAGGAAATAGATGAACAAGCTCTTTTAGATCATATGTCTAAACTAGCTGAATAAAGATCCCATCTTGATGAAGGTAGAATTTTCACTAGAGATGAAATCCAAGGAATTTTAATACCCAACAATTTTGTACAGAGTCCAACTCCCTGCGGGGCTCCCTACAGAATGATATTTAGAGATAAATGAAAATGTGCCAGAATAGGCTAAGGTCAAGTTCTGACAGTGAACTTGGTCATGTGTAAAATACTTGATTCTTACAAAAGATGGGGCAAGGAAATTAATTTCGGTCATTTTATTATTTTTCTGCCAACTCTTTGTGAAACTAAAGAACCAATTACATAAATTATGCTTCCTTTCCTAAGGTAGTAAGAAATATAACTTGCTCAAAATTATAACTATTGAAGATGAGATAGAAATGTGAAAAAATCCCTATGTTTCAAAATATATACAAAATATGACTAACTCCAGCATCTAAAATGACTCAGGCAGTGAGATCAGCCATTAAGAATAGATCAACATTTTTCCTAAGTACAGTATAGAGTTAAAATAGAGTATGGAAGTAATTATTACAAGTTATTGGAATAAGTAGGCAATTTATACAACCATGCATGCTTTTTTTCCTGAATTACTTGTGAATACCCTAATGCTGAAAACATATGAGAATTCTTGCTCATCTTCACCTAACTGATACAACATAAGTCATATGTTGTATCATCATCAGAGACTGGTCATCTCTGTGTCCAGAAGATTTAGCAGCATTAGATCCTAATTAATAACTTGAAATTTTATGAGTATATCATTTTTAGAAGAGTCCTAGGCTAAACTTTTAAAGGTATCTATACTCCTCAACATACATATGAGAGAGTCATAAGCTCTTCCTTGTTCAATTCTGGACCCAAAAGTACACGGAAAGTAAACATAAGTATCTGCATCTACAAGTATACTCCTATTCTGTGAATTAATTAATATATTTCAAAGATAGATTAAATAATCTAAGTGTAATTGAGTTAACATGTTTAACTGATAATTTGAATATTCAGAAGGATAGGGAAAAAAAAAACTGCTGAGATTGTGCCCTTTGAACAGCTGACCAAATTGGTGCTTTGTAGCTTAGAGCAGGGAAATGATGATGTGGGAAGCATGATAACAATATGATAAAGAAATGGAAGAACCTGCTCTTCATAGTCATAGTGGGTATGACAAGATGCAAAGGTTTGTCTAATTGAATACTTTCTGTTGAAATTTTTAAAATAAGAACTCTGAAATATCAGTGTCAGTTTTGTGGTCTCCATCTGGACTGGTCATAAATGACCTTTCAAAGTCCTTTTCTGCTTTGGGATTCTCAGAAAGTGGTGAGTAGCTTTTAAAGCAGGATTGTGTGGGTCTATTTTAAAGTAGTGGAATTTCAGCTCTTTCATCCTAAATAGAAACTATCCTTAAAGTTCTTTGTTCAGCAGGAAAATTCTTGGCTTTCACCTTTAGTTAGAAGACTTTATTTTCTTATTTCCCGTAAACAGTACTGTATTTTCAAAGAAGAAAGCCCCAGATGCTTTATTATGAAAAGGAGCAAAAACCACCTAACAAAACCAAAGGACAATGTAGTTGGACAAAGTGTAAAACGTAATTGTGTAACACTGTCTTCTCTGCTAGTTATTTGGTCTTGCAAATCCGTGTAGCCTTATCCCAATTAACTAAAGATAGTTACAGAGAAGATTTTAGGTACTTAATATCAGCAGTAAATACCAGCAAGTTCTCCACTGTTGACCCCACATATTCTAGCGTTTTCACAAGCTGGACAATTCTTTGGCTGCTTTACTAGATAAGTTACATTCAAAAAAACAACAATAACAAAGCAGTAGTTTAGGCATTCTCTGTAACGGAGAGAATCAATTTCAAACTTACATACCAGCAAATATTTAATTACACGTAATAGAACAGCTTTGACAAAAGTAATCATGAAAGAGATGTCCTTAAATAGCCCGGAGTTAAGACATGCTTCAGGGATGTGGAAGGCTTGTGTGGAACTTCGCACTCCAAAGCAGAGAAGGGGTTTCCAGCCAAGTTGCTGCCACATTTCATGCGAGTGTTCAAATCTACCGGGCCAATTATATGGGGTTAGTGGCAGAAAGAGGAAAAATATCTGACTTGCAGTTCTGGATTTGATAATGTGGCAAGACCACAGAGATAGGAATCATCCTTTTTATGTTAAACTAATGCTTAGACCCAGGAAGGCTGTTTTAGCATTTTTAGATTTGAAAAGTCTCATTTTGCTTTTTGGCTCTGTCACAGATTCCAACTTTAGCCTTATGTATGCAAAGGTTGTCAATAAATCTGCCCGGATTTATTAAATGGAAGTAGTTTCTAATCCCATCTAGTGAGTACAAGCTAATGAATTCTTCGATATTCAGGTGGAATGCTGCCTAGAAAAGAAGTAGTGTTGCTTTGCTTTCTAGTGATAGCTAGCTTGTCCTTTCTATCCCAGCTGCAAACTTGAATCCAAGCACAGCAGCATTTCACTTGAATGTGAATTCTTTTGAACTAGACAGCTTGCAAAACTTTCTTTTCTCTGTTGAAATTTTCTGGGCTTGTTTGCTGTCGAAACAGAATGTATTGATTTAATTTGAGTAAAAATTGGAATCACAATCACATTTGGAAGAACCATTTCCTCTATTTATTAAACAAATGAATATATGACCATCTTCTTTGGACTAAGTCCATGTCTGAAGGAAAAAAAGGTACAAAAACAGTGTTTCTTTTTGAGAAATGCTTTTGTATTAGTAGTTGACTTGGAGGAGCTAGGGAATGTTGAAAATTGCAATTCCTGTAGAGTCTGTATGTTTTTAGAGTATTATATTTAGGGATGCTTTCCAGCGGGGAGGGAGGAGGTAGCTGGTTTCTGAAAGTCTTTTCAACTCTAGACCTTACAGAGAACTGAGCCTTTGTCCTGTGTCCTGCTCCAGAAGTACAATTTAATTCTGTCTATTTCCATTTACAAATAAAAGGAGAGCACAGGAACTTGAACTGGACAGTGGGTTAACAGACCATTGCAAATGTAAAAGTAGACAATAGGGAGAAGATAAAGAACCCCACAAAATTTCTATGCATCTCCTCATTCTGCCCTACAGTGTGTATTCCCTAAGACCATCGAGTACAGGTAATACTGTCCTGCAGTCCCTAGGCATTGAGCCCCAGTTGCAGTTTCTGCCTTGTAGGAGAGCCACTGCACAGGAAGACTTGGCAGCATCCATTGGTTTAAGTGTTCAACAAATTATTTAAGAAAATACTTAAGTGCTTCTTAAAAATGTGCTTAAGAGTACCTGCCCCTGTAGTATTTTACAATTTAAATTATACAGAGTAACATTACAAGCATCTTTATAGAGTGTTCTTTCGAAGTTCCTCCTGCTAACCCATGTGATGTCAGGGAAAGGCTTTTGCACGTTCTAGGGAGATCTGAATAAAATGATCTCTTCCAGTTAAGACTCCTCAGTAAGCGAGCCATGTACTTTGTGCAGCTAGTTGCTGAGTTGCTTCTTGCTTAGAATACATAAATAGAGCCAACAAAAAATATAATACGTGAAGTACTTTGTAAATGCTGATGTCTCATGTAAGGAGATCGTATGTTTTCAAGCACTAGTGATTGTGCCGGTTTTCTGATTGAAGTAACAGCTATGGACTTTGTAATAGTTAAAAAAAAAAAAAAAAAAAAAAAAATCTTGGCAACAAGCTTCCTGAGGTTGTTATTCCCAACATTGCTCAAGTTAAAACAGAAGCCAGTGTTACATTTAATTTACATTTAATGTGTAGTTATTTAGAATGATAGGCCCTTTTAAAAGCCTAAAAGAGAAAGGAGACAAGAGAAGAGTGTTTACACTAGCATGTAGCAATTAAGGGTATTATTCATAAGCCAGTTTCTACCAAAAGCCTCTAAGCTGTTACCGCCCACCCCTTCTCCTCCCCCATCTTCTGCAGTTGCTTTTTTACTTTATTCTGGTAGGACGAAGATTGCTCCTAGGAGGGCCCAATTTCAGAACAGCTGTTTTACCTTTCCTAGACTTTTTCAGCCACTGCTAATGCTTATTTCTGTTTGGTATCTTGGCAGTCATAAAAGTAATGATCAAGTGTGTGCCTAAGTCACAACTGTTTTATTTTATATGCTAACATTTATTAAGACTTTATTGCAATGCATATGGGTGCTGGCACAGGTAATGTAGCACGTACTTCAGTAATGATGCCAATTCCAGATTTTGGAGAGCTCAGTTTGCAGCCTGAGTATTTTGTTATGACAGAAACTTTTCCATGTGCCGTTAAACTGAAAACCGGTGATGCCAAATCCTTGGCTGGGTGGCTGCAGAGCTTGGCGCTGCACTGTGGGACTTCTTGAGCTCCTTAATCCTAGGGCTAGTTGAAGGGGATCAGCCTGTGTTCATCCTCAGATCAGAGGTGCATTATGAAAGCTGTTACTCATAATTTTATAACATTACAGATGTCATTTTAGGTCCTGTTTTTGGAAGGCTATTATGGCAAATCTAGTGGAATACAGCTGTAGGGATCATATGTAAAACTGGAGTTGGGTTCGTCTGCCTGACCAGAGGAGAGGGTCGCTGCTGCACCCCTGGGTACCCTGGGCTCCAGGGTAAGCCCTGAGGCAGGAGGCAGCAGATCCCGGCTACCCGGCCAAGCTTTGTGCCCTCGCAGCAGGCAGGCGCCTCTGCTGCTGTTTGAGCTGAGCTGTAACACGGCGCTCCTGCGGGACGAGCGCTCCCGGCAGCGAGCGCGCCAGGCTGTGCCGCTGCGGAGGCGGCGGGACGAGCAGGCCCCAGGCCGCCCGCGATCCGGGGCCGCGCGTGGGGCAGCCGGGACGGCGCAGACACAGGCTGCCATCTGCCGAGCAGCGGCGGGGAGCAGCGGCCTGCGGAGGCTGACGTGAGGTTTCTGTGAGCAACGGGGCTCTCTGGAGCTGCTGCCCTCCCCTCTGCACAGCAAACGAAAAGAAACCAGGAAAAACTGCCTTTTTAATGTGACTTCAGCTTGCTCTTTAAAAACTTCTTTTAAAGAGATTTGGTGAAGACACTTGTAAACTCTGAGTTATCTGGTGACCGCTGTCCATTCTTGTACAAATGAGAGGGCACTGCCTGGTGTAAATGGGTCTCTTCCTCGGAAAGGCCCAGGCATAGGTGGTGTTCTCATGTCTCACAGACAGACCTCGAGCTTCCAGACCCTTTGACATCAGCTCACATCAAGGCAGTTCGTCCCCACACGCCTCCTGTGGTCCCCACCCAGCACATCGGGCACAAACAGCAGCTGCAGGGCTGCGGGTGTCTGTGAATCGCTGGGGACAGCATGAGATGCGCCCCACAGCTTCGACTATGCCGGCTACGCGTGTGTGGATATGTCTACCCTCCCCTGCTGAGAACTGTGCAGTAGGGGAAAGATGAGGGAAAGCAGCAGAGGAGGGAGGGACAGTGCCGTCCTGGTGCCATGCTGAGGGCTGTCCCTTAGGCTCTCGCCTAGTCCTGCTTGCTGTCACTGTCACCTCCCTTGTTCAGGCTTCAGGACCCTCTTTTCAAAATGCTTGGGTTCACAGGCATTTTTTTTGCTGATTTCCCAGCTCAATTACCTGCTATGAAAATAGCATTATATGGCAGTTGTTGGTTTATTGGGGGAGTTAAAACCCCCAATTTAAAGCTATGGGAAAGAACCCTCTAGCACTGTCTGCCTTAAAGGCCTTGCTTCCAATTTTGTGAGGAACATGAACTAAAACCACTGAAAAGCTATCCAGAAAATACTGACTGCACATTAAGTTTTGTGATTGTTCCCACATCCCTCATAATTCTTAACCACAACTTCATACTAGAGGCTGGACACGTGGTGGGTATTTTCCTTCTTGCTAGCAGTGGGATAGGAAGAATGTAAGCTTCTCTTTCAAGTACAAAATCAAAGTATTGACAAACTGTAAGAGCAAAATTTGGGGTTATATCACTCGCTTAAAACAAGAAATATGTCCAACTCTACGGGTTTTCTCAATACCTTTTTATTTCATGAATTTGTGTTGTGTTCCTCCCCTCTTTTCTGAACAGGAAATAAATGTACAGTTCTTTCACATTTATTCCATCCTTGTCATGCTATCTGTAAAGCAAATTTTTGAACTGTTTTTACTTGGCAGTTCATTTTTCAGTGATGTCTTTTCAAGAACTGGCAGTTGTCAGTATGATTAGGAGATTAACTTTAAAAATAATTATTGTAGGAGTGCCATATACTGGAACTGTCTTTAACATCTCAGGCTTTCTTCAGGTGCCACACTGTAATAGTGATCTAGTTTCACCTCTCTTGCAGGTCTTCCATTTACTTGCAGGCTGACAGGAACTTACAGTGAGGATAAGGTATATATGCAGCAAAATGCTATCTGGAATTTCTGAATTCTGAGACGGTCACTCATGTGATCACTTCCAATTGCAGGGGAAAGAACTTGGATTATCCTTCTAGTCTGGCAGTTCTGTGTTCTTGCTCTTCTGTTGTTCTTTTTAAATAATACTTAAAAATATTTTAAAATACTTATTTTAAAATATATAATTATAGCAAAGGCAAGTGTATTGCAAGTTTCTTTTCTCCTGAAGAGGGAGCTTCCCCCTTCTGCTTTTCAAAATGTGTCAAGTCATTCCTGCTTCATTGAAGTTTCTGTTTCAGTTTCCATTTGCTTTTCTGTTGCTTGGTTTCTGTAAAGCAGGAAGGTTTCATTTCTCAGTGTAATTTCTCTTTACTGCTCTGCCACATCCACCTAAACTGTTGAAAAGAGTCATTTTTTCAGGGTTGCCTGTTTGTGACAGTCTTGCCTTTGGAGAGAAAAGGGCTAGCTGTTGCAAGTGTGCCATGAGCAGAGTATAAAATAAAGATACTAGAATTAGGTTTTAAGGAGTGGCTAAGGTACTGGCAGTACCTCATGTTTATAAGCATGAGACTCGGTGCAGTCTTTCCTTCTGGGAAGTGAAACAAAAGTTGAAACAGCACTAATAGTGCTTGGCATTACTTTCCTGTGAAGCACGTAGTGTACTAAAGATGCCAGAAATGGGAAGTGATGAAAAGCAAGATGTGTTAAAATTGGTCATCAGAACTAAATTGCTTTTGGTCTCTAGTGCAACTAGTTTAAGCTTGCTCAGATGGCACTACGTTGCACAGCTCGCTGCATGGTGGATACAAAGAGGAATATGCACTGCTTTGAAAAAACCACTGTGCAATGTAATCAATCCAATTTCATACTGTCCTAGGGAAGTAAAACATAGGATATATGCTAACCACTACATTTCACCGCAATCTAGGTTCAGCCTTGCAGATGTCTCCTAAGGGGATTATGACTCATTGCTCAGAGTTTTTTTTTTTTTTTTTTTTTTTTTTTTTTTTAATAACCATTCTCATCATACTGAACTTGGGAAATCCCAGTGTGATGGAAAAAAAAATCATATTCTATTTAATTATCAAAAATTTAAGAAATTTGGTGCCTCCTTTCTATGAACTGTCTCATTCAGATCAGCTAGTATAAGAGAAGCCCTGAGAGGTGGACAGCCCTAGTTTCTGGTTGTCAGATGCCAAATGCCTGAGAGGTAAAGGTGGAAGCCCAGGAAAGCTCCCACCAGATTATGCCTTCCTGCGTGGGACATGGTACAGCAGCCTGTCTACCAGGGCTTGTGAGAGCAGGGAGCTTGCTTGCTTTCTTTGTTTTGAATATGCTTCTATGTAACTGCAATCTAACAGATGTGTGTGGCACAACCTGCACCAGTGTTATGCTACTTTTCTGGGATGAAACTCCCCCAGGCAGGTATTTTATTCTTCAGTGTATGAGTGGAGCCTTGTGGAAAACATGGCAATGAGCAATACAGTTGCGCAGCCTGTACAAGGTCTGTACAGGTAGCATAGGCACAACAACCCATGTACAGAATGGCAGCCCTTTGTCAGGCTCCATGCTTAGTGCACAGGTAGTACAAGTCTGCTGCATGGATGTTAAACCATCCAGCTAGAAGTGCTTGAAAGTTTTCCTTTGAGAATTACCACTCTTGGAGATTTTAGTGGCAATACAGTAGTGACATGCTGACATATTAGACCTGTGAATCTCTTAATGCAAAGAGGTTTGAGGCAAGAAGTTTCAGATTGGTTTGAGACATTTTTGCAAGCACTTAGCTTCTGTGTAGCATTTCAGAACTGAGGAAATCTTGTACAATCTAAGGAAGGCTTTGGCTTGGCAACAAAATGGGCTCTGAGGCCCTTGGAAGCTAAGCAAGTCTTTGAAGGGCTGAGAATTTTTGAAGCGTCTCTAATCCACTTCAGTTTTTCCTGAATGCAACTAAGAGAACCAGGGCTGCATTTCTAACACCCTTCAGAGGCTGCACCCAACCCTTACAGGCATTTCACTGCCAGGGTAGCACTCCCCAGTGCAGACCTGGGGTGGCAGTGTTGTCCTGGGTGGATTCCTGGCACCTGGCTTCCTGCTGGCCCATCTGCCCTGCCCCTTCCACCCTGGCAGGAGCAGATGGCCGCACTCAGGACCCAACGTACTGGACAGACCTCGCTCAACCAGGAGCTCATAGATGCGTGTGTGAACAGGACACGGCCTCAGGCAGGTCTCCTCAGCAAAGGCACAGGGTGTGAGCACCCGTAGGCTGATCCCTGCCACTAACTGGAGATTCCCTTGAGGGAACAGATAACAGAGCCAAAGAGGAGAGTCACCTGACTTCCTGTGTGACCTGAAAAATGAAATTAGAAGATAGAAAGGTTTCTTTGTGATTGAAACGTGCACGTGAATTAGTGTTTTAAGCAGAGAAGGCTTCCTCTGTGAGACAGGAAGGGTAGGAAGGCTTTACTGAAGGCTTAATAGATAGGTTGCCTTCTCTTTGTAAGGTTTGCTTCCTCTGCAAGATCTTCTGTAAGTTACAATGCTAAACCAGCAGACAAATGATGCGAAGCATCATAGTAGGCATGTATCTAATTCTGCCTCCGAACTGCAAAAGACAGGGGTGCAAAAGAGCTTGGCCTAGGGCAAGAAATATTTAATGTCTGGGAAACTCTTCCTCTCTTGGAATAGTCTTATATAGTTCCTCAGTTCTAACAGAGCAGGCAGGGTGCAGAGCTACTGTTTATTTGTCTTTAGGAGCCCTCTGGGCTTTGTGACAAAAGAGGGATAAATTTTGAGATTCCTATGTTGTTATTTACTGACATAACTAAAAACCTAAAGATGGTATCTGCAGGTGCATTGTAGGAATGAAAAAGAAGAGTCATTCACTATTTTGATTTTATTATTGCATTTCCTTATTATTATTTCTTGCACTTGGAAAGCTAGTGTTGCACTCAAGTTTGGAGACTCCACAACTTGTGCAATTTGACCATGGTTCTGCACAATCCCAGTATCTGCTTTTCTGAAGAGTTTTAGCATTAGAAAAGCCTTGCTATCATTGCAGGAAACAAAGGCAATACTACCTTTTACTTAACTTTGGGGCTTCTGCACAGAAAAGCTTGTGCATATATAAATACACATATATATGTATGCACATGCAAAGCTTGTACATGCGTGCACAAAACATTACACACCTACACACACTCAAAAGTACTTTTATCCAAGCGAGAAGTCCTGCTTACAGAAGACTAGAATTTAATAACAGATTAATAGTTATATTCAGAAATAATGAGGGGATAGTACATAAAAATATATTTTTGTTCAGTTTTTTTCCTGGTACATTTCATAGACTCTTAAAACCAGCACTTTCAGTTCTTAGCAATCTAAATAAATATATATATATATTTTTTTTTTTAAGACAAATGCCTCTTGAAAAATCAGAACTTGCTCACATTATAAATTCATTGGATCCTACTAAGCTGCCAAAAATGTGACAATTTTAAAAACTTCATGTATATATTATTACAAAAGTATCGAGTTGATCAGAAATAATTTTCAAATGATGCTATGTCTCTTCCAATCTGTCAGGTTTTGCCTAGCTCAGCATTATGAAGATGAGAGTTTCCACTTTCTTGAGTGCAGGTTGTGCTTTGCTCAGTGTTACCATTATCAGACTGTCCAACTTCCTGACTTCTGGGAATAGCTGCCTTCAGTTTTCTCTCTATTTTATCAGCTGCAGAGCACATTTTAAGCTTTCTAAGGCTTATGATCAGGGTTTCATAGGCTCCATTAATCCCATGTCTTTGATGCCACTCTTGAAACAGTTTAATCTTCTGTTCAGATGTTGAATTATTATTATCCCGAAGAATTTCATCTATGACAGGTTCCGGTACCTTACGATTACGAACAAATGTCTTGACGTCTTGGAGTGTCATCTCCCCAACAATATCAGGAATGTAGGGGCTCAGGTCAATATCTGGAAGCATAACAGAAAATGAAAACTTTCAGCACCAATATCTTACTGCTTTTAATCACCTATGTGGAAGGCTGGACCCTTTCCTATTCAGTACAGATGAAGTTTCATGTATTCATGACTCAGTATGTTTCACATGCGATTTTTACGACTTTTATTAAATTCTGTATTAGCAACAGCTCTGCTTTTATGTATTGTTAACAAATGCTAATTAAGACAAATATGCAGAGCTATATCAATACTGCTGTCATTTCAAATAGAACCTCTGTTCTCTCTGTAACCTCTTTTTTCCTATTTATGATCAAAGTCTGATGTATCTATTTCGCCCAACACAGTGTCGATAAAGGTCCTGTAACTAGACAGGTGTCATGTTGTGATAGAGCCTTAGAGTTCACATTCTCTTCTTTTTTTTTGTTAGTACTAAGGCTGTAGCCTTGAACATCAGGGTTGTGTTTCTGCTATCCCATTGCTGGTGTGTGGAACTCCACTGTTAAAACTAACCAAAATCATAAAAACAAAGCTTGCTACCTCCTAGTGTTTGTAATAAATACAGAATAGAAGTTTGCCTCTTGTCAGCTAGTAATCGTTTCCTACAGAACAGAGAATAGGAAATTCCTCCTGAGTTAAAAGTTTCATTAGCATGAAACTACTAAATGCCTTCATAAGCACAGTAAGAGCTGGCATTTCTTTAATCATAGAATCATAGAATGCCTAAGGTTGGAAGGGACCTCTAGAGGTCATCTAGTCCAACCCCCTTGCTCATGCAGGGCCACCTAGGGCACGTGGCACAGGACCGCATCCAATAATAACCATTCTTCTCTAGGAAAAGACAAAGTCTACATTAAAATAGTGTAATATTTCCCTGCGTATTTTTATCTTGTACTGAATTATGAGAAATTTTTTGCTTCTTACCTGCAGGCATGATAGGTACCATCTCCTGAAAAGAGAAGCAGGGGACAAATTGATTGAAAACAGTTTTGTAAGATACCAACCTTGTATAATAGATTTCATGACATCCGCATATCCAATTTTATTTTAGCTTTCCCCATGATTTCCCTCTTTCCTAGTCAGGGAATCAGATTGGACAGACCCAATATTTGGCCCAAAAAGTATGTATGGGGTCAGGTATCCTGGTCAGTATAGGCAGGATAATTTGTAACGTTTTCGTCTTGGTCGTGTAACTCAAGAAACGTATCAACAAATTGTCAGGTAATATGAAGAAATCATTTGAGATAGTTCCTCTTTTTCCCTCTTCTCCAAAAGGAATCCCCTTGGTAAAATCTACTTCATTCATGTAACAGAAGACAGGTATCCTGGTGCTTGGGAACTCCCAGTGTAATTTCAGTGGGACAAGAGTTCAGGCACCAAACTGAGCTATATCTGACCTAAGCAACAGTACTTACAGAAAGGACTCCTGATTCAGGGACTGATGGACCTATGGGCAGCTTGCTAGTACAACGCCTGTATTTTCTAATATCTGAAACAATGCAACACAGATCAATTTTAAAATCCAGCACAAAGTGTATTTCTCCTCTACACTCCAGTAATAATAAAATTACACCTGAGAGAGCATATCCTATTCAGAGAATGATAGGAACAGGAACTTACACAGTAGTACTCCAGCTGTAACAGCTACTACAGCTACACATACAGCCACTGCAATGTACGTTCCGCTTCCTCCTTCTATCGGAACATTGGAAACAGTGCATGAAAGTTAAGTCAAGATATGCAGTACTGCAACAAACAAAATTATGACAGATTATAGGAATCTTTGTGTTTTTTCCTAAGGGCAGTGGCTACTTCTTTTTTAAAGACTTATCTCCTGAATCACACCTCATAAAAAGGAATGGTGACCCCCAAATTTCTGCATTAATCAAGGTAAAAAGCAATCATTCTCCACACATCAGTGCAGGGCCTGGTATATTTGATGCCCCTAGTTGCCAGGAATCATGCTGGATCACTCTGTGCCATGCTAGGTTTTAAAATGGTACCTTTTAGTTTGCATACAGTGTCTGAAGTTGGAGTACATTGTTTTTCAACAAGGCCACTGTCACACCTGCAGAAACACAAACAAATATTATTAAAAGATTTGTTTATCTGCTTAGAAACTCTCTCGAGAGCAAATCAAAATATTCTTTTTTCTCAGGTGTTTAATATATCAAGATATATTACAGCTTATCCACTTCATTAGGATATTTTAAGGTATGTGCAGAATTGGTGCATTTGTACAAGTTTTTTTGTGTGCCTTTGGAAAATCTGCATGCAAATTAAGTTAACAGAATTAAACAAAGGAAAACCAGCACCTTTTCCCCAAGGATAGATATTATCACAGAATCCATCTTGCAATTGGCTGGAGAAAGGTTATTCCAAATTGGATACTTAACATGAATCAATGGAGGCATAAACTTACGTGGAACATGGCTCACAGTGTGTGCATGACCCAGAAGAATTGCAAAAGAAGTTCTCTGCACAAGTGCATTTGGTGTTCTGTGTTGGAGTACATTCCTTTGCAGTCTTTAAACCTAAAATGAGTTATTAAAGTTTGTTAGTTTGAAAATGCAGGCCTTAACAGTGGGTCAGTCCTCTGCTTGAACATTGTGGTACTCTAGTGCTTTTAGTTCTGCCACTGCTGGCACTAGCTGGGCTTAATTTCCACAAGAACAGAGCCTTCACAAGGAACCTTGCTGGGAGACTACTGGAAGGAGGAAGAGGGCAATGAGACCTCTGCTGGCCAAAAGCCTGGAAAACTGCTCATGTAACAAGACATGCTGGATAGAGCTAGCAAGATACTGTCAGCTGCTTTTTCCTATTCAGACACATAAAGCCAGAAGGGACCTGAGACGATCGTGGAACCCATCACCCTGCTTTATGGCAGAGTCAAATTCCTTTGTTTCCCAGATAGATGATCTGTTTTATCTCTTCCTGGGGGCTTCCAATGGTGAGGAGTTCTACTCTTTATAGCTAACACAAACCTGTTAGTTATAAATGCTTAAATATCAAAATAAGTCAATGAATTTTCTCTTACCTTCCTAGAATACAAAGCATGAAAAAAAATTTTCTTCATAAAAAATTACTCTAAGTAGATCTTTATAATATAAAAACTCTTTTCACTGCGAGATAAGCACAGAAAGGAATTTGAGTTACTACATTCAGTCTCCTGCTGTAACAGAAAACCACATTCTCTCTCATAATTTGATGAAGCATTACAGTAAAACAAGTGCTGAAGTCATTCATGAAAATATCAAGCAAGAGTGATCTGAAAGCTGATCTTCACGAACTCCAGTGGTAATTTCCCTCGTGACTAATATTATCAATTATCTGACTTCTCTTCAATCCCATTATTGTCCATGGGATACATTAAATAGTCATTCCATCACCCTTTCTTTCCTGTCCAGTCTACCTAATAATTTGCTTTATGGCAGTATACAAAATACTACATTTTTTCTGCTGTACTCATCTTCATCAGCAATCTAAAAATGCTTATTATAGTAGCTAATAAGAGCTGATGTGCATGGTGTTACAGGAAGGGGAAAACATTAAAAATCAGTATTGCTACAATTGTTAAGAGTACAACCACACTGCCTCTTCAGTAAACTGGATTTTGGACATGATAAATGTAGAACTATTATCTAACTCTAGTTACGCTGCAGCTAGAGGCCACTTGGGAGAACCAGTAGGACTGTAGTTTCATGAGTGTTTACGTAATGGGTAGTGAACTCTTGGAACTTAATGACTCTTAGCCCCATGCACAACAGGCTCATAAGTGGATTCTAGGAGGACTAGATAGGATGTACCTTGTAACATCCCTGTCTCTATGAATGGCATTTCTTACCTCCACTAACGAATGCAGAGTACTGCAGTTGGCAGACCACTAGTCTGACCAAGTAGGGCGTTCTTATCATTTCATGTTTTAGTCCTATACCCCATGTAGCATCTTGAATGTATGACTAACATCATGATGAGATACAGTATTTTTAGGTAATGTAGATGAAATTACATAAAAGACTACAAAAGAAGTAGTTACAGGGAGTTATTTTTTTTCTACTTCTCCCAATATCTCTCTCCTTTTAAAAACAGAAGAAAAAGTTCCTCTTTTGCCTCTAACCAGATGGTGTAGGACCTCTTTTACAAGGAGTAAAGCCTGTGCTCAACACTGAATGTCTTTTGGAAAATAAAGCTGTTTCATATTCCTCATTCATATCTTTAGCATAACTTTGAAAACTAGCTACTAAGAGAAAAAAAAAGGTAAACTTCTTATCCATTTTTTTAGACCAAATGATGTACTAGGTGGGCAGATAAGAAGGTAAAGGCAAATGGAGGCTTTTGGGAAGTGAGTTCACTGCAAATTTAGGAGATATGAACATCCTCAGGCCTGATGAAGAAATGGTGCAGAAGGAAATCAGTTTTTCTCAAATGTATTACAGCTGGCTTACTGAATGAGGTATGGCTTTTCAGCCTGCCTATACATGTGCCAATATATGCCATATAAAAGCATTATCTGCAAGTTGCTTTTTGTTATAACCCATAAAATACTTCAGTGTTTACAAGATAATTTAACAGGGCTATATCACAACTCAAGGTAGAGGCCTGTGCAGAAACATTAAGTGCTGTAAGGCCTACTAGGAACAGCAGAACATCCCAGTACCTCTGGGTTACCTGTCTGGGGGGAAATAAGGAGAAGTACAGTAGAGGCATACATAGAAGAGGTGCAAGGTTACCCTCAAAATGCTCCCCAGCTGAGCAAAGGTAGGATTAAGGGGAAATAAAGCACCAATTTATCTGTTCTTCCTCCTTTGTGCTCCAAAAGCAAATTGGATAAATTCCAATAAATTGTCATAAATTCCTTTTCATCCCATTCTTTAGGCATTTTAATTTGCCTATTACCCTTTACTCAGAGTTTTCCGAGACTTTTCAATCTAATCCTATAGCAAACAAGAGTTCATTGCTTGAGTTGCTTTTGCTATAAACATACCAAGCACACTGTCACAGGAATCGCATCTCATACACTCATCCAAATCGTTGGCATGGTCGACATACTCCTGTCCAGGTTTGCATTGAACACAGTGTTCTCTAATGTTTGTTGGACATGAAGTATTTTTAACAAAGCCTGTAAAAAGAGAGAAACAAGACTAAGATATGTAATATTTTTGGCCAGAAGCCATCAGTTCTAAGACCTAGGTCAAGCTTTCTATTTAGTGTGTAATACCTTTTCATTTACAAATACTGTCAAAATTCATATTTTTTTGCATAAATATGTGCTTTTCAGCAATGTAGCCTACATAAAATCTCATATCGCTCCCTCCTTCAATTTAGGAATGAAGGACAACTTAGAACATTAAAAAAACTTAACACAAAAAACGTGAAAACCCATGTATATACGGAGAATCTTGTAGGCTGACTTACATAAGCAGCTTTGGAAGAGGTTTGCACATTCCTAACCTCTTTCAAAGTTGTGTATGAAACTGTCAGCTCCTTTGTTACAAGCATGTTATATATGAACCATCTATGAATAGTTATTGTTGGACTAAACTGAGGTATTTCTGGAGTGTGTGAGGTCCTGTACTGGAGAAGGGTACAGCTAGAAAACAGCACTGTATCCAAGAAACAAAGCACGCCACTTAGTTATCCCACCAAAAAGTAATTGTGCATATTGTGGTTTCCACTCTTAAATCGCTTTTCAATGCAGTCTTATGATACTTACCACGTTGACATTTCTTGCAACACGCACCACCTGAGTTGTATTCATCGGCAGTACACTTAACTTCCCTCCTAGCGATGATCCTGCTTACAATAATTTTATTATATGCTGTGTGCATGGAAGCTTCAGTATCATTTTTGCACTGTGATTCAATAATTAAGCCAACCACCTACAAGATAAGAAAAGCAAATTATAGAAGAAATTGTCACAGATTTTAAGTGCATTTTACTACTAGCACAGAGCTACATGAGTAAAATTATTCCACTGTTAAAGATGCCCAATCACTTTCTTACTGAAATTGTTCACTGTGACAGAATAATTAATGGCTAATGAGAGTATTTTTTAGAATTAATACCATCACCCCAACCATTGTAGGTATTATTTGAAAATTAATATTTGAGAACAGGTCCATACATCTAGGTTTTAACAGATGACCTCACATACAAGGCAAAGGAACTCACACTGTTTCTTCAACTGCTTTCTCTACCTCAGACTACCTGCACACCCGCTGCCACGGGCCTGCCCGTGACATTGCTGAAGATTAGACTGTCAAATCACTACTTCAAATTAACATGATTTTTTTTTTCCTTTTGACGGGAATTACTGTCCCAGTCAAAAGAAGAGAGTCCCATGTAAAACACTTCACGAAGCAGCAGGCGTTTATCAGCGCGGTGCCCTGTCCTGCTTTCTCAGAGCAACTCGCCAGCCCACTGCGGCGCTTCCTGGCAGCCACCCTCAGCACCGCCGAGCCCCGCGGCGGCGCCCACCGCCGTCGCAGCCCTGCCGTCCCACACCACGGCGGAGGCACCAGCGCCTCTTCATCTGCTCCCTCCATGAGGGCCCTTCCACTTTGCCTTGGCGCTGTGGAGGCGGCAGCAGCGAGGCGGCAGTGGCAGAAGGATCTGGAAATGGGGCGGTCTGAGGCCCAACCCTCCTCCTCTCGCGCCCTAACTACAGAGCCTGGTACCTCCCACTGCACTCAGCCATGGGCCGTCCCACAAGCCCATCTCTCCTGCCCTAGGCTGATAAAGCGGACTTGGCAGTTGTTTTGGGGGTAAAGAACCTGGTAATAATTGCTAATAATGAACAGTGTGAATAAAGGGACCGGGTAGATAAGCACAGCTCCAAAACCCCAAGTGCACCTATAAATAGGACCTGGGCACGGCGCAGGCGCTAGCGGCATCGAGGAAGCGCAGGGCAGAAAATGCAGAGAGGAGCTTGTAGGAAACAGGGCAAAATGAAAGAGGGAAACAGCTTTCTAGATGGCCAACATAAGTAATCCTGCTTCAGCGTACTGAACTACTGCGACCATACTGCATGCGCGGCAGTCTTCCTTCACCCAAAAAATGGCCATGCCTCTTAAATTTCTATAATGGCAGGCTTGGGAAGGACAGAATTTAAATTTTTTTGATGGCAGCTTTTCATCGTCACTCACAGAGATGAATTTCCGGATGCACTTACCAGAAGTGTGGACCGCTTCTCAGAATTTGTCTTTTGAGTAGCACCAAACACCTACATAGCTCTGCTCGCAGGGACTGTGTACTGCCTTACAAATTAGGAACCTTTGGAGAGCTTAGTTTTCATAGCAACACCCTAATTTTTCAAAATGTGTGTTTTAAACCTTCCGGATTTGCCCCCTCTTGAAAGCAACACATCATCAGGCGCTGACTTCCCTGAGCACACCGTAATTCCTCTCCGTGTTCTCACTAAGCAGCAGTTGCTAATAAGAGAAAGGAAGAACATTAGGGACTTTCACAAAGGCAGAGTCAATAGGTGCTTTTTTCTAATGTGTACGTTCAGAGAGGCCGTATGTTTTCCAGTGTGAAATGACTCACAGGGGCTCTCTTAGCTTTCTTATCCTCATCTGAAAAACTATGCCATATCTGAACTAAAGATTAAGATCGAACTGAGTAGTCAATAGAAGTAAAATCAATCAGCAAGAGCTAACCTTAGCAGAATCCATAAAACCAATCACATGGGGGCAGATTTTCTGCTTTGGCTCCTTTTTCATTGCGCAGGCATTTGAGAGATGTTTCTGTCTGCTCCCTCTACCCTTCATTCCTACAGCATCTTCCAAAGCGCATTCAGCAATAGGCATTAGCACCTGTATCTCTGAAAACCTCCTTTCATCTGTGCTCCTATAGCAGACTGACAGGAGCTCTAGTTTCTTTGAAAACTTCAGTGATTTGTGGATTCTCAGGCCTCAGATTCTTCCCTTGTTTGAGCATTCTTCAAATTAGGAAAATTTCCTTCAAGTAAAGATCTCATTTAGGTTTTCAAAGTGTGTACAAGTGCTATTTGCATGCAGGCCTTTTTAAATCTTTACAGTTTTTCACCCACTAAATGCAAAATAAGTCTCTGCTTCTCCTGTCGCTTTATAATAATTTTATTTTTTCATAAGCCTTTTGTACTAATTTCAAACGCTTAATACTGATGCCTTCAGAGCATGTTGCTGTTTTTTTTTTTTTCCCCTCTCACTCCACATTTGTTACACGGGGCAACAAGTATGAGGTCATCAGGGGCTTTTGGTGTTTAAAAAAAGAGGGGGGGAATTTTCTTGCTTTGTTACCTAGTGGTTAAGGAAAAGGTTCATTTATGGTCTAATTTTGATCTGTATCTGGTATTTATTTGAAAAATGTTTGCTAACGTTATTTCCATTTTAATATGCAGTTATGTTACCCCTTTCGGGATGGCATTTTCAAAGAGCAGTAATTTTACACTGTTAAGAGGACTCTACTCCAGTTCTGTTACTATACTAATTTCTCCACTATCACTTTCCTATCCCCCCATCTCCTTTTCTTCCCATAAAGGTAGAAGTTCATACTTGCAACAAGTAGAAGGTAGAAGTTGATATTTGCACCAAAATAACCACTAAAAATAGTATTTCCTCATCTTCTAAAATGTGTTGTGATATACAGGACAAAGAATCAGGCTCAGCTTTTTGAGCACAGGACTTCTTATTTCCGCGCAATTAGAAGCATGCTGGGCTTCTGAGATTTCATGTAAATACATCTAGTGAGGGCCTGTGAGTATAAGAAACCTTAGTTACAGCCCAGCATATTAAAATAGTTGTTGCCCAAACTCAAACCATTCCAATATCTCATCTGGGTTGTCTCACATGCAAATTACAAACCGCAGTGCAATATGTTGTGTGTGGGAGGGAGAAGGTAGGGAAATAATGGTTGGTTATTTTGTTTTTGTTTTTTTTCAGAAGTACTGTACTAATGTGCACCTAAAACAGTACTGTGTTTAGGAGATATGCAGAAGTATTAACACCTCCCACCTCACTTCGTCTATGTTGTGCCTAAGAATGAAAAAGAAAAGCTGGAGAGGGTAGAATTTTTTTTTTTTTCTCCTTTCTTGTGTAACACAGTAGAGTTTGCTTTTTGACAGTTTATCTTTGAGGCAACTCACTGAACAATAACAGTTAATTATCTACAAACGATCTACAACGATTTCCAAAATTGGGGACCTTATGATAGTTTTCACTTGACACTTGGGTCATGCAATGATTTTGTTGCTATTTGTTTGTATTTACTTAAATGTGTGTGTTAGTACTGCAGGAAATGAAAAGGGAGGCTCAGCACAGTGATGTAAGATGTCCTGTTTTCAAAAGTGTTGTCTTATGTTGCCTACTGTGTAAAAAATCATATCGGATCATTACGAAATATTTAGGCAACATTTCTTTTCCTGGCCTGTTATTCTACAGGGTCTCTCTGAACAGTATGTGGTTCTGTGCCTTATTATGTGCAAAGGTAGAATTTTCTAATTACTTAGGCTATTTTGCATTATATCCCTGCAACTGTGCCTGCTCTAGTGGCACACATATACGCTTGCACTACTGAAGTATTAACACTCAACAAACAACTTGCACATTCTGGTTTAATCCAATTAATAAATCAATTGCTGCTCCAGTTCACTTTTAAGTAGTGGAGCAATACACTAATAAAACCCAGAATTTAACAGAAAGTATAGGGAAGTGCTTTCTAAGGGGGGCTGGAATTAAAAGGTCAATAAAAATAAGACTAGGAATGATTTCTATACTCTGGGAACGGTGTAAGGAGCGGAGATTTTGTTTATCTGAATTTATCTTCTAGATGGATCTGATACAGTCAGTTAGAGTGACATTTCAGCCACTGGTGTGCCGCTGACTTTTCTCCCCATATAGGAATAGACATTATATAGTTCTACTAGCAGTTGAAAACCCTCATTTGTACTAAAATATGTTTGATGCTTTGTGTAGGGGCAGGGATGTAACCTTATAAATCTCTTCATGTAAAACTATACTATATGCTGCATAATAAGTGAGATCAGACTTTGAAGAGCTTTTATCCTAACAGCAGATTTTCGCCTGCTAGAATTCAAAACAAACCGAATCAGCTGGGGCCACAGTGGGGAAGGGTTTTGAACACGAGCAGCAGCGGGGTCTCCCTGCCAGCCTGGGGAGCAGGTTACGGCCGCATCCAGGAGGGCAGCGGGCTCGCGCCCACGCGCCTGCTCCCGCCAGCCCAGCGCCCGCCGAGGTGCGAGCTGCCACCAACGCCATCGGGGCGACGTGTTGGCATCAGCGAGGCCACGATGCTGCAGCCAGAGAGATGCTCCCTTACCCTCGTTTACAGCAGCACCTCAAAGTGAATGGTAGGGAAGGTCACGTTTACTAGTGACAGTGAACTTTACACGTGACACAAACTCATAAACTGTGGAGACTCATACTCTCCATAGGGCATGACTAACGCAAGAAAAGCGGGCCCTGCCCCACGGCCAGTAAATGCTGCAGTCCGTGTCACAAACCTGCGTTATTTCAGTTTCTTTCCTGGGTAACTGTTGGCCAGGGATAAGAGCTCCTCAACCACCGGTATTTCCTATCACGTTGGTTTAACAGGTCTCCTCACTGTGAAACTTGCTGCGCAGGCGGCTTGCATGAGCGCGGACCTTGCCCGCGCTGTGCCCGGGCTTCTGTGCGCGGGCCACCCCACGCCACGGGCCACCTGCGCCTGCCACCCGCGACCCTCCGCCTGCCCGCGGGGGAATGACGTGCCGTGAAGCAGGCGCCCCATAGCGCTTCGACAGACAAGAAAGCGCTACCCCGGACAAGAAAGTCGCGCTAAAGAATTACCTGATTTCCCGGAAAGAAAAGGAAATAGAAGTTTTGGTCGCCTCCCGTTCCCGGCTACAACAGCAGTGTGGCAGCGGCCCGGCGCAAAGCGGAGCCGCTGCGCGACCCCCGGCTCCGGGGCCGCCTCCCCGCAGCCCGCCCCGCTCTCCCGCGGCCCCGGCAGGGGCAGAGACTTACGAGGAGCCGGCGCAGGAGCCCCGCGGCCATGCCGCGCTGCAGCGTGGCGGAGGCGAGGCGCTGCGGGGAGCAATTCGTGCAGTTCCTGCGGGACACGGGCCGCGAGCGGGAGAGCCGGCGCGACGCGCTGCACGCCATCTACAGCGAGGAGTTTCGGGCCAGGTGAGAGCCCCGGGCTGGGCCCCCGCCAGGCGGCCCCGGCAGCGCCGCCCCGTTCCCGGCCGCAGCTCCCTGTCCCCAGCGGCATCATCCAGGCTCCGGGCAGCAGCACCTGCCTCCCCAGAGCAGCATCGCCCCGTCCCGAGCAGCATCACCCCGTCCCGAGCAGCATCGCCCCCTCCCGAGCAGCATCGCCCCGTCCCGAGCAGCGTCGCCCCGTCCCGAGCAGCATCGCCCCGTCCCGAGCAGCATCGCCCCGTCCCGAGCAGCATCTCGGCCAGCAGCACTCGGCCCCCAGCGTCACCTGCCTCTGCCAGCAGCCTCACCCCGGCCCCAGGGGCGATGGGGACAGACGGGTCCTGGCAGACGGGGCCTTGGGGCGCTCCTTGGTGGCTGGGCTGGAGGAGCACGAGCTCCATGGGCAGCGAGAAGCTGCCTGGGCACATTAAGCTCTGTCACTGGCGCTTCCTGCGCTCTGGCAGTGGGATCAGTGGGATCAGTGCGGTGCATGGGGCTGCCGCTCTCTGACCGGGCTGCAGACGTGGGGAGCAGCAGAGCCGGCCCGGGCAGACACGGGCCCTGCCTGCGGACACAGGCCCTGCCGGGTGACACAGGCTGCGCCTGTGGGGCTCTGCTGCCACCTCCTTGGGTGCCCCAGGCCGCCCGCTCCTGCTCCTGCCACCAGCACCAGCCACAACATGCCGGAGCAGGGCCCCGAGCAGTGTCACCGCTGTTAAACATTGTCCAAGGCTGGGACAAACAGCCAGAAGGTCACAGGGATGAGCCCTGCGTGAGGCTGCCCTGTGCCATAGAGATTCCTTCTGGGAGCAGCTGGGGCGGAGGCTGCATGTCCTGTGGCCCGGCAGGGACTCAGTGGCGCAGCTGGAATGGCCACAGCGCAGCGGGAACGCGTCGTGCTGCTGCAAGGGCCGTGTCCCTGCTGGGGCAGCCTGCGGGGTGCGACGCTGGAGTGGGAGCAGTGCCAAAGTCCTGGCCCTTTTCCATCCCCCTGAGCAGAGGGGAATGGCTAAATCATCCCCTCGTCACCACCCTGGTGCCACCGGCCCGGCCTCTGCCCGTCCTCCGCCGAAACGCCCTCTCCTCTTCCCCGGCAGCTCTGACGCGAAGATGCCCAGTTTCTCCAGCGTGCTGTTCGCGCTGAAGATGACGCAGCGCGCGCAGGTGCGCCAGGGCTCCGTGCGCTTCAAGCAGGTGAGCGAGGGGAGGCCGACAGTGCCGGATCCCGTGCGCCCCGTGTGCCCCATGCGCCCCGCGCGCCTCGTGCGCCCCGTGTGCCCCGTGTGCCCCGTGCGCCCTGGGTGCCCCGTGCGCTCTGCACCGACACGGCTGCTCCTTGCAGGACAAGAAGAGAGTGGTGGTGGCCGACCAGTACTGGCGACCCCGAGCAGAGGCAGCACCGCCAGCCCCATCGCCCGCCCCACAGCCCGGCTCCGTCCCCAGGGGCCGCGCGGCCGAGAGGTACGAGTGGGGCTGCCGCGGGCCGGGGCGGCTGTGGGGCAG
>JAWLRI010000060.1:1239389-1280762 GCA_034781795.1 Crypturellus tataupa | reverse complement strand
GGCGCGTGTTGGGGCTCTCGGAAAGGCCCCGGGGCCGGGGCACGGCTCTGAGCGCCCCGCGGCTGCTCCCAGAGGCACCGCCACCACCCGCGGCGGAGCGGGGACTCCCGCCTGCCCTGGGACACTCATCCCGCGTGGCCTGGATCCTCCGCGGAGGAGCCCTGGCTGGGAGCAGGCTGAGTGCCTCGCGTTTCCCAGCGTGTCCGGGCCGTGTCCGGGCTTGCCCCGTTTGCAGCAGGGCAGCCTGGCCCTCGCGGCCGTGGGGGCGATGCGAGGGTGTCGGAGATGCAGGTGTGTGGTGGTCTTTGGGGCCTCGACACAATGCTGTTGCCTTGCCAGGGCCGTGGCCACAGCAGAGCTGGTGTTTTCCTTTTAAACCCTGTTTCTCAGTGGTTTGTGACTCACTCTCTCAGACTCTCTGTTTTCATGGCTGGTAGCTGCCCCACTTGCAGGTAAGCTGGGTGCATAATGACAAACAACGGCTCCTCTTTTAAATACTTCAGACTTATTAGTCACTTCCCACTAAAACAAACTGTTCTGCTGGCGGATTTTTAGTGATGCTGTGTTTGGAATGCCCTGTAACAGCAACCTCGTGGCAGTGTGGGCCGCTGTGGGCAAGAAGCACCAGTGCTGGGTGTGTTGCCTGTGCATGCGCCATCATTCCTGCTGGGCAAACCCAAATCCACGTTCTAGGTCGTTATTTTTAGCAGAAATTTGCATATGAGTAATGGTGGAGGAGAGGCTGCAAGGAGCGTTGTCTTGATGCTCACCTTGGTAGCAGAAACCTGAGCAGAGTTTTTTTCCCCAAGTTCATCACCTAGGGGCTTGTGGTTTGCTGCAGAAACAAAGCGCAGCGTGATGGAGCCCTCAGCAGGCCTTGCTTAGCAGTCGGTAACTCCTGGCTGTTCATCGTGCCCTCCGCAGCAGGTCTCCTCCCGTTGTAGCGTAGCTGTGTCTCTGGGTGCGTGTGGCTTGTGCTCTTCTCCTTCACGGGAGGTGTGTGGCAGCGTGCTGCGCGGTGGAGCGCTTTTCTTCTGGGAGGGGGGTTTGGAGATGCCTTTGTGAAGCTGTCAGATACTTGTCACAGCAGTAGGACCTGCATGGACTTGTATTCAGACGTGATGTAGACAGTGACAGGAGCGGTTTAGTTTCCTGGGTAACGAATCCCAAGGGGCAGCAGTGTCTTTGGCGTTCGGGCCGTTATTAGCTGTTGTCTGATTATTGTACCGAATGGTCCTGTAAAGCCAGTGCTTTCACTTTAGCACTGTTCTTTGCATCGCCTCAGTTTTTTGGGGTTGCTGAAAGTGACAGGTTTGACTATTTTCTTTACTCAATTTCTCTCTAGGGCAGCAGTACAGGATATTGCGTTATTTTTCTTACCAGCAGATGTCCTTGCATCTTGCCTGTCACGCGAAGAGGGATGGGACTGTGGAGAGGATCAAGCTCCAGGAACAGTTAATGTGTAGCAGCTGCCTTTCAGTCTCTTAGGTGTTCTGCTTTTACTGAAGTGAAGTTGCTAACTGCCCTCTTTTGGTTACTGTGGATTTTTTCTTTCTTGTTTTTTTTTTTTTTAATTCCATGTCCACATGTGCAAATTTTGTTAAAGGTAGTTGCAAAAATGCCAAGGGAATAGTTTTTGAGTCATGTGACTGCAGTTTTCTGGCTCTGAGTTGGAATTCATATTCATACCTTAATTGGCATAAAATCTTTTAGTTTCTTGTCTCGCAAGAAGCCAACTTGCACTTAAGGAAACTGATTCCATCTCTGAGGAGATTATCTTAATTGGTCTCTCGAGGTAAGAGAGCCTGGACAAGGTGAAATAAGGTCTGATCAAAAAGATGACTACATCAAAGGTCCCTGGGGCCTGTACATCATATGGTCTGAATTCAAAATGTTGAATCCATGTTTAAATTCCAGAAGAAAAGTAATAGGGAAAAAAGGCATAAAATTTTACATGTTTTCTGCTACATTTTTTTCTTTTTGTTAAATACTCTTAAAAATCTGTTTAATATATATTTTTAAATCTAATACTTTTAAGTTAAGTATTTCTATCAAACTTAAATGGTCTTCTGACTGATAAGACATATTAGAAATGTGTTAGAAGACATATTATTGTTCCACAAAAGGTTTAGGTGTTAAATTTGGTACCTTAGTATAATAATTGTAGAAGGTATTAGCTGTTTAAAGTAAGAAGAAATACAAACTCCTTGCTACAATGCTCTTCATGGCAGTTAGCTCAGTTTTCTTGTCTTGTGTACGTTGACTTTTCCTCTCTCTTTCAGCAGATGATAAGTTTGCCTTAAAATACAGCTTGGGGGAGGAATGCATTTGAACAAACAGAATTGGTTAAAAAGGGAAGAAAAGGGAAGAAAAGAGAAGATAATATATATTGGTTTTGAAATAGTAAAACCAAAACATGCTGATATATGGTTCTTATTTTGCAGTTAATCTGAATTTTAATGAGGAAAGGTAAAAAGGGTCACAAAGATTAATAGTCTGGCCCCAAATAAAGTAATTTTGTTTCACTTTCTGTTTACACCTTGTTGTATTTTGCTTTTCTGTTTTGCCTCCCCGCCATCCCATATGTGTTCAGAATACCCTAACTTTAATTTTCCACTAGAGATTATTCTGCAGCTCTGCCTGCAGCTTCTCTTTCCTTGCTTCAGAAATCTTTTGGTTTTGTGATTCTTACCAGAAGCCTTGGATTATCCTATGGCTAAGCATTCCAAGTAGCATCAGTCCTTAGCAAGTGCAATTTTTTTCTATCCCATCTCTGCCAAGACATTGTGATAGTGACCTTCCTGCAGCCACCAGCAGTACCCCGTGATCTGCGCTCTGTGGACCAGCAGTGCTCTGTAACCACTGTATTACTGGCTGTTCAGTTGCAGTTTCTAGCAATTTGACATAATCAGTTTCTCCTTCTTGGTTGAAGGATATGTTAGCAAACGTTATATCAGCCCAAACACCTAACTCTGGGGTGGAAAAGGATCTGATATGACAGCATGCAAGTGAGAAAGCAATGTATGATCTGAGAGGTTTGCTACTGGTCTTTGTGTGGGGAATTTAATTATTTATCTATTTATTTATTTATTTATTGTGTTTGTGTGTGTGTATGTATGTGTCTAAGCTTTCCACGTAGTCCTACATCAGATCCGGGTTCTGGCATAATATCAGTTCTGGCACATTCCTGTCAAAAATAATAGTGTGATTATCAGGCTGGGGAACTGTAGATGCTAGTGTCAAAATACAGAGAGAGAGAGAGAGAGAGAGAGAATCTAGGTGAGATCCTGGTTTGCAGGTGAATTTAATAGAAGATCTCTGCGCTGGAACATGTCAGGAGTATCCCTTTTTCTGGAACCTGTAAAACGTAACAAAACGTAAAATAAAACTTGCAGCAAATCTCTTGGTCACTTGTCCTCTCCAAGCGTTCGCCTCTACAGAAGGTGAGGGAAGGAGCATTGGGAATAGTGCCTGTTTTTCTAGAGCAAAGCTAAAGCAGATACGTGCCCTTCCTTTTGCAAGGCAGGTCCTTGCACAGCCCTGGGTCCATGCATTTGTTCAAAAGACCCAGTTTGATGACGTCAGTGCATTCTTCACAGCAGGAAAAAAAATCATTTTTCAAGCAGACCGAGCATTTCCTTAGACTGGAAAAGCAAATTGGCTGGATGCCTGGTGGCTCTCACAGCCAATCACTGTAACCTTACCATAAATGTAGATGTATTTCTATCTTAGAACCCTAAGACAGATCATTTGACTCTGTTTAGCCATGAGACTGTCCTGTCCCAGTCATGAGTGTGTGTGTCCCCTACCCATGAGTACTGAGATCCTGAATGTTACATTATTCATCAAGCATTTTGTGTGTCTCTCCAGCTTAAAAATCCTAAAAATCTGTCTTTGTGACTTGATATGTTGTGAATGCACTGCTTTGAAATGTTTTGTGAAGCGTGTTTGCACTGTGTCTCCCAGGACCTGCAGCAAACAGCTTAGCTTTAGGCCCATGGTACTTTTCTTCTTTTTGCAAGTTAGCTGCTCTTAGTCACTCTGTAAGGATGATATTAATACTACTGAGATTATGCTCTGTGGATACAAAACTTGGTGTAAAGAAAATGCTACTATGAAATGCGCAACAGCTGAACTGCAAAAGCTCTTGAGATGGTGTGCTTGGGAGATGAGATGATTGAGAAGTGGCTCTTTAGACACTGGACAGAGCCTGGCCGGTTTAATCTGCACATTGTACCAGTTGAGTTAAACCAAAGGCTGAATCTAGCTGTGAGGATAAGGGAGGAAAGATCTGTGGAGAAATGCCCAGAGTTGAAGGGTAAATGCTATTTAAATAAGGTCTTTGGTTTTGTTTTGAACTTTTGATCTGAAGATGGCAGTAAGAGGGACACCAGATGGCTTTGTTTCAACTGAAGGCAAAGTTACATGGAAACTGCCATTTTTCAAGTAAACACACAAAGTATTTTTAAAGTTTACAAGGACAAATTTTACTAAATGTAGGGCCGAGAATCTAAAGGAAGCTTTTTGAAAGAACTCTTAGCTCACTGCAGCTGGTTAGAATTTATGAAACTGCATTAAATATAATGTAATTTGGTATATAGTTCTTCCATCCTTTGCTTTGTTCTGTCTTGCTCCTGTGCTTAGGGCATCATCTAACAAGTGAGATTAGCGCACCTAGGTAAAGCAATGTCTTGTGCCTGAGACTTCAAACTGTTTTGTTTTGCTGATATCTCTTAACCTTCGAAATTGTTTGCGGGGAAGAACAGTGTTGTGGAAAGTTTTATCCCTCCTACCAACATCTCAGATGCAATTCAGCAGCCTCTGACACATCAAATGTTCCTCGTGAGAGAGACAACAGGATGCGATGTTCTCACTCTGAGTGCCTGTCTCTGGGCAGTGGTGTGTGCCTTTAACTAGGGCTTGTGCTTCATGTAGCTGTCAAAAAAACATTCTGCTAGAGAGGGTTGCTGTGGTAGGGGCAAGATTTGGAAGCCTCCTTGAGGGTGCTGGTGCTTGTTGTTACTTGCCTTCTCTCGCCCACTTGTACCACACGTTTGCGCAAACGGATGTGAGGCCTGAGTAGATCGTGCAACTACATGAGTGAGTCATATCTTTTCTACATAGCCTAGCTTTTATGACTACAAAGCAAATGAAAGGAGTATGTAATACAGACTAATTTATATTTCTGTAAAAAAAGCAGCTGATTGTTTTATGTCGTTTCTTCTCATCAGCTTTTAAATGATGGGTTTGGAAAACTGCATCTCCAGGGGTGGCCGTAACAAAACGGGACAGAGTAATGTTTGCCACTGATGAAACAGTCTGTTAAGTTCCTGGATAAAATGCTGGTGATATTTTTCAGCTGAGTCATTTTTCAAATGCTTGTCTGAAGCCAAGTGTTTCAGCAGAAGCCTCCTCTCTGCACCGCATGGAGCTGCGTCTCAGCCAGCTCGGCCCGGGTCTCCTGCAGGAGCTGGAGGCAGGACAGGGAGCTGTAGAAGAACCGACAGCACTGATGCTTCGTGGGCCCTGAGGTGGCAGCAGGGAGTCTGGCACCTTTCGCACGTGCTTCTCCCGTATTCCCCTGCCCAGGGGAGCTCAGAAGCTCTGCAGATTCATGTAGCCTGTTGAGAGGACAACAGCTCCTCAGCTCAGCGTGAACAAGGAAGGGGATCTCGAGTGCCTTTGCTGTAACGGTTAGTGTACTGAAATTGCCTTACTTGTGTGAAGTAGAGGTCCTGCACCACATTCTCAGCTCTCGTTTAAATCACTTCAGTGAACCAGAACTTTACCCCTGAGGTTAACGGTAATTTTACAATTGACTTGAGGGAAGCTAAGATTTCACTGCACGTGCACAAGGCGGATATAAAGATATTTTATACCAGTACCTGGGGGCTCCCCTTCCCCCGGGAGGCTGGGCTGGCTGCCAGCTCCTTCTGTCTCTGGCTAGCAAGGGGCATGGAGGCTGCACAGCCCTTCCCAGCCCCGGTGTGGGAAAGGCCCTGGTGGGCACCTTGTTCCCTTCTCTTTCGGCTGGTGTTCGCAGGTCCTGAACGGCCTGGTATGAAACTCCACATGTTGTTTTGTGTTCGGAGGGCCTGCCTGGAAGACGGGATCTGTCTGCACAGCAGTAACTATAAATTATTAAAATCAAGCTGAGAGGGAAGGCTTTGTCATGAGGGAGACTGCAGCTTGTGTCATGTAAGCTGACAAAAAGAAAACTAACGTTAGTCCTTTTCCCAAGCATGATTCTCTTGCACTTGACTCCCCACTTAGATTTTGCAGAGGACCAGGCTGTTTGCAGTTCAAGTGGCACTGAGATTTTAATTGTGCTGGTACGGTACCAACCCTGCTTTATCTGCATGCCATTCAACAAGGAGAATGTTTTTTTATGAAAGACCTGCTGATTGAATAATATTCCCCTTTTATTAAACAACAGGTTCATGCTGTATAATGCAGACTGATCAGAGTGTGGAATAAAGATTTATATTATGTTGAAGAGGTCTGAGCATTTGACCTTGTAAGTGAAGTCCCAGAGATATGCAGTAAGTTAACTTCCATGCAATTAGGAAGATGAGAGATGTGTACAGTTCTCGTATCCTGATATGGAAACTATTCATCCATTTTCAAGATGTTCGGTCAACAACGTTTCCCAGCAGTGAAAAGAATTAAGTATATTTAAGAAGTAATTAGTGAGAAACTGAAAGAGAAACCTGGGAAGTACCTACAGGAGTGACAAGTGATAGTTTACCATAATGCTAAGCCCTATACAAAACCTGTATTTTGGTGCTGTTGGTGACTTTCAAGAGGAACAGAACATGAGCCAACTTTATGATTTTCTACCTGTGTGTAGATACTAGAGCTTGGGATGGTACCGAAGTCCTGAGAATCTTTTTGTTAGCTCAGATGTTAGCTCGCCATCCCATAGATGAAGTTACATGCACCAAGAGCTGCATCTGTATCAGTGTCTGTATGGACATCATATGTTTATGTGCAATACAAAGCAGTATCTGTCACCTTAGCTTTGCAAAGAAACAGATCCCAAAACAACCCCAGTCAGTGAAGACTCCAGCTCAGGTAGTTCAGGCAGATCTGACCTGACCCATCCCCTGCCGCGGGCTGTGCGGGCCTGAGCTTTGCAGTGGACCCCAGTGGCGCAGACGTCAGTCTTGTGAAGGCTGGGGATTCCCCTGGCTCTGCAGAATGATTCTGTTGGTTTCAAAAACGTGTGTCTCTTTCTTACAGTCATAAAAGGAGAACAGGGCAAAATATTGCTCTTTGGTCTGATAGGCAATTTGAGCTAATAATTAAAGGTGGGCACATAAACCCTGTTTTTTGAAAGAAGGGAAAAACATTCGACTGGAAAATGTTGTCAAACTTTTAGAAAACCAAAATATTACAAAGAAATAGTGTAGTATCTTGTAATTTTCCATAGTTCTCATAACTGTCTGTAAGAAAGAGGAATAAGAACCTGACTTACATAACTAAGATGCGTCTGCAAAGTGAAGACAAAGGACCTGCCCATGTCAGTCATCTGCTCTGCCACTGCAGCAGGGAGCAGGGGCTGCTTCCGGAGCAGGGGCTGCTTCCAGCCCAGGCAGCAGCTGGGGTGCCAGAAGGGCCGTGTGACGGGAGCAGACGCCTCAGCACCGCGGCAGTGACCGCGCCGGCCGCGTCCTGCCCTTCCGCAGCTGGGCGAGGGGCTCTCCACCTGCCGCCATCCCCCAAAATGACGGTGAGCAAAGGCTCGATGAATTGCACGAGGGTAGGGATCCCTTTGCACAGATCAGAGGAACAAACGTTTCTCTGAAGACTTCTCGCTAAAAACGGCGTTCTGCTCCCTTTTATATTGATAATGACTCATAGTTGCAAAGGAAGAACAGGCTCTATAGTGTAGGTTGTAGCAAGTTATAAAAAGAAACACGCACTTTGTTTCACCTGTGAGATGCCTCTGTAATTGCTACTTTTTTGTTCACATCACTGATAAATGTGTTGAATAGCATAGCCAAGCATGACCCAGGCATCCCACCCACTCAGCAGCGATTTCCCTATGTTGCTATTGTGTGAGAGACTTCAGCCAGACAGTTCTCATGCTGTTCAGCCTATGTCAGTTCTGTATTGGTCTAATTTTTAATTATTTTATGTTTTAGAAGGCAAAATGCTTTAGGAGGAGCCTTTCACAACTAAGTTGTTAAAAGCTAAGTGTTTAAAAAAAGTTGGAAAATAAGCTACCTGTGTAAAAATTTTTGTTAAACTATCTTGCTTCCTGTTTTCTGACAACGCCCCCTGCTCCCTGCCCCCCAAGCCCCTTTAAGCACTTTTAAAAACTACAGAAAATAAATATTAATTGTTTTGGAGACCTTTTGACCAGCTTCTATGTGATCCCTGCATGGATGCAGGCTACTCAAACCTGCTGCCCTTAATTTTACTGCCTGCTCTTTTAGCATCCTCCTGCAATACAGTAGAAATCATTTCATAGTCCTTGGAAATGACATCTGACATTTCCCCAATGTAGAAAATACTTGTGTGTTAAATATGTTTGCGTTTGCTGCTTTATTTTTGGCAATTTCAGATAAGAGCATGTATTTCCAAATAAAAGTGTACTGATTCCAAAAGTGTATTTTCTTGAATTATAAGACATATTAAAAGTATGTGTTGTTTTCATTAATCCTACAGGTTGTAGATTTTCTTTTGCATTTTTTTTAAACTTTAGTTTGTTGCCATGTACTACTCAATCCTCATTGTCACGTAGTCCTTCTCATGTAAGTTTAGAAAAAGAGTAAAACTGTGGTCTCAGGAGCTTTTTGTTTATTAGTTCTGCAGAATGACTCAGAGAGGACAGGGAAGTTGCAGTGAGAAGATGTCTCCTCATCCTGCCCGGCAGCGACACCTAACTGTCCTGAGTGCTCCAAACCAGGCACCAAGAAAGGAGCAGGAGACCATGGCTTGGCCATCTGGAGAAGAAAATATCTACCTGCGTGTTAAAATTTATGGTGAGAGAGACTCCCCTTTTTTTTTTTTTTTTAATCAAGAGCACACATGCAGTGAGAGGAGTGAAACTGGGACATTATAGAAAAAGATTAAATGTGGTAGTGAAAAGAAATCCCCCTTAAAGGCACTTTTACTCATTGCTCACTGGAGGGACAGCCTAGTGGGTAATATAGGCATTAAGCTGTTAAAGTTGTCAGAATAACTAGTCATAATAAGCATTTACAGTTTTAATGTGTGCGTAAGAGTCTTGGGAAACATGCTTCTAGTATATTTCACTAGTGAGTACTATCTGGTTTCTCATAATGTGCACCCTTAACTCTTCCTTTGGTGGGGTAGTAGCAGGACTTTTTTCTACCCGATCTCCTGTTTCCAAGACTGCGGTGGGAACTTTGTCCCTGGTGCTCTCAGTCAGCAGGAACATTGGTCAGGGAGCCCAAAAGTTGTAGAGAGGAAAAGAGAAGAAGAGGGACTTCTGTGCCTTCCTGTTGGCTTGCCTCATTGCACACGCCTTGTAGGCCTTAGTTTCTAAGAAGTACAGTGCTTGCTTTTCATAATAATATGGTGGGAAGTTCTCATTTATTATTTGGCCAAATTTAGGTAGCATGTTTGCAGAGCAGTTCTGATCTATTCCCTCTGAGCTCCAAGGAAAGACATCAGTGTATATTGCTGGTGCTGGCGATTGCAGAAGGATCTACTGTGGGCAGAGAGGCAAGATCTCTGGGAAAATAAGGACAAAACATGCAGTTTGAGAGAGAGAGAGAGAGATAAATTGAGATAATTTTGATGTCTTTCTAACACTAAGTCTATGTCAGCTAGAGTCTGAGCTATGGATGGTGCCTTGCAGATGAAATGTATAGCTTATTTTCACAGAAAATCATGGAGAACAAGCTATTTCCAAAACTGTATTAAATTAGATACGTTTATGGAAGAAAAAATTGACAAAGTCTATTACACATGAAGATATAGGTACAACGTCCTGTCTCAGGAAATCCTTATACTGCATGTAAGAAAGCTCAGAGGATATAAGAAGAAAATGATGATGGTAGGCATCCGTTTTCTCTCCTAAGCATCTGCTATCAGGAAATCTCAGAGACAGCAGGCTAGGCTAGCTGGAGATCAGCCTGACCCAGCAGGGTTCATTCTTGTATTCCGTTTATTTATATGAAAAGGATGGGAAGGGAACTATTAACTCATTTTTAGTTTTGCATGTGTTCCTTTGATTTTAAACTAGAAGCAGCTTTGCTTGACATTATTGTAGAAAGATATCTTGTCAAGAAGATGAAAGGAGGCTGTGAAACAACTTGCTTTGTTACCCCACCCAAGAGACATGTCAGAAGAGCTCGATATCCTTTAGCGCTTGAATTGCACTGGCAAGACTGTGTTCAGGACTTTACAAGTTGAAAAGAACTGCCACATCTGACTGGAAAGTCTTGAGACTGAAAGACTTGAGACCATTTTGTCTTGGTTCTTAGAGAGAGGCCAGTGTAAGAGCATGGTGATCACAGAGAAAGCTAGTCAATGTATCTGATGGCTTATAGTAGATCTGATGCTTCACAGATGCACACGATGTGACAGCTGTAATGAATCTGGTTATTAGAAGGACTTTCCTACTCCTTAATGCTTATTCCTTCCTGCCTTTCTGAGTTGTGGAAAAAAATTTGTAAAGCCTATCAATGAGATAGAGGAGAGGGCCTGCAGCCAAACAAACCAAAACATTTAGAGATTCTGCTAATGCTACGAAGATGAAAGGAATCCCCAAATAAAAAGGAGCCAGCGACATATTTAGCAGAGCCTCATTCCTAAACAGCCAATTAGATTCAAGCAGGAAGGTCTCTACACACATCTGAGAAGTTGCTTTCCCTTATAAAGTCATGGTTTGTAATGTTATGAGTAAAAGGGTTACTTTATTCCCGTTTTTCTCTAGCAGTGAGGATAAGACTTCAGCTTCTGCCCTCCTTTACCAAAAAAGTATGGCATTGGCTCTATGGCCTCTGAGCCTGCATTCCTGGGACAGCTGCAGCCCATGTCCTGGGCGTGGTGGCTGCACAGCTCCTGCGGGCGGGAAGGCCTGAGCACATCTTCTGTGCATAACCTGCACTGACTCCTGCAAAAAACACAAACTTCATTTGTGAAACTGGAAACTGGCTGTGTCAGTGTCTTGAAAGGTACTTGAAGGCAATAGGGAAGCTCCTGATGTGTGTGGCAGCTTGTCTGGTATCACTCTAAAGACAGCAGTGAAGAGGGCCTGAAAGAAAAATGACTTATTCCGGATAGTTTCCTTTCTCTGCAAGCGTGCTTCTGTATTGGGGTCTGCAGAACTGTCTGGCATGGACAAACAGAAAATATTGGTGGGGAAGCTGGGGAACCAGTCTAGGCCACCAGTTTTAGACTACAGACACAATGAAAGAACGAAAGCCTTGGAGTATAAACACCCAGGGCAAAATGTACTGTGGCAGTTTTAATAGAAATGAGCAGGATAAATACTGAGAGGGTGGCAGCAAAAAGTGGTAATGGAAGCGACCTCCAGATGGGGAGCTAAATGACACTCAGGAGTGGTGAGTATCGTGTTCTTTTGTTTCCAAAAACCAGTAGAGGTTTGGGCTGAGCTTGTATGTCTCTGGGGTCATGGAGGCAAGTTTGCAAATTTGATCCCTAGCATTTAGGTTTGGTTCTGGAAAGTTTTGTTCTGCTCCATTCCCATTTCATGCCAAGTAAACCCTTTCTTCCCCTCACAGCAATTACCTATGTAGTTGAAAAAAGGTATAAACTAGTAATATCCTTCTTTTTTCCCCATGTGTCTCTAATAATACCACACCCTATAATGTCCCTCAAGCTGGAGTGAGCTAATTTCCTTGTATAGTTCACCTGTTTGCCTTCCTTCCTTCCTTCCTTCCTTGCTGCGCAGGGCCTGCTGTGGCATCACGCAGGGGGCTGCTGCGTGCTGGGGGCACAGGCTCTACAGCCTCTTCCCTGGGTGCTCTGCTCAGCCTCTTGCAGCACTTCCTGCTCCTCTGCATCCCCATAGCTCTGTCTGTAGCAGAGATCCTCTGTCTGGGAGGTCCCTCCAGACAACTGGTGTTTCCTTCACCTGCCTTACTAACATCTGCCTGCTCTGAGTGAGTATCTTTCAGCTGTCTCCTTTTTCATAAGCACCTTGAGACGCAGGGTCTCGTGTCCATAATAGGCAGGGTATTTCAAAGTGATGTGAGGTCCCCACCCAAGTGACCAGTCCTCCTAGCGGTCAAGTTGCTGCTACTGCCATCACTGCCACCGTTAACTGTGGCACTCACCAGGCTAACGTGACAGCAGCTGTGATGAAGCTTAACAGAGGCATGAAACTTGCTGTGGTATCTGCAGAAAAGAGTTGTCTTTAGTTCTGCTAAGGCACAACATGAAGTGTTTGCCAGTCCTGCTGCAGGGGTGTTCACTGGTCTGTCCAATCCCTTATATACTGTAGCCACAAGAGCATCACTGTCAGTAAACACTTTTAGGTGAGAGAACCTCTTTTTGTTAAGGTTAGGAGTTTGGATTCTTTTGCATCTGTTCCTGGTCTTGGAATTCCCCAGGAGAAGTAGTAGATGACACTTCTAAACACCTCTTCCAAATGCGGGAGTACAAGACTGATGCTTATATCAGAAACAGATGGTATTGAAGTTTTCCTCCTCCTGGATCCACATGCCCTGATCTAATACAGTTCTATGCAAGGTATGTAAAGGTACTGGCAGGTCTGTTTTTAAGTGGGGTTTGAAGAGAAAGTGTTTGGTTTGGGCTGTTCTTTAGGAGTCAGTTGGAGGTATATAGGGAAGGATCTGTGAATATCCTCTTGTAGGTTGATTACCGCCTTCTCTCCCTCCCTCCCCCCACTCTTTTTTTCCTTTTAAAATATCTCTTATCTTTTGTGCAGACGCTGGAAGTAAAATAATAAATTGCTTTTGCATGGCTCATGTTCTAACACTTGTTAGCTTCTGTTTCCGACCTTCAGAGTTGAATACATTCCTCAAAAGTTCCTTTCCTTAAAAGTTAAATTCCTTTTAGACTTCAATCCATAATTCTGGTATCTCTGCTAGTGTTCCAAGCCTCAAGTCAAGACATCAGATAAACTCCTTTTGCGGGTGAAAGGGAGCTTTTCCTGCATTAGGGCTACTCAGGCAGCAGCCTCTGACCCCATTGCAACAAGATACATGAAGCAAAGATCCCATTTGGATTCCTACCACACGCCTTTCTCAGCTTCTGTGCGTAGAGCAATTTTCAATTTCAAATGGTTTAGTAATGCAGTTTAGAAATGCTGATTTTTGGTCTTCAGCACAAACCTAACAATAATGCGCTGTTGACCATGAAAAGCCTTTTCCAGTAGAGTGTGTCTGTCTGCAGAACAGCTGGCTACAGCTGTAAAAATCCAGTCCTGCTCTGAAAATAACTTGTACAGTGAGAACCCGTGCTTCATTTGCTAAGAATATGTTCAGCTGCAAAGCTAGCTGAAGGTTATAAAATTCCGCAACTTTATCAGAATGGCTTGGAGCTGTCAGTTTAGAGCTGTCCAGATTTGTGGCATCAGAGGAGTTACATTAGGATGAAGTTGGCTCACAGTTAGTAGCATTTGGAAACAGGCTTGGCATAGAAAGAAGATTGATTCTAACCCATGAAGATTGAGTCTAACCCATAACAACCCAAAGGGGATTATAACAATATTTAAAAAAAAAAATTTTCTTAACCTGCCAAGACTTCACTTTAGCCCTACGCAACTCTGTTAGGCCAAAGCCTGTGGGCAATATTGAGCATGCAAATCAAAATATCAAGCTTTTAAAGAGAATTCATAGCAAATTCAGCAGCGGTTTAGCTTAGCAGAAACATTTTCCTTGTCTTTATCACAATCTTTAGCGAAATTCCAGCATTTTGTTTAAAAACACCATCCCCTAGTATAAACGCTTGCTGTTCCAGTTTTTGCTCTGTCTCTTGGTTTCTCCTCAGGAGGCCTGGCCCCTTCTTGTTGGGGCACGTGCTTTTCCTGCCCGAGGGTGCCTGTCAGGGGCACTTTCTGCCTCAGTGCATTTTAGCAGCTCTCCTGAAGTTTTCAAGTGTTTATCTTACACAGCTGAAAGTCTCCTCCTGTTTCATGAGCTCTGCACTGGAATGCAGTGGAAGAAACCCAGGGCCTGTGGCCACCCAGATTAGAGGTTTTTGTAATAAGGTCCCTATATGGTTTTGTTAGAGACTTCAGCTCTGTCTCTGGCTGTCTCTGCTCCTTGTTTGGGAGGCTCGTGGGAGGAGAAGAGCTGAAGGGGCTATATAACGTTGGAGCATTCGGATGCACAGTGCACCTTCCCAGAGCAGCTACCCCAGCCAAGCACTGCCAGGGTAAGTGGGGCTAAACCAAAGCAAATGACACATTTCTGGAGGGCTTTATTAAATGCGGTCAAATGGAAACTGTTTAGGAGGATGCACTGTTGTGCTGTACGCTTCCAATGCATTTATTAGAGATGGTTTGATATTGAATTGCATGTAATATCCATTGGCTTTATTTTCATAGCACTTTTGAAAGGGAAATAAAAGTTCTACCTCATTTTTTTTGCTGGTTCCACTGACATTCAAGCAATAGACTGTGATGCCACCACTGGAATTACAGTTGTGCTCGTGTTCAGATTAACCCATGTGACCCTGGGATAGTAGTTTTGGAGAGAATGATATTCTGCATGGGCTAATTTTTTTGTGTGGTGAAGCAGGGCTTTTTAGCAAGTTTGTTTCAGTGCTGTTAATTCTGTGTAAGGTGGCATGTTTTAAGAAAGTGTTTTGAGGAATGTGACTGTAGAAGAGCTGGGAACTGTGTGAAATAGGAGTGTCCAGCATGGTACAATAAGGATGCCTGTGCATTTGTCCTTGTCTCTGTGTGTATGCAACCACTGTCCTGGAAAATGTCAAGTATTTCTTTAGGGGACAGGTTACCCACAGTGTTTCCTGTGGGGCTGGAGTTCTTTGAGCAGGTTACTGTGGAGTTTGTTGAGGTGACTGGCTATATTTAAATGGAAAATAAGTAGATATAAGTGGCTAAGTAATGTATCTGGGAGAGAAAACTGTTCTTACTCCACAGTGCTGAGTGGATTTGCTGCTGTGGAATGTTGCTGTTGCACACTATGCTAATGCTGAGCTGTAACTCATTGGCTGGCAGGAGAGCACCCTGTCTGAAAACATTCAGCTCTGATTTCTTCAACTTTTTATGCCTTATTACTAAATATGGTTTTCATTTAGAGTTCACTAAGCTCAGAAATGTAGCTTTTCCTGCCCTCTCCCCTTCCCTCCCCCAAGTGGTTTTTGGCATTGCATTAGCTGCATTGGTTGGAGCAAACCCCCTGACCTCGAACTCTGTTCCAAAAACAGATGCTTGAAAAGCCTGTTTCCTAATTAGGAAATGGTTCGTCTAAACCAGCCCCTTCATTCATGTTAGATAACAATTATACTCCATTGAGTAAATGTTCGAACGTAAAGAACTTGTTTTCTCAGTAGTTTAATAAATGGAAAAACTGCATCCTAGTTTCCATTCTTAGTACAAGCAGTAAAATACCTGGAGCATCAGGTCAGGATTCTGTGTGCGCACGGCTGTGTCCGTGCAGGCTGCAGCCGCCGTGCTGGGGCCGCGTCCCGGGCTGCCTGGCTGTGGAGTGGCGGCGCTCCTCAAAGGAAGGATTCGGGAGAACTGCCCGTGTTTCCTTCCGTCTGCCAGAGAGGCTAAGCAGCATTTTCATGTTCCCTTTTTCATCAGCCAGGGCTCGCGCTGAGTCTGTACCCCTCTTCATTCCACCCTTCCAGCATTCCTATGGCGGATGGTTTTAGTGGCTGTGTGTGGAGTCAGCTGGATCTGTGCATCGCAGCTGTCTCCTCTAGCTGTTAGCGCTCGGCACGCGAGCCCAGGCTCAGAGCTAGCCAAGGGATTCCCCTGCCGCACTGTAAACCATGGGCAAATAGTTCTCCAGTCTCGGTATTCAGGGATTGTTTCTGTAACTGACTTCAGTACAAACCCTTCAAAGCATTTTTACTCTCCATGCTATCGTCTGTTGCCTGAGGAGGAAAACAATTTCTGTTTTACAGAGTCAGGGAGCCAACGTGAATTCCAGTGGTGTTTTACAAATACAGTTTATTAGCAGATTTGAAATTATGATGGAGCATGTGCTATGGCCTATTTTTAAAATACAGACTTGATTGCAAAAGGCAGAATCTTTTTCTGAATGAGTAGAGAAAGGTTGGGAGAAGCTGCTGCTGCTTTTTTTTTGTTTGTTTAATTAGGAACATTGCCTCATTTTTAAAATGGGAAATGTAAGTGTATTTTGCTATCTTGACACAGTTGGATAATATCTGTATCATTAAAATACCACTGGTACCTGACTAGTATTTAATGTGACTTGTCTTGTGGATGCCCAAGAGTGGTGCAGGTGAAGTGCTCTTGCCTTTAAAAGCTTTCCATGTGGGCCTGAATGCTGTCAGGGTGATAGACAAGCGGGGAGTAGTGTGCTGAATCCGATGCAAAGGGATCTCTGTTTTTGCAGCTGTCACTCCAGCATTATTTATTTCCTCTGCCCCAGCAGTGGATTTTTTGACCAAATTTAGATAAATGTTTGCTATTTAGATAACATTTGCTACTGGCCTGTCTCTCCATGCAGCAGGACTGGAAGTTTCCCTTGGAGTCCCCTTGAATTAGCTCTTGTGCATACAGTTCTCCTGCCAACATGCTGAAAAACTCTTGTACTTTCAAAAGGAAGTTTCTTTCTTCATCTCAGCCTTATTTTTACCAAACTAGGGCCTTGCGTCTCCTTGCTAGTGCTAGTCCCTTTCATACAGCAGTCTCGGTATTCAGGAGTGGATCTGGTGTGTGTGCTTTTATTTTATTCTTATCCTGCTGTTTTCTCTCAGGAGGACCTAAGGACACTGACATAGAAGATGTGCGAGGAAGAGGACAGCACTGCCCTTGTTTGTGACAATGGGTCAGGTCTCTGTAAAGCTGGCTTTGCTGGGGATGACGCTCCAAGAGCAGTTTTCCCCTCCATTGTGGGTCGCCCCAGGCACCAGGTAATGAACTGGCTTGATTATTTCCTACTGGGTTTCTGGAAGTTCTTGCTGCCCTGTGCCCAGGTGTCCATCCAGATCCACCCTCTCCTGTGCGTGAGGTAGCCCAGCCCTGAGCAGTTTGTTTAACACGCCACCGTCCAGCCACGTCCCTTCCCTTGACAGCAGAATCCTGAAAATTGTCACTTCTTTCTTTTTCTTGCCCTCAATTTTAGGTCACTTGGAATATTTTTCAAGTAAAGACAGTTTTTTAAAAACAAACCCTACAGACACTATTTGGAAATTTTAACTACACTAAGTTTGGTGAGAGATGATTTGGAGAGAAGGAAGGAGAATTTTTCAGTCATCTTCCTGTTAACTTTCCTGACTTGATTCATTTAGCTGTATCAAATGAGCAGAGTCATTTGTCTGTCTAGGGCTGAGTTTCTGTAGTGTAAAGGTTTGCAGCTGAGCCTATTAATGCCTTACAGTTTGTTTTATTAATTTAAAAATTCTGAGATGTTAATCAGAGTTTTGAGCCAGATCATCATTAGCATGAACTAGAACAGTTCAGCTAGGCCATGTAAAATGAAAGGGGCTGCCGAGTTTTAAGATCTACCTAATTGCTTCTATGCCATCCAAGGACCTGGTGAAATGAAAACTGTTAAACTGTTTTTGATATGTTTGGCACTTATATTCATAGGAAATACATTTTAAGTTCTTCTGGGCAGGAGAAATGTATGCCTTTCAGTATAGGTCTGGAGATTTAACTGAGGCCTTTGGGCATTACCATAATTAAAAAGACAATCAGATATCATTTTCTGTAGACCATGTGAACAATCTTAATTGTTCAAAAATAAGCCACACAGTCACTGTGGGGAAAAAAAAACATTGCAGATTTCCAGAAACTCTCTTTCCTGACCACAGATACAGATGACATTAGTCCCCCTGATGAAAATATCACCCCATCATAAACTACAAATCCAGATTTCTTGTCTCCAAGACAGGACAGTTTAGAGAAGACAAGATTTGGAGCATGTCATGACTAAATTCTGATAAGAAAATAATGCAGTCAAAGCATCCTAATATACTTTTATTTTTCCCCATATTTCTATTTTCAATGTACTTAGAGACTACCTTTTTTAACTTCTGGTCCAGGGACCACTTCCAGATCCATGAAAATACCTAAAAGGAAGTGTACACCAATGGATTTAAATTGCTAGTATCTCCAAAGGCAGTGTTTTAGTATTCAAAAGAAAAGAAAAATAAAACAAAACAAAAAATATGCAAGTTTAAAAAAACACCGAAATTCAAGCTTTGGGAAATGTAAAGTGTATGTTGCTTACTCTTGACCTAATGGTCAAGATGGCCCAGCTTTGCTCCCCGCTTTAACTCCGCTTCATGATACTTCAGTAGATAGTTCATCCCTAAATAATAACAATCATTAAGACAACCTTATCGATCAATTTAACACTGTTCTTGTGCTGCTTACCTAAACAGTAATATAGACATCAACTTCAAAGATTTAACTAAAAATTTAATTTTGTATGTTGAAGAACAATGAGTAATTCTGCAAGATTAGCTTTCATAAAGTATTTTGTAACTAATGTCATTGGCACCTGGATGTATCTGACAGGTAATGTTCTAAATGCTTTGTTCTAGTTACTCTGTTAACACCTGTCTTTGAGAGACTAACTTCTTTTGTGTCATTTTGTAGGGTGTGATGGTCGGCATGGGTCAAAAAGACAGCTATGTAGGAGATGAGGCTCAAAGCAAGAGAGGAATCCTAACCTTGAAGTACCCCATAGAGCATGGCATCATTACAAACTGGGACGACATGGAGAAGGTACTTCAGCGTGACAAAAATGATGTGTATCACTCATAGACTTACTTGATCTACAATTTCCTGGGTAATCTGTCAACATTAGGTTCAAAGTGTCATGTCATCAAGTACAGTTTAGTCAGAAGCTTGTTA
This sequence comes from Crypturellus tataupa, assembly GCA_034781795.1. Classification (NCBI taxonomy): domain Eukaryota; kingdom Metazoa; phylum Chordata; class Aves; order Tinamiformes; family Tinamidae; genus Crypturellus; species Crypturellus tataupa. The sequence goes on along the minus strand of JAWLRI010000060.1, from coordinate 1,261,768 downwards.
GCAACTGAAGCTAGACTAGCAAAGCTTAATGTGCATCTAAAGTTGAAGTATCACTAGGAATACATCAAAATGGCTTTTAGTTCTCTTTTTCCTCTCTACACATCTTTGCTAACTGTTGTAAAGTAAAAAACAGCAATTTCTTCAATTTACTAGTGAGAAAATGGAATTGAACAAGGCATCTCTGTTCTTGCAAAACTCTGCAGCATATATGTAATTTTGATATGAAAGACACTGCTTACAGATGTACATTTTAATATTTAGAAGATTAGTAATACTAAGAATGAAATGAATCCTTTTCAGAGATAGCATTTGGATGAAAGTCTTGTGATATGCTGTGGAACTAGAGCTGTTCTTAGTGGCCATGACAGCACAACATATTGCAGAAGAGTATGGAGCCACACAGGATTAATTCTTGTAGCATCATAGGCTTTTTAGGGGGAAAACAGAAAAGTCTTTCAGAGATGTAATCAACAAACCAATATGTAATCATCACCAGCTTGAAGACAAGCTTAATAAACCTATTTTGGTATTTAGAAACTCTCTTGTGGTTTATTCTTATTGGTGAGTTAATTTCCTCATTGCAGCCCACTTAGCCTTACATTTTATGGCTAATAAGAGCATGAGTTGGCCATGAGGAGGTGATAAATGCTCGTTGACTTTAGTCCCACAAAAATATCACTTTCATTTCTTATTATGAATTCTTGAGTTGTCCTCTATAAATCAAAAGAAGAAAAAACTGTCTTCAAGAAACCCGTTGTCTATTGGGGATCCCTGCTACTGCAGGGATCTCTGTATGTTCTAGAATAAACATCTTTTAAGGAATGCTTAAACTATTGCACTTTCAGTCAATATTGATATCGCTTCTTGGGGGTCTATTAAAAAGATGGAAAGGAAAATGTGTTTGTACAATTGGATCTTAATGTTATTTGCCCCTGGGAAATTGCCCCCTTCCTTTTATGATCTGAAATAAGACAGTTCCCTTGGTTTATGTAAATCGGCAGAAGGCCAAAATGGAGAAAAAAAGATCCAAAAGGAACCAACATTTCCATATTATATTTGAAGGACAATGTAGAGTGAAATAGCCTTGTTTCGATCAAATCTGTCCTACCCTGTCTCATCTATTCTAAGAATAGAATCTTTAAGAATCTTCTTAAAAATAGTGTATTACTAGCAGTAAAACCCAAGGAAAGTGATTTTCTCTTTCCAATCACTTTAGTAATCTCTATGGAAGTGATAAGACCAACTGCATCAGTAACTTCTCTATAGTAGGTAGTCAGAGTGCGGGAGCAGAGTAGCTGGCTGGAAGTGATTTTGAGATGTTGGTGATGGTGTTTCCTTTCTTTGTCCTCAGATCTGGCATCACTCTTTCTATAATGAGCTCCGTGTTGCACCTGAAGAACATCCCACTCTGCTGACAGAAGCACCACTGAATCCCAAAGCAAATCGAGAGAAAATGACCCAGGTAAGCTCCTACTGTGCAATAATTCCAATTTTGTGAATTAACAGGATCTGAAATTGATCATTACAGTTAGTTGTGCCAGCTTGACTGTTCAGTTGTCCTCAGCACTGAGTTAAGGAAGATGGAATAGTGCATAGTAACCATCTGTCAAATGGGCAGAATCTTTTTGAATGTGAAAACTTAGGTCTGTCCAAGCTGTTATCTTCAACTTTTTTAAGGCCCAGGCCTATTACAAAGTTGTCTTTAATACTTGCATGTGTCTGTATTCATAAATCATAATTCCAGGCCAGATACTGAGAGATGCCTTAAAGAACAAATATTTTTAGACTTAGATGTGTTTTCTTTTCTCAACATTACTGACCATAAAGAAATCTTGTTTTTTTTTCTTTCTTTCAATGTACTGCTTTAACTAAACTACAAACCCTATTGTAAAGGTAACTATTTTAACTGCATTTCAGATCATGTTTGAGACTTTCAATGTACCGGCCATGTATGTAGCTATTCAAGCTGTTCTGTCCCTCTACGCTTCTGGACGTACCACAGGTAGGAGGCTTGGGAAGGTGGCACAGGTCTTCTAAACAGCTGAGGGTGTTCCTGTGCAGCTGAGAATGAACAATTTGTGTTATTTGCTCAAAGGGATTGTGCTTGACTCGGGAGATGGTGTCACCCACAATGTGCCAATATATGAGGGCTATGCCTTGCCTCATGCCATCATGCGTCTGGACCTGGCTGGTCGTGATCTGACAGACTACCTCATGAAAATCCTCACCGAACGGGGTTATTCCTTTGTGACCACTGGTAAGAACATAGTGCAAACCGAGGAGAAGAGTTATTTTAATATGCAATATTTCTAATGGCCTTAGAAGGAATAGTGGTGGTTCTACAGCTGCTTATAAAGTTACATGAAGGATTCCCACGGGGAAGTACTTGCTCTGCGAGTCTGTTTGTTAAGAGAATTTCTTTAAAAAATGAGGAGGGTGCTAGAGAATGAAAGGGAAGAACCTGTATCAAAATGCTTAGGTCCTCCCTAAATGCCATTCTAAAGACTGAATCTTCTCAACAGCGGAACGTGAAATTGTCCGTGACATCAAGGAGAAGCTGTGCTACGTGGCTCTAGACTTTGAAAATGAGATGGCCACGGCTGCCTCATCCTCCTCTCTGGAAAAGAGCTATGAGCTTCCTGACGGTCAGGTGATTACTATTGGAAATGAACGCTTCCGCTGTCCAGAGACCCTCTTCCAGCCATCTTTCATTGGTAGGTTGAATGATTATCCTGACCAGAAATATCAACCCTTGTTCCTTTTTGAGTCCTTGCCAGTGCTGGCTTACACATGAGTATGTACTAGGCCCCCACTGCAAAGTGATATTTTAGAACAGACCTTGTAATAGGATGGGAGGAACTTCATGTCAAACTGTAAGGTAAAATGATTTCCCAAAATAAACTGTGAATGTTTATTCCTCAGCTCTGGCTTTAGGCCCGTGTCATTATGTAGTTGGCTACTCTGCAAAGAACGGCTACAGAGCCGCTTTTCTAAACAGTGAGGATTGTAGTTTGAATGTGTTTGTTGAGGATAGGGGAGCACAACTTCTAGTCCTTCAAGACTGCTCAGAGTCCTTCATCCACAGTGCTCCAATTTGCAGAGCGCAGCTAACTTCATGCCATGCTAATCAGCTGTGGTGAAGGCAAGCTTGCAGTGAGGTCACATAGGAATCCCTTGTTGATTCTGTCAATGGGTAGAATTTGAGCTCAGAAGTGGAAAAAGTAGTTGCATACTTGGATGTATTAGAACATATTTTGACTGTTCTGTCTCTGAGCTGGCTCAATATAAAAAAAATAAAGAAAACAAATGATTTCAGAACCATATAAGGAAGTCTTAGGCCACTTGAGGTTGTCTGCAAGAGCCTACTGGAAACTCTACTGTTCCACTGCCCCAACCTCCTTTTTATGGAGGAATTATGTATAAATAAGGAGAGGAGGAGGACTGTACCCCAGGGAATTCCTAAGTAAATAACATAGGCAGTTGCAGAATGGCTTTTTAGATTTCCACAGCAACTAAGACTGACATCTTCCAGAGGGTCACTTCATAGTGGTGGTTCTATGTTAACAATTTAAGTCTTTGTATGGAGCTGCTTCCTTAGGGTTGTGCTCTAACTTCCCCAGGCATGGAGTCTGCCGGCATTCATGAAACTACTTACAACAGCATCATGAAGTGCGACATAGATATCAGAAAGGACCTTTACGCCAACAATGTGCTGTCTGGTGGCACTACCATGTACCCAGGAATTGCTGACAGGATGCAGAAGGAAATAACTGCTCTTGCTCCCAGCACTATGAAGATCAAGGTACAATGCAATATTTGTAGACTATTTGATCTGACCAAAAAAAAAAAAAAAAAAAAAAAAAAAAAAAATTAAAAAAAAAAAATTTTTATATAAATTTAAAATGCAAAAAAACATCAAAATTAAAATTGTTTTTATTGAAAGATGGGCTTCTCTCTTCTCCTTCCCTTATTCATGCTGAATTCTGGGAAAAAATGCCCTAACAAGGACTAAACATGAAATCAGAAGCACAAATTTTCCTCTGGGACTTTAGTAAACTTCTTCAACCCTATTAGGCTGAAATATGGGCATGAAAGAGAGGAAATGCTAGTTTTGTCCTTGGCCTATATGATCTGAAAATCAAGAACTTCTGATAAACAGGTCTTCTTTCTCCTGCCTCAGACTTCTCTTTCTTGCTTTGCAAGCATTTTCCTGGCTCTGCCAACAAGGATATTCCATAGGCCACTTATTTTTCTAGGATCTCTTGGCTGTCATTTCTTGTTGTCAGACTAATTATCTCCTCTTTTCTAATTTCCAGTCATGAGTATGCGAGTGCACAGCTCCTGCTGGGTAGGCTGAATCAGTCAGAAAGTTTAAGTCTGGGACTTAATTTCTCAATTTCTCTAACTTTACTGCTTGCAGCAGTGGCTAACTGTCTAAGGGATGGCACTAGCATATAGATAGAGTGTTTTCATTGACATCAAATATAACTGCTTTAGTAATTTTTTGTAACAAATGTATTTCATTTACAGTGCAAGGTTGTATTTGATTGCTTTGTTTCTTGAACAGATTATTGCTCCTCCTGAACGTAAATACTCAGTCTGGATTGGAGGTTCTATTCTCGCCTCCCTGTCCACCTTCCAGCAGATGTGGATCAGCAAACAGGAGTACGATGAAGCAGGCCCCTCCATTGTTCACCGCAAATGCTTTTAAATTGCTTTACATGTTTCTTTAGTGTATTACTGTGAATGTATTCAGGAAGATACATTCTTATAACTTCCTTCCATAAATCCTTCATCATAATGACTCTGATTAATTGGATACTATGTATTTTTTGAATAAATATAAAGATGCTACAAATTGCTGCTCCTATTTTACGAAAGAAACATGCATTTGTGGAGACACCATTACATTTGGTTTAATGCTCCATCTGGTGGCATGAATTTGTTACTACATTATGCTGGGCTCAACAGGAAAAGTGGTACCTTTTGTTCAGGGACGTGAAAGTGCTCGGCTGTTGGTGTCTAGCCAGTGTCCAGCCTCACTAAATATTCTTGTCTGAAAACACCCAGTCTTGAGTCTTTTAAAGTTCTGGGCAGCTTCAAAGGCACAGAGCACCCGACTTATACAAAGATGAGCACATCTACCCTGCTTTGCACCTGGTCTATCCAGAAATAACTTATCTATCCACATCACTACTTAATTGACAGCTTTAATGCTGAAAAATTCCTCAGTGTGAGTGTGGCCCGGAGGTGTATGATACATACTACAGCAATTCAGTGTTTCCTCTTTAAAGAAACTAAACCTGCTCCTTGGGGAGCAGGACCAAGCTTTGTCATTAGACTGAACCCAAGTCTTTGTTAATATATGCCCTCAGGGTGAGGGCAGACCAATTATTTTTATGTTGTGGTTTCTGGCAAGGCTTACAGCATAATTAAGCAGGCTTAATATATTTTTTCTTTTGACTTGGTTTTTTGGATAATGTAAACAAAGTAGATGATAAAATTATTTTAGAACACCTTTTTCTGTAATTTTTTATTCCATTTATTGTCTTAAACACATTGAAACTCATGCTAAACTAGAAATACATGTATAGGAACTGAAGCCAGTATTACTGTCTTAAAAGTGTATATATAAATAAAAAATTCACTGAGTGATGTTTGGAAAAAGGTCAGTTCTAAGAAAATTGCTGCAATCTATATTTGTTAGAATTCAGGATTCAGGTTGCTATTTATTTTTGATATCCACTTATCTGTTCCTCCTCATCTTTCAGACTGGAGGGTCTTTAGAACAGCAACTCTTACCCTGTCTGCTAACTCCTGGGTTCCTGATCTTGTTCAGCCAACTTCTGAGGGTTAGTGTATGTTCCAAACTTTTTCATACTAATCTTACTTTCCTACTTTCAAGCACAGGTGACTTAGATTCTGAATCAACTCTTGTAAAAGGAATATTACTTTGCATGCTTCTTTTTTGTAACTCTAGAGAGATCTTCTAATCCAGCTCTAGATAGCTCTTTCAGAAGCAGAACGTGCTTTCAAGTAGAAGTTTCTGCAAGAGAGCTGCTGCAGAAGACACCTTCCTCTAAAAGAGTCTGATGCATCTGTGTTATTCCAGGATATGATGGAGGATCAGCTCTCAGGTAAAGGACTTGTGTTTTCCTAAGTGATTTCTGTTTAACAACATGGCAGAAACCAGAAGTATACAAAGATGGAAAGGGCGAGGTGTGGAAGCAAGAGAACAAGTCACCCAAGCTGACTTACTTGGCTTTACTATGTGTAATATAAATCCACTGAAGCAGCTAGAACTGCAAGTACATAGCTGCAAGTCAGAAAAAATCAAAGGTTGTTAAAAATCTGTAATTCTTAGAAGACAATGCCAACAGTGAAAAAAGAAGCATTACTTCAATAGCATTACAGTTGTTTGATGTTCATTTTATTGTGTTGTTGTATTACTCAGATACATTTAGAGTTGTAGAGTTGTTACTGAACTCCATCTTGACAGAGCAACAAAGTAACTCCAAAATGGTTAAGACCAATAAATATCAAACATTCAATCCAAAATGTATAAATATAAAAGTAATTTCTGAAAACGTAGGAAAACTGGAAGCCGTTTTTTTATTTTCGCCACTCACCTAGTAGTGGCCACTATTGTCCATCTGTATCACCTCAGATCCAGCACAATTATCTTTATGTCTTTCCCGACCACATGGGTGCATGGCTGTAGAAAAAGTCAACACATTACAGAAATTAGTTTGAGTAAAATAGCATATGGGAGTTATTGTTTCCTTCTGACATTCTGGATCTACTTAATATTAAGCCTATATATACAACTTTAATTTTACCTGTCACTATGCCTATTAATAGGCAAATGTATCTTCATGGGTGTAGATTGCTAAGCAGGACAAGGATTACAACATGCAATCAGACACAGATTTTTAAGGAGGCTATCGGTATAAAACATCTATAAAACCTATAAAATACAATATAGTTCTGAGTTGTTTGTGAATCACAGCATGGTGTAGAAGTGAAGGGGGAACAGGTTCTATGCTGGGTAATGGCAGCCAAGCTTGAAGTCTTCTTGCTTTCTGCAGTACCTTCAGACGTTTCTACTCAAATAATGCAATTTTGAGCTATCATTTAGTCATGGCTGTGTCTAATGGCACTAACTAGTCATAAATGTTTGTGATGTGTCTGTGGAAAAGAACTTTTATTGTAAATGAGATGGATGCAAATTAGGATTGTTCTGCCGCTCAGTTTTCATGAAGTTTCTTGTATTATCACACCTGATATTTTTCTTTCAGGAAATAAGGCTATGATCTTCCTGTTCTTGTTGGAAAATCAATATGTTTTGAAGATTGTACTTAAAAGGAAATTTGTGATACCAGTAGTTTGCATAATGTTTGTAAATGAGTCCTTTTTAAGGATTAATACTGACATTCTGAGTACTGTACCACAAAGAAGTAATTCCTAATGTCTTTTAAAAATATTATTTCTATACCTTTGATTATTTGATTTTGAGCTGTAGCTGTGAGCTGGTCTGTCTTTGAACTGAGCTCCACTTAAAAAAAATCTTAATTATTCAAATGTAAAAAGATCACTGTCTTTCAGGAAACGATTACATTTCATATAATTGTGAGTGACTACGGTTCAGCCATACCAACAGCATATTAGGCTCTGAAAACACCGAAGAACACTGTCGTTCTTGAGGAAAGCTTCTGAAAAACTGGGGGAAAATTACAGATAATGAAGGAAATGGGGTTTAATCAATTCATAGCTGCATGTTGCAGTATCTGATCTGTTCTGTTGAAACTCCACAGCTGAGGAGATGAACTAATTCCTTTGTTTAAAAACTGAATAGTTCATGAACAAGTCTTGTTTGAATCTGTGTCATTTGCTTCTGTTGAGAGCAAGCAGAAGTCATAACTGATGGAAACTGCCACTCATACAATTACTTCCATGCAGCTATTGACTTTCAGATAGATTTCTGATAGCTCTATCTTTCAGTGAAGAAAATGTAATGAAAGAGAAGGGGAATGTAATGAGTTAGAAAGAAAAGGTAAGAAGAAAAGGTAATGAGTTGCAGTATTCTAAGGTGGGGAAAAAGTGTAAAGAAACCAGGTCTGAAGCAGGTATAGTTTCTGTTTGAAGCACAGCCAGGAGCAATAACTTGGATAGTGAAAAACATGTTGGATTATATACTTACATTAAATAGCCTGGGCTCCTTTGTATGTGGATGAAATCCCTTCTTTTTACAAGCAGAAACTTCAAGCATACCAGTGTTAGTGAGTCTAAAGATGCCAGTGCTGGAAGTAAAAGATGAAACTGCTGTTAAGCACTGCCCTTGTTCTAGAAGTGCAGGGTTTCTCATACAAATTGCTTTGCTCACGAGAAGGACAAGATGATACTCAATAATATTTGAATCACAGGAGATAAGGCTGGGTCAAATTCTTATGACCCATATAAGAAGTTAGAATAAGATCCATGGAAGTCATTTCTAAGAGCAGATGGCCAATAATAGAGGCTGAAAAAAATGCACAGTACTCAATAAGCAAAGGCTATACACCTCCAAATTAAGTGTTGCGCAGGTTGTAAGCACATACTTACTCCTTGTATTTATGAAGTATAAAGATAGGACCTTAAGTGTCAGCTTTATTCCTTCTCACCTCTTTGGCAATTTGAATATCATCCTAGACAAATACCTTTAAACCCTTCTACTTCCTTCAACAGAGAAAATAAAGATAGGTATCTGGCAGGCCATGGTCAATAAGACCTACAGAAAAGCACCCTTTGTTGTTACTACTGGCTTGAGCAGAGCATAAAAACACATTAAAATTAAAACCTGGGCCTGAGAGGGCAGGAGGAGAGAGATGCCAAAAACAATACTATGCATACACTCTCACTAAAATGTAAGTCTAAACACCATAAAGAAAACAAACTCGCCCTACACCCACTCCTATCCTTCAACCCAGTTTGTATTTGATCAAGTTTTAAGATAAGAAGCAGAGAAAAATATCTAAACATTACTTAGAAAAATCAGAACTCACTCATTATGCTTTGGTGAACAAACAATTGCAATGGCCTCTGGTAACATTAGCTGATAAGAACAATGAGTATGAAGATCGACACTGGATAAGAATGCAGTTTGGGTTGGATGTGTCTACAAAAAGAAAGGGAAATCTCTACATCATGAAATACTTCTGGCAAATCACAGTTGACATACATTCTAGAAGAAACACTAATTTGTAACAACTGAAAGTATCAGTACTTCCCCCAGACTGAGTTCTTAACTTTCTATTATCCCAGATTCTGTATTGTCAGGGTAGCTTTTCAATATGAGGTTCATGAAGGCACATTCACAATCAGATGTACAAACAATTTTCTGATCATGGGGGCAAAAGCAAGTGGAATGAAGTAGCACAGGACATAGGGAAATGTCTTGATTGGCCAGAGTTCCTAAGAGTGAAATCACAGTCCACATAACTAACATTTAATTAACATTTAAGTTTCAACACAATAATACTACCCCCAAATTAGATTTTAACTATAAAATGAAGTAAATGTAATTAGAAAGTAATAAAAGTACCCTTAGATACACATAAACAGAAGTTTTACTGGTAAAACTAGACCCCTTGTGTCAACTAGATGCCTCATAACTTCACCAATTAAGAAACACAATCTGTAAAAAACAGTAAGACTCAGTTACATCCCAATGATTAGTATTGTGAGCAAATTCATTTGGATCATACAAGTTATTCTTTTAGTTTGTTATTTCCAGGGTTGGCTTCATACAGCATGCAGAGCCAAAACAGAAAAGCCAGAACCTACGTGGCATACGTACATGGATCCACCCCAAAGTAAGGAGATCATACTGGTCCTGAACACCAAATAATTCTTCCACATTCTCCATGTCGCAGTAGTCTGGACCTGCAGACTGCTTTGGCACTATTACATGGGTAATAGTAAATTGATTGTGTGTCTGTAAAACAAACATTGAGATGATGATGCAGAGTGAAACTAAAATGAACTAAGTGAGCTAAAAAAATCTGAATCTGATAGAATAGGAACTTGAAACATGCCAGCCCCAGCTAAAATCACTTAAAATACTTGGATGTACACATTAGTGTTTTATTGCGAAAGTACATTATACATTATTAGTATTAGTAACAACAGGAGGTGACTATTTCAAGCATTTGTAAATCAATGCTACAGCTTGACAAGGGCATTTTCTTCTTTTTGTTGTTATGAATTTGATGACCCTAGCAGGCATGCAGCAGGCCACAGTTCTATATCTGAAGTGAATGTTACAAAGTTGATGGTGTTAAGCACCTATTGCTTAGATCTGCTTTTGCTGCAAAATTAGTGCACTTTAAAATGCCTTCCCCATAAAAATGTGAAGGTTTAACTGTACCAGTTTTCCACAGAGAATTCCGCATGTCTCTATTCCTCTTACTGTATTTGTCTCTGCTAACAGCAGAAATTTGTGACAGAGATCCCTGGGTAAAATTACACCTCTGAGTGCTTCAGCCAATTGAGCTAACACACAAACACACACAAAGCAAAACAAAACAAACAAAAAAAAAGAGAAAAAAATGTAATCTGCACAGTGAATTTCTCAAACATAAACAGTTACATGCAGTTATTAAATAGGAGAGAATTATACTTATTCCATTCTGAGGCTAAAAATAATTTTTCAGAGTGGGTCACCAACCCACGAACGAGACTAGCTAACTTGACTTTGAAGCATTTTCTAGGCCAAGGTTTTCCAAAATTGCTCTTAAAATGAGCTCCTGCAAATTCGTTTTCCACTCCCTTCCATCGTAAGATTCATGCTTCTATAGGAAGTCTGATTCAGATTCCATAAGAAGAGTGAGGCTGTATTTTCAGAAACATCTATTAGATGGATCTGTGAATTTGAACAGTAAAAAATGCGGAAACATGAAACTATACAATTAATCTCCTCACATGAGCAAACTATATGGACTATTTTATGCACATTAACCTGTTAACTTACTTCAAAATGGACTCCCTCACAGTGAATAAGTAATTACATATACGTATGCATTATGTGGACTGCTGCTATAAGCAGCAAAGAAGCAGATTTAAAAAAAAAAAAAAAAAAAAAAAAACAGATATATGCACTTACTCTGAACAGCACTTAAAGCAGCTGCTGGCTTTAGGACCTGACTTAGTGCAGGTGAATGTCCAGTACATCCTGATATGCCACTTGTCTCTTTTTTCTCAAGCAATGTGTTAGATAAAGAACTGTTCTGAGGTGCAGAAACACAAGACAGCATGCTTCCATCTATCTGTTCAGACATAACCATGGTCTCTTTAATTTTCTGATCTCGAGCTAATTCTTGCTTCTTAAGTTGATCCTCAAAGAACTGGAACTGTTCAGATTCAAGCTGCTGTTGCCGCATATGTGCGATTCGTTTCTTCTCTGCCTCTATTAGCTGTTGCTGCTCCAATTTCCTCAGAAATTCAGCTTTACATTTGTTCTGAAACATACTCAAAGTAATTAGATTCTTAGAACAATACTGAAAAGAATACAAAAAATAGGACAGCAAGCAATCTAAACACTAGTAAGACCACCAAATTCTATCATTAAACTTTAAAAGCCTTTCAACCTGTAAGCTAAACTGCCAAACCCTGCAATATCCACAGAAACAGTCTGACTTGGAAGGAAATACTGTAGGTATGGAATTCCTAACACAAAGTTTTCAGTTCATATATCTGTGAAGGGTGGTATATTTACTGCAGTAGTGATAACATTTGACTCATTTACTTTTGGCATAAATGAAGTGTTACCAAAAAAAAATAGTAGTGGCAAAGAGATGAGACAGAAGTGTAATTCCTTCCTGTAATATTCATACATTGATTCAATGTCCATATAAAACTTACTTTGTTTTGAATATATTCTTGATATTCTAAGTTATATTTTTTTAAAAGATCCTTCTTCAATTCATCTGTCCTTGGGAATGCAACTTCCTTCAATTTCTTTGGAGGGAACCGAGATAGAAAAAAATTACTTTTCTAAATAACAACTCTGTAAACAAATTCAGCTGTAATGCAGAATTCAAAAAAATCAAAATAATAATAGTAAAAAACTAATATTCTTTTCACAGTAAAGAAAGAAATAAATAAAAACCAAATCACCAGCTGGGGTGAACTTATATTGATTTCAATGAAGCTATATTAATTTATATCAGTGAAAGGTGTGACTTCTTTTAAGGAAAGATGGTCCATTTTTCTAACCATCTGTTATCTCTGCTTTATTTAATAGATGTGTAATGACTGTTTTTTCTGATTTAGTTTTATTTTGTACCTAAAGCTAACTCCAATTTTCATTATTTCAAGTAGGACTGCCACACTTTTCTCTAGGACTCCCTGGACAGAAATAACAGCTGCATATGCTCATTCCTCGTCAGGTACGGGGAGAGCTATTTGCTGAGATATCCACACAGGTAACTTCTTGGGACCATCAAGGCAGATTCTTAACTTAAACCAACAAAAAATGACCATCAGTGTTTGCTACTGATGCAAAGGCAATTGCAAAATAACTTAAGACTATTGGCTACGGTGACAATGTGAACGTGTGTCTAAGCCTACTGCCTTCTGTTGTAGGGGAGCATATGTTAGATGCCATTTCTCAACAGGGATGTTTTCCTAGATTGTGTTTTAAACGCAAATCAAGCTTGTCAGAAAGTCTTTTGGCCTTGCAGATAATATTATTAAACTTTAACAGTAGAAAAAAGCCAGGCCAATATGGCAGCATGAAGCAGAAGAGAATGTTGGTAAATGTTTTAAATTCAGTATAAGCCTGTATTTGAAAAACCTCTTATAGCACAATAATAGTGAAACCATTTGTATTAAAGTGGAAGAAAAAAAAAATGGTAAAAATGGAATAAAACAACTAAATGTGTATTTGACAATGGAGAAAGCAAAAATATACTTTGATTATTTAGCAGGGTAAGCAAAAATGTACAGACACCAGTTATTCCAAACATCTGTTTCTCCCTGTTTGCAGCAGTCAGAAGTTGGACTATGAGCTGTTTCATGTAACTGGGACAAGAATCAAAAAAAGAAAAAAAAAAAAAAAAAAAGGGAAAAAGTACTGTTAGTGTATTTAAAATATACATTTTTAGAAACTGTTGGAAACAGTACTTGGATTTCCAACAATCTACAGACAATTCAGAGATAGTGCTTGATTCAGAGGTGGTGCTTGCTTATCCTTTAGAATAATACTATAATTTCCAATAATGATCAAGTGACTATAGTGAAATAAAACAGGAATGAGAAATGGAGAAAGTTATCAGAACTTCAGACTGTGCTAGCTACATTTGGCTTCTACTTGCACTGGCAGAAAAGAAAAGCTAGGAAAGTTTCTTAAAGGCCAAGAAATAGTAAACTCTACCTTAAAAATATCTTGTTTTTCCGGTACTGCACATTGGTGATAGTCTCGGTGACTGGGCAGCTTTTCTACAAACAAGCTAGAAAATTAAACACACGTGTTTGCCTTAGCAGTCTGAGGAAGATTCACTATAGCTTTTATGCTGGCAGGGAAATAAGTTTCATGTTAAAAATGCTAAACATTGTATCCTAGACGACTTGAGCAGGTTCTACATACTCACTAGTTTAAACTATCACTTAAGTTCTTGTATGGGCTGGTATTATATGCATGGTGTTATGACAGAAGGTCATTATCTAAGTCTGAATATATTTTGGATGTTTTTTTTCTATTTGGATTATGGGTTGGGTTAAGAAAGGAGCAACCAGCACTCAGGCTGAAAACAGCCTCAAAACTATTCTCCAACCTAGCCAGTGCTGTAATAATAATAAAATGTGCAAATGTAAGACACACCTTAGGCACATCTAGCAAGCAGCACTATCATTAACACTATTGTTTTTACCAGACCAACATGCACAGCTAACTGCAGTATTAGCCCATCTAGCCATCTAAATTGTGGAAACACTCTCAGCTGCAAAAATCATTGGGATACACAGCTCTGCCATTCTTCCTGCATTTTGTCCAATGTTCACCTCCAGATTCTTTTTTAAGAATACAGGCATTTAAAATGAAGTTGAATAAGCAAGATTCAGTTTTAGTTTTCAGATCATGAGGGATGTAAGGGAAAGGAAGGGAAGTTTTCTATTTTTTTTATATATATATACACATACATACACACACACACACACACACACACACACATATATATATTAAAGCACATAAAAAAAAAGAAAAAAAAAAAAACTTTCAAAAGTAGTGAAACAAACCATTCAGTTCTACTACAAATTAGGCTAGTTCAAATACTTAACTCGGCCATGGATATATTTTATTTATTTTGAGAGCTGTAATGAAAGTTATCTGGATTTTCATATAATGATCATTTGTTGTGGATTTTGCATTTCTTCTTCTCCAAAGACAAAAAAACACTTAATCCTTATCAGGATGAAAGTAAAAAAGAAATTAAAATCCATTTCCTTTTATTTAAGTGCTGTGTGATATGACACACAGTCTTAAAGATCTGCAGAAGCTCATAGCATTTACCTGTTACAGTTTGTTCTGTAATATAGCTTTTTAAACCATGCACAGTATTTGACAAACATGCTGACTGAAACACAATAACCTGCAGCCAGCAGTGTTCATAGTACGGCCTGGTACAGTATACTGAAAGCTCAGCACTTTACGTTAATTCATGACTGGCAGTTAATAGACAGATAGGACTACTAGTAGTGGGGATGAAATTACAACAAAGATTGTGGTTAAAGATCTCAAAAGAACAAAGCTACTCAATAAGGGGAGCCCTGTTTTCACCATGAATCTTTCAGTCTACTCAGAATCAAAAGCTGTAGTAACAACAAACTTACGTTATGAACTTATTGTAAAAGACAAAAGCATTTTCCAGGTTTCCTTCCTCCAGATATATGGATGCCATTCGTTCCATCTCAATTCCAGATCTAAAGTAACGACGGGGAGTGATATCTTCATTGATTGTGATATTGCTGCCAAGTTTGCTTAAGGCACGTACTCTCTCCTCTGGTGTCACAGAGATGTCTGTATGGTCAGGAATAGCTACTAGCTTTTTCTGAAAAAGAAAAGAGAGATTAGAAAAGAGAACAGGATATATATTCATTAGACCTTCAGCAAATCATCTCATCCAAGAAACCAAGGAAAACCTTCAGCTTTCTTTTTGAAGTAGCTAACTTCCTCCTCCTTGCTAGCAATACTTAAATCATTCTGCTATACTTCTTCAATTGTGTAACAAATACAAGTAATTCTATCCCTCCCCTCAAATTACAAGAAATTCCAAGGGGAGGAAGAAAAAAAATGGATAAAATTAAGTTAACCTTTCAAAGCAAGACAAAGCGTGTCATCTTCAGAGTCCCCCAAGCATTCTGTAAGGTATGTTTTAAAATATTGAAACATTTTGGTGGATGGCCTGTATACTCAAACTGCTATTATATGATGTGCTTACTTGGCTATGTATAGTTCACTTTAGATTTAATTTTTAAGATTTAAAGGAAGCAGCTGAAGATTAAAAAGCTGGAACTAATTCTACTGAATAAGAAGCATAGCTGCTTATTATAAGTATTATCTTCTAAGTGGCTTAATGAATGGTTACTGCAAATTGCTTCCTCTTACTTTGTTGAACAGTTTTACTCTTTCTATTCAAAATATTCACGTCATATTCTTAAAAACCTGATCACTGAAACAAGCTAAAACTCCTTAAACCACATTTACAGAAAAAAAAATATTTAAGCTACAAAGGAATAATCAAGCAGAATGTGTGAGGAACAGGCAGAATCTGGGCAGAAATCCCCAGAGGTGACACACAGCACTGCTAAGCACCTCTCTTAAATTGTTGCTTATTTGAAAGAGGCTGCTGAGCTATTAGCATCTTGATACGTACCAGGGAGCTAACAGTAAATGGCTGCTCCATGTTGCTCTCTGTCTGCAAATCAAGGAAATGACTCTTTTTTTCCAAGCTCTCCATCTGACTGTAAAAGATGAGACGAACTGAAGTATCAATCCAGTGGTCAATATTTACAGCAAACTGTCTCAGAGTCTATTAATCCAAGGGAAACTTCAGTACAAATATACTGGTTGCAGTCATGTGCTGGACGAAACAGG
Organism: Crypturellus tataupa; assembly: GCA_034781795.1. NCBI lineage: Eukaryota > Metazoa > Chordata > Aves > Tinamiformes > Tinamidae > Crypturellus > Crypturellus tataupa. The sequence continues at coordinate 1,245,639 of JAWLRI010000060.1, read as the reverse complement.
ACAAGAAGTTACTCAGATGACAAATGGATTAATATGCTACATATGTTTGTATCCTGAGCCCTCCCACTCATCACTTCAACATACAGAACTTATATATTTGTTAGTAGTCCAGAACCTAGTGTGAACCAGGAATTTAAAACAGGACACTTGTTGACTAGTTGATTTAACATTATCACACTCAATTTGAACAAAATTCAACATTATTTTTACGATTTTTTACAGCTACTCCAAAAACTTTCAAGAATTAAATAAAAAAAAAAGTTCAGAGAGACTAATCAGATATCTGATTCTTTCAGCATGTTTTGACAAATACATTTATAAGCAGTGTGAATCTCGTATCTCTTTTTTTACTAAAACTGTAATTAAAACTAAAATCCAATTTAGTGCACACACTAATAGCAATAACATAAAGTACAGGAAATGTTTCAAGCACCATTTGTTCCACCTGCCCAACTGGCTGACTTCAACAACACTCTAAATGTAATGAAGTACAATGAGTCAAATGGTAGTAATGGTAGTAATTGCTCCCTGCACAGCTCTGAACAAGTAGAAATGAATAGGTAGACATGCTGTGGTCATTAGAAGAAAAAAATCTGAAAAGAAAATTAATTATTTAAATTATGCGGGAAATATGAAAATGAAGCTATTAATGGTTTTTCACTTCTGTGTGCTCGGTCTAAACAAATTTGATCCTGAATGTCAAAGCCACTCTATAAACTGCAAAAAAAACCCTAAAACTTGGGTGCAAAGCAGAAGTCCTGCACCGAGGGAAGGTTCTGCACAGATGTTTTCCCAGCACATCTCTCTAAAGGCCTGAGGTCTGATTTGACATTTGCTGATAGGCAAATAGAACTATGTTTAGTGCAGCAGGCGGAAAACACAGAAGCCACCAGTATTTTGTATTGTGTTTCATGGCAGGATTCCCAAGGAGGTCTTAGTTAAAGCACCCTGTGGTATCTATTTCCTGGCAAAATTCTCTTTTGAACTGGCACAAGGAGACATCATGCAGCCTTTTCCTTGCAGACATTTCTCATCTTGTCTGCTTCTAAGAATATGAAGATTAAAAAGATAAGTGATCTTTAACCAAAAGAAGCATCCATAAAGAAGAATATCAAATTGAACATCAGGTGTATTAGAGGAGCCACCTGATTTTAGCAGAAACTTAGACTTCCTGAAAATTGTCTTGGAGCTGTGAACAGATGAAGATGCTCTGTAGCTCCGCAAGCTGCTGAGCACAAGTCAAGCCACAGTGAAGGAGGTTAGCAGAAGTACTAAGCTTGCACCAGTTAAGCTTACAAGTTATGTAAGTGTGCCCTGCCACAGATTAAGGTGGTACCCAGGGCTGCATGGTGAGCCTTGTTAGCTCAAGTGCAGTTCTAAACTAATCAAGTTATGTAGTGTGGGTTTGCAGTGCCTTGATTCCTTGTGTGGAGAGAATAAGCTTGGATCGATCTCTGCACGATTCTGTGACGCGCTCTGCAGCGCCTCTTAGCTGTGCTGCAGGCCTATTGCTGAGGCAGCCCCGATATCTGAGGCCATGGTGCTCTGGCACAGACAGCAAGCCAAACCGAGCCAGGCGGTGGCAGGGGAGACACGCAAGTGACTGCATGGGCACTGCTCAAACTTTCTGGAGAAGACAAGGTCACAAGGAGCATGTCAGAGTAGCAGCACTCCTTAGGGACTGTCTGGTTGCAGAAAAAACAGGACTAAAATTCGACTTGATGCTTCCTTCTTCAGAGGATGTAGATTTTAAAACTTTTTTTTTTTTTTTACATTTTACATTTAAACAGGTAACTGCTTAACATAAACAAATATTAATACATTAGTTTCCAATTTCCCCCTTGTAATATGCTTTCTACAATCCAAAGGACTTATAAAATCATAACACTGATGGTGTTCATGGTTCAACACCGCCAACAACACAATAAGTTCCAACAAACTTGGAACATCCAAGCACATCCAGCGAGTGCTGGATTACAGAGGGCTTGTTTCATGCCACTTGCTCACCTAGGGTGTAGATACCTTCTGTACTCTAAGCTGGACGTTCAAGTGAATGGGGTGAAATACAAGTTACAAGCACCTAACTCATTCAGCCCTTTTGAAATGCCCAGGCCATATACTGGTACAGCACATAAGCATTTATACACACTCGTGAGTTCAAAACATTCTAAAAATAACCTAAACAGCAAACTGCCTTCTGTTGCTTCTCCCCACAAAACAGCAGCATGTTCATCTGTCGACACATTTTTTTTGAAAGAACAGTTTCATTTGAAACAACCCATTACAGCAAGTGATTCAGCTAGTACACTAGGTAGTTGCTTCCGGAAAATACAGCAAAGCTCTGAATGTCATGGCAAGATCATCATCCTGTGCAGAGAAAAAAGTGAACAACCAAAAACAACAGAAGAGGCTTTCAATAGAGAGAAGCTCCAGAAAGCTCCACTTGCTGAAAAGTCCCACATCTTCCAATGGAGATAGTATTGTAGCATAGGAGCAGCCTGGCTCCAGAAAATGCTGCCTCAGCGCTGGCTCAAACCCTAGCACTACCCTTGGCACCATTGCACTGTGTTGCCAGCATCTCCTCCCAGGTTCCTACAGCTCCTGGCAGCAGCTGGTGAGCTACAGAATCAGCTCTCCCAGATGGTGGTCAGGGCTCTCTCTGCACCTGCGTGAAGGGACAGCCCAACCACTGCACAGCACAGCACAGCATCGAGCTCTCTTTGCAGGCTGTGTCAGGAGCACATAGACAGGAGCAGCTTCCCCCTTTGTGTGCTAAGCACCCAAACCACGTGCAGGGGAGATCTGTGAAACACAAATGTAGCACTGCTCTCTGCATGGTTACACCTCACAGTATCCTATCTTACATCACATTATTCAATTTTATTTTCACATAAAGAAAATATGGGTCCTAGAAGGATGTATTCTCCTACAGTTAGAACTATCCTCTGAAGATCTTTAGTTATTCTGCATTTTCCAGGTGACTATACCACTGACTATCTGTTTTCTAATGCCAGTTTTCCTCATGGGAGAGGTACATATATGGTTGCATTAAGAAGCCATGCCAATAAAACTAGATTTTTACTGGGTCTCCAAAGAATCTGATAAACAACTAGAACATGCAAAATGACCCATGCAAAAGCATCACTGCTACTCGTCTAAGTTTTATGACTGTGATAGGGAAGAAAGTTTTCAGCATGGCCATATATGAGTTCTATTATCTTCATGCACAAGTAGTAAAATATGTCACATTATCTCCTCTTCCACAAACAGAAACCTCACTTGCTACCTTGAGGAATAATGTGTAACTGATGGCTTACCTCACTACTTAATGTTCTTCTAGTTCAGCAGCATCTTGCCTGAGGATCATATCCTCTCAGTTTTCCCCCTAACATCAGGCATCTGCATATTCAACAAACAGAACCCTGGTCCAACCCATTCATGCTGTTAAAGGGCAACAAGTAAGATGGGAGGCTACTGAGATCTGCTTAGAATTCCAGATGCCATTAAGTTCATTAGAAAACTGAACTACTGCTTAAAGGAAAAACTCCAACACTATAAAGAAGAGGAAAATTAGGTGAAAGAGAACCTAACAGCTTTCCTTAGAATGTGAGAGTATGCCTGAGTCACTACAACATAACCCTGTGCATTTGAGCTATGGGTGTAAATGGTCACTTGCCAACAGATTTATTCTTTCTACAAGGCTATTAGCCTCTTTCTACAAGGCTATTAATCACTCCTAAGAAAATGTAATGAAAAACAAACTGGAAATATTGAATATTCAAACATGCTTCTCTGAACTACTGACTTACAACTGAGACAATTTTTTCTTCCCTGGCTCCATCAGAGAAAAGTACCATTCCTTAAGGAAATACAGAACAACCCCCAACAAAACAACTGTGTGCCATGGCACATCAGACGAAAAGTAGAAAGATATAAAAATTATTATGTGATTTATTCTTGATGACTCCGTTAAAATACTGAAAAAAAAAAGATACCTGCAATACTGACAAAATCACAAGATAGCTGATAAAACCAATTTCCGCTATGGAGAAAAGAAATGGTGTTGCTAAGGGAAACAGTGGGGAAGCTAAGAGTAGCACAGAGGTCTGCAAGAACCAAAGCATGATTCCTGGCAAATTCCCAGGTTTTGCATATTTAAAAGGCTGATTTTTTACTTTCATCTATGAAACAACAGTCCTGACCCACTATTTAGTAGCTTAATTATCAACTTAGTTTCACCTGGGGGTTTTAATACTAAATATAACCTATTGGCATAACATGGAATATTCCTACAAGCAGATAACCACATCTCAACTGTGAGGTGCAGTGACTGGTAACTTTAAGATCTGCCAGCTGGAGTGAAAGACTGTGCCTGTCTATATCTGAACAACACCTTACGCAGAAGGTGTACATCAGAACAACACCAAATATGTTCTCTGTCATGGCCATCTATAGATTGCTAGATTGTTAAATGTATATGGACACTTTTATAGAATGTCAAGCAGAAAACTAATTAATTTGTCAGAAGCCAAACTGGAAATGTAGCCTTTGACACAGAAATAAAATCTCTTGAGTCAGATAAGAACAGAAAAAAAAACCCTCTGTGCGCATATGCCAGGCAAACAGCAATCAAGCATTTATTTTATAAAGCATTTGCACAGTGTCTTCATGCATAGGTGACCTTGTCGCTCCTTCGGCGGTTGAAGGTTTCGTGACACCTCTCACCTTGAGCTATACAGTTTCTCAGCTTGGTCATTAACTTCCAGGAAATGCCTTAAGGCCAGATCTTACATATACTTGTACACAGAGAAAAACACATGAGAAATGCCTTCACAATACTCCCAACATGAAACATGAAACATTCCCATCAGAAATACATGTTTGCAGGACAGAGCAAGACACTGAATCCTACTTTTAAACATAATATTGCAATATAAAAACCTTGTACTACAGCCATTTAAATACCTTATAAAAACATAACCATGAAAATTGCACCTGCAGAATTATATAGCATTTGGAAGCAATGCTTCCTACACTTTACTGGAATCTAAAAAACTCAGCATTTGTCAGCAATGACCTTTATTTATTCATAGCATTACCATCTTACAGCTAACTACAGAAATGCAGTTTACCAGATAAAAACACCTTTAATACTTGTCTGGCTGTCTCTTAGGGATATCTCCTGAAGTTATGGCTCCATTTTCCAGGACCTGTTGAGCTAAGAGTATCTATGAAATATGCCAGACCAGAGCTTTAGACAGGCAACCACTTCAGCCTCCAGTGAGGATAAAACCTGCTCTGGTGGAAGACAGAATTTTTGGAAAGCCATTCTGAGCTTACAGAATGAATTCCCTGGGAACCAGAGGCCACCTCATAATCTCACCACTTTTCTCTGTTGGCACAACAGATATCAGAACCATGTACATATTAAACCCATTCCAAAACAAAAGGATCGCTTTTTGTTGCCCTTCTGAAAAGGGCACCCATGAGATTAGTCAACTGCTCAGTGCAGTCCATAAACTTAGGTCCTAGAGGCATTTAGGGCACAAAGGGAGTAGAAATTGCATATGAAAGATGTGCAGATGCTCTGTTTCTTCTTTTTATATTCTCTTTCAGGCCTGAGGATATTCTTTCATTTGTATAGGGCTAGCGACAGGAACAATTACTAAAAATGGGAGTACTGTTGTAATATTCCTTGAGGTTTCTCTGAAATATGACAAGGCCGTTTTGAACTCAGCTCACCACCCGACCAGAATCACCTGTTTCTATGGACGCGGGGGAGCAGGATCTCTGCACAGCCGCGCGCTCGCGGCCCCCACCTCCTGGGGATGGAGAAGGCTGCGGCTGTCAGTGGCACCGCGCGGTCTGCGCTCACCCCCGCTCTGTGCGGACCCTGCCCGAGGCTTCCCCGAGTCCCGCCTCGCCTCGACCGGGCCTCCTCTCGCGGACGGCGATTTCCAGCAGGCCCCAAGCAACGCTCAAGACGCGGGGAAGGACCTGACACCTCCAGGGTGGCGGCGCAGGGGAGGTGGGGGGGACGGCGCGAGGGGCACGCACGAGGACGGCCGAGCTGCACGGAGCCCCAGCAACGACCACACGAGCACGGGGGAGGGCCCGGACGTCCCCGGGAGCCGCTGCCGCCATCCGCAGCTGCCGGGGCGGCAGCTCCCGCCGCCGCACGGCGCTGCTTTCCCGCCCCCGCCCCGTGGAACCGCATGCGCCAAGGAGAGGCGCGGGGCGCTGCTTACCG
>JAWLRI010000060.1:1194731-1226451 GCA_034781795.1 Crypturellus tataupa | reverse complement strand
AGCTCCTAGGGAGCATTTGTCAGGGAAGAAGTGTTTGCTGGGAGTAGTGCCCTGCTGAGGGGAGGATGGGCATCAGTCGGGTGTTCTTTTTGGCTGCAGCTGCCTTTGTAAGCAGCAGAGAGGAAATTGCCAGCCATCAAGAACAGTCTGGCATACTATGGGGTAGATACGTAAAATTTGGGGGTGAGAGGGTTTTTCTGGGAGGTATAACCATGGAAATTTCTATCTCTAAAGTTGTGAGAGAATGAGTTCTCAGTCCTTCTCATCTTCAGTTAGATCAGTCATACACCCTGAGTCGCTAGCCAGTGGGTTAAAGCAGAACTGGGAAATACTAACAACCTTAATATTGGCATCCAAACTCAATCCAGGTCTTTCCCTTTATAAATGAATATTTCCTATCCTCTGTCAAAAGAATAGAAAACCTTTCACCTGTGTGCTCAGCTAGTAGATAATCTTCCTTGCTTTTTGCTGTTTTGTGCTATTGTCACAGGAGTACACACATCCCTCTGTCTCTGCACGTAGAATGTCATTTGGGAAGAAAATTCATATGTTTAGCTTAAGTCACAGTTTGTTTTTTATACAAATAGATGGTGTAACAAGGAAGACAAACTGCTGTCCTTTTTAGGGTAATCTTTTATTCTGTATATCATATTTATCACTTGTGGTAGCTGAAATGCCTTAAGGCACTTCTAGATGAGTGCTCTATAAATCAGAGTGGGCCAATTAACTCCAAAGCTTAGCAGGAACTGTCTCATCTGTCTCATTAATTTCAGAGGCAAAGATTTGACTATAGAAGTCTTAAACAGGCATCTACTCTTTATATAATGAAATAAAGCCAAAGAGAAGCATTTGCCATTGCAAATAGGAATTAAGTTCTTAAAAAAGAAGGCGGCAATTCACATTCAAAAGGCCAGCTCTGAAAAGTTCTGAAATTTAATGCAGTAAGCTTTTAACAACTTCTAGAAATTCATCACTGGAGAACCCTAACACTTGTGGGTCACAAAACCACTAGGACTGTTAGGACAACTCGCTCACTAATGTAACAGGCACGTATCAGTATCTCCTGTTTAATTCATGAGAGAAATTTAAATGCATTTGAAACTGAGAGAGCAAAATGGCATGAATTGGCATTTATCCACTCTCTTAAAACACTGAGACATTCACTCATTTACTCAAATATCCTCAGAAAATAAAAACCCTAACAAGCAACAAAACTCCTAACAAACAAATAAACAGAAAGCCCTAACTGCAACAAGATGAAACCATCATTTACTCCTCCTTCCCATTTGTGCGGGTCAAGGACTTTGTCTTCTCAACTTTAGCAAACAGAAACTTCATTGCATAGCAGCAGGCTTAGCAGTGAGAAAGGAAGAAAAAGCTGTCTACTCTCATAAGCAGCTACACAAAACCAAGACTCTGCATCTTTGTGGAGACAGGCAAGAGAGAGGAGACCATGAACACATATAAAAGAAACTTACCTCTACTTTGACTGCCTTTCTTTTGTCTTCTGTTGGTAGTTCCTAGGTTGTCTCCACTAGCTGACTGATTCACTGTCAGGAACTATGCCAATAAAAGGAAATTGAAACACAGTGAGCACTCACTTAAGTGCAGTGGTAGAGGGTGTTGTGTGTTGTCTGCTTGTATGGGAGAGCGTGTTTATGTGATGATGGGGCAGTACTTGAGAAATGATAAACAGCACCCTGCTGTGACATTCTGAAAGGAGATATTAAAAAGTGCCTACAAACCTGTGGTTAGGATATTTAACAGGGCTGTTAGGATATTTAACAGGGCTGTTAGGGTTCTAGTTCCCTGAGGCTGTGACAGACCTTGGTCTGTGCTGTCTCCTCTTCTGGGGAACGCTTTCACTGTATTATTCTAGGACAAAGAGGAGGAAGAGTACAGCTCTGTTCACAATTCTCCCAAGAATGTGATCTCTTCTGCTGTGGTTTGTATGGAAACTTGTCTTAGATTTCCTCTAAGATGCCAGACTACACCTGTCACTGGTTTTCTCTAATGTTTGCAGATTGCTCTGGGATGATTCATTTTTGTTAGGCAATATTACAATAAAAATGCAAGTAATTTAAAAGACATATATTTAGCATTACACACACATTCCCAATCTATTGTTGAGTTGTAGCACAACACACAAACACCAGCTTCCTCTGGATTAGCCTGCCTCCTGCCAGGATTCTCAAATATTGGATAAAGTTTGAAAACTTCATGTAAACTTTCTCTCAGAAAGGATGCCAAAAAGATGCCTTTTGCTTCTTCCAAACCATTTTCATATACACTATGAAAACACAGTATCTATAGAAACGTCAGTCCCATTGCTGAATTAGTTGTAATCAGCCCATGGGCTCAGTCCTAATTGAAATTAGTCAGGTAACTAATAGCCAGAAGGACCTGTTGTTTTCTTAAGCAGAAAGGCTACAAACAAAGTAGTATCGTCCTGTGTGGCCCCAGTTGCTTCAGCTAATTAAGTTGAGGATGTCTTCTGTTGAACTTGTTTTTCTGGATGGCCTGGTGATCAGTCTGAAAGCATTTAGAAGAACCCCAGATGAAAGTGATGTTTGTTTAGTGTGTTCTCTGCTGTGTGGGTTCTGTTAATCTACTGTCTCCTGTGGTGTAAAAGAATGAAACAAATCCTTATTAGAACAGAATATGAAAGTAAACACAGTAACAATTCAGATTTACAAAGTTTCTGTGGGATGGCTAACAAAGCAGTTTCTCAATGATAAACATTACAGCTCAGTATCTCTTGATATCCCTGCTCAATATGAGATGTACAGGCGTAGATGTAGATGTTTCTCTGCTGTATTCCCAGCTAAGACCATACTGTTTAGTTTGTTTGTTTATTGTGGAGTTGTCAGCCTGGAATGATCTGCAGCATTTTACCTAGTTCCAACATGTGAAATATATAATGCTTATACCATTTCCATTTCTGATATTATTAGTTATTAGGAAGGGAGAGAAGACCAAAAGATTGGTAAATCCCTCTTGTGAGGAATGAGGCAGTGATTCCCCGGTAGTGGTGGATCAACCAGAGGGTATGAGAGTCTGGAGCCTGCAGTGCAGCACTGACAGATTGGATTTCAGGGTTCACAACATTGTGAGTTTTCCAGGAGAACATCTGGGGAGCAGAAGCTTAAATGTTCAGTAGAACTAATGACAGTTACACACACCATATAAATGTTTATGTTACAGCTGTGCAGGCTGAGGCTCATGTCTGGCATAAGGAGTGAGAAAGGTTTCTTAGTTTTCTCAGACACTCATTCATCAGGGAAAGACCCAAGAAATACTAGGTATTTGTACGTAGCATGCCTGCTGCTGCTTTTGTTTTTGAAGCCTATTCCCCTTGCCTAGCACTTTCAGTGATTCTCATAAATTTTCTACCTACATTTGCCATCTAATTATCTGCTGTTTGAGCAGGCATGTATGGCAAAGAAGCTTATTATCAGTTGCCTCAGCCTGCTGAGGTATTGCTCAGGCAATACACTACTGGGCTGCTTTTAAATGGAGACGTATCAATAAGATAACACTGATTTTGCAAATGCTTATGCACGTCAGCAACTCTTTGCAGATATACAGCCCCGGCCACTTGTAAAGTACTACTGTATTCCTGATAATGCAGAACTGCCAGTGAAACTCATTCTAGGGAATAACATCTTGAATAGGCCAGGATCAGCCTTATGAATGAGGAATCCTAAGAGTGGCACAAAAGCACCAGACATTAAGCAGTACTTCCTTCTGTGTTCTCTCCTTAGCATGTATTGTGAAGTGGGTACATGCCTGTGTCCCATTAGTGCTTACAGGCCTGGAGTGGGAGGGCTTTCTAAGGCACTGAGCTCTGCATATGTAGCCAATAAGCTGCCCTGCAACTGCCTCCAGTGACAATAAAGCTCCCCTTTGTGGAAGAACTTTCTCAAAACTGTCTTGAGCCTGAAGGAATGGATTGCCTGGAAACTATGAACTATCCCAGTTCTCATATCAGTCATTCTCAGCACAAAGTGTTTTTCTGCCCCTGATGTCTCCTGCACATATTTAGAGCCAGGTGGATAGTAAATAAATTCCAAGCCAAAAGTCATACTTTTCTTGAAGAAAGAGAGTACAACAGCATGTGGCAAATTTTAGCCATGTTGCTGAGTGCACCTTGCAGAGATACTTTCAACATGCAGAGATGAGTGTGCAGTACAGAAAAGACCAGAAAGAGTTTACAGAACCTGAGGCTTTTCAGTCATTCTGTGTCCAGTTAACACCATTTACCTTTCACTTTTCCATTTTTTTTTTCTGCTTGGTGATATGTTCTCTAGATAATAGTAATGACAAACAACCTATTGGGATCAAGGTATAACACACGAAGACTAGGGTGGAGATGGATCAGTGACTTGGTCATGCACTGCATATGTTCACAAGAGCAGATAAGCCACTGGAATCAGCAGTAGCCACTGGCTTAGCAATAACATACATGGTTGTAATTACATGGTTGTAAGCAATATAGAAGTGTCCGAGAGCAACTGTATTAGCATCAGGCAAGGTGGACAAGGAAGGGAGTTTACTGATCATCTAGAGCATTGTGTCTGGAATCAGCGAGGCAACCTCCCACCCCCTCCATGAAACTATTTAGCGTTGGCCATAGATAAGCACACATGTGCCCAAGCATCTCATGGTGTGGAGGCTCTCAACCTCAAGCTATTTTTAATTCCTCTGAGAAAACATATATCATCTTCAGCAAGAGGAAAGTAGGGATAGGCCACTCCTGGGCAGCCTGAGGCTCCTTTAAGGTGACAGTTTTGTCCTTTGTTTAACATTTACCCTTAGTTAATTCAGCAAACAGTAAGTCTGTACATGCTTGAGTATTTGCTGGCTATGTACCTTATTGAGATCATCCAAGTCTTGGAGGAGGTTAAGTAAGGAGAAACATGAATTAAATAAAACTGCTGCTAAAGAAAGTGTCTGAATAAGGGGCCATGGAAGAGAAAGGTTTAAGCGAAGATGCAATGGTCACTCTGTGGTAAGTGACAAGAAGGTTCATTAAAGAAAAAGGAACATCTCCTCCTCCACATTCCCCAATTAGCACATGGGACATGAGAGACATCTGGATGGGACAACTGAAAACTAAAGTGGTTGGGAAGAAGGGGCAGTGGTGGGTGGGAGAAGGAATAAAGTGCAGATGTTGGATGCTGTGCTGCTCAGTTTTAATGCAGTTCCCTCCAACTTTCCAGGTTTCCACATGAGGTATCTGTCTGTATTGCTAGAAAGGTCTATAGGATTGCAGAACTATAGCTAGCACAAGGCTTTAAATGGCACAAGAGTGGATTGTGCCAGGTGTGCTAGTTATGAGCAAGTCAGCAGATGGGGAAATAAGTAAATCTGATTCCACAATGTAAAATGTTTCGACCATGACCATAAATAATGTTGCTATGTTGCCTCCTGCATGGAATTCATTTCAGCTCCAGGATCTGCACAGGCACGAGTCAGATGAAGGATTAGGAGAGGAAGGGAACATAAGAACAGAATGATGATGGCAGTGATAAGTAACTATGGTTGGATGGAGTAGATGGGAGATAGAGACAATCTACATAACTTCCTTTCCAAAAGGATTTGCCTCTCCTCCCAAAACAGTGGAAATGAGGGTTGCAGCCTAGTGGTTTTCCCAGTTGCGCCAAATCTCGGCTGGGAATCGAGACAAGTCAGGTCCACAGAAGTGTTTCTATGTTTAACCTTGTTGGCAGGCCTAAGTGTTATTTCTGTTTACCCCTCAGTTTAATGGGAATAATAAGGTCTTCTTCTAGCAGCCATGGTGCTGGAGGTATGGATAGCCTGGCTAATTCATCAGGTGTGCAAGGGATAAAGCTAGTGTGAGTTCAGTACCTCAGTGCATTCTGGTATGCCATTCCTGCATATCGAAAGGCTTTTTTGGCTGATGTTTTTTGATGAAGGTCCTGAGGTATGAGTCCATCTTCTGAAATATTATTACCTTGATATTTTTGGTTTTAGTATGTAGACATCTGCTAGGATATTTTTATTTATTCCTTCTCTTGGATTGTGGTGAATCTTACTTCTTTTGTGTGCAGAGAAAGTTCGCAATAGTCTATTCAGATAGAACTTAATGCTGTCTATAAAAGACTTCAGGGTGGTTGCCTGCCTTGAGCATGAGTAGAAAGTTACCAGTTTGTCTGCAGGTCTACTGGAACACCAGGAATGAGTGTAAATGTAGTTTCTCTTTTCTTCTTTTTTTTTTCTTTAATATTCTGTGCACCTGTTATGAGAAAGAGGCAGCAGCAAGTACTGTGTTAGGGCACAGCAAGCACTATGTTAGGGCAGAGCAAGTAAGTTCAAATGTAAGTCATACATCTGAGAGTGAGTTCCATTTTCAGTGGATTTATTGTTGTATTTTCAGTGATGGAATAAGGTTTTCTAGTACTACCCATTGTGGTCCATTTTTCGGAGTTAGATTTCCACTTTTCTGCAAACCCTGCAGCAACAAGCATGGAAGAAAAGGCTACCTCAGCTGTCAGTCCAGATGGCAATGTGATTGCTTGTTAGTTAACCTTTCCACAGCTGTAAAATTGGTGAAAAGGTTGCAACTGATCATCTAGTAGTTGGGCTAAAATATATGTTACAGAGTTTGAGCTGTGTGTGATGAAACATTCCTGTTACTGACAGACGAAGCAGAGGTCCTAAGTGAAAACTGTGCCAGTATCGTCAGAGTTCACTGAATATCCTTCTTGATTCTGGCACCAGAATGATGGTCAACTGAGGTTTTCTTGCTGTGCTTCTGGGGACTGCAGAGACCCAGATACCCAAGAAGTGGTTTGAAGCAGATGCACCACTATCACTAACCAGTTGTGTAGTTTAAGCATCCCCTGAGGGCTTTGAGTGGGACCCTTGTTCCTTTGCTGCATTGTTTGTCAGGTGAAGGTGCTTTGATATAGGTGACTGGGAAGATTTCCAAAGGTGTCTCCAAATTGCTTAGGGTAGAGGCAACACTGTGTTTTGCTTTGTAATTGAAAATCATCATTTGAAGTTCTTGAGGGCAAGAAGTTTTCCATCCGTGTGTTGTGAGACAGAGAAAGGAAAGCAGAGTTTCAGTGGCTGGTGAGGCAAGGGAGTAATGGTGCGGTGCTGTAAAGAAAGCTGATATACTTAGTATTAGGAAGTAGTGAGGGTTGGCAGCTCTTTCGGGGAAACCAAATAAAATGATGCAGCCAGCAGGTCATAGACCTCACAAGCCAGGGTGCTGCCCCACAGTACATGAACATGGTAAATAGGGTAGGCCCCAAAATGGTGGCAAGGTTCAGGCAAGAACTGAGAACATCAGACAAGCTTGTGGAGATAAGGCATGTCTGAGGTCAAGATGAGAAGTCAATCCATAGATCAGGATCAGGTTGAGTGACAGTAAAAGCCATCAGACACAATCCAGTGAACACCAGGCAGGATCATAGTGACAAGGCAAACCCAGATGAGAAGATGATCTGTGAGTCAGGATCCAGATCACTATGGACCATGATAAGGCACAGATGTGGCTGCAGATGAGCTGGAGACCAGTACAGCATCACATAGACAGGGAGGGAAGGTCTAGGCTTGAGCCTAATGGAGCTGTGGAGCCTCGGGGGAATGAGTGTGGGTGGAGGCCCCAGGTGAGTCTGGTTATGCACATTAAGGTCAGTGAAGGCACTCAGTGGCCTTAAACTCAGTGCCCTCTATTTTAGCTGTATCCTTTATCATCAAAGGGGTTTTGGACTTGTTAGTTTAATTCTGAAGTTATTAACAGGTAGGCAGGTGCAGAAAGTGCAACAGGAGTGTCTAGGTGCCTTAGGCTCAGGTATAATTGGCCTGGGTGGTCCATATTGACCTCTATCCTACGGTATTTCAGCAACTTCTGGAAGCAGTCTGTGAACTGGGAGAGATTGTCTCAGGAATTAATCTTAATTTTTATATGCCACCTGTAGCTCTCTGAGTTTTGATATAAGATATACAAAAGAGGGGCTTCTGTCTGTGTTGTGGTAGAGAGTTTCTTTGTGCTCAGTGGTGGTGTTCCAGTGTGCTCAGTTAATCTGAGAGAAGCAGAGGTGGGAGATAGCCTTGCAGTCTACAAGGATGTAGTCTGGATAGCCCACAATCTTTCAGAGGTAAGCATGAGGGGTGGGGATGTTGTCCTTGTCTGGACCCTGGTCATTTCAGGTTTGCATCCCTGGAGAATGCAGGTTTCCAAGCAGCATGCTATGCGCATGACTCCAGGAGGGTCCAGTGTTCTTTTCTGAGAGTAGCATATCCAAGTTAGACCATTTAGAGCAGTGCCATTTATATTGCTTTGAAATTAAAGAGGCAAATTTTCTTCTTTGCCATATTCTGTTGTCAAGTGCAATTGATATTTATTTTGAAAAGCAAGTTGCTTTTTTTTTTTTCCCTAGTGAAGACCCATGTGGTAACTCTCAGGTCATTTCTGACTTACTTGAAGTTTTGTAAGCATTCTTAAATTCCTGCAGGAAGAAGGAACCACATAAGCCTCACATAAACTGAATAGTTTCCAGATTGCCCATACAGTGAATTTTTGTTGCCTTTTTTTTTTTTTTTGAGGGGGAGGGGAAGATTAATTCATCAAAAAAGACTTAAATTTTCAGGATTAAATTTTCATTCTATAAGCAGATAAAGAATCCTAAAGAAATATATGAAGCAGAAGTGAACCTCTGACTACATAAGTGTGTATAGCATCCTATCTCATCTTAGTTGGGTTGCTTATCTCTTCTCCAGATAAATCTGTGACCGCAACAGCCACTTCAATATTTTTTTTTCCTTCTCTTTTTGCAATGGCTGGAAATATGATGCTAGATTAAATGTTAACTTACAGTGTCTTGGGACAGGTGATGCCTGAAGCCACCTCTGTGCTCTGTGGAAAGGTTTTTGTTTTTTGAGTGTTTTGTTTCAGTTCATTTCTAGTGTGCAATTGTATATGGGTGTTGTTAGGAAAGGATTAAGCAACCTACTAAGTTTTTATAGGAAACAGATAAGCAATTTGAGGCTTCTTTCAACCAATTATAAATTCAAGCAAACGACCTAGCCTGGGATAACTGAGGGATTTACCCATGAACATAGTAGGAGAGCTGTTTGTTTGCATCTGAGTGTGAAGAAATGCAAGGAAGGCGTAACTTTTCACCTATAAGATGTTATTCATTCCTTTGTGTCTTCAGGCCAATCAAGTAGTTAGCACACACTGATGTATTTATCTGTTGTGAGGATCGTAGTGAATTTTGTCACGGACAGCGTAGGTTTCCGGTATAAGCCAACATCCTTTTTTTTTTTTTTTTTCTCCCTGTGGTAAACAACCACCAAAAGGGTTAGAACTGGTGCCAACAACCCAGCACTAGAGGCAGGTGAGCTATACTACTTTAACCAGAGAAGGATAGAATAGTTGTGAATAATTTCACACACACCCTACCAAAGAGAGTAAATATAAATTTCCAGGAAATAGAAGTTATAACATAGAAGGCTTGGATTTGAGATGATCAGTTATGTACTTTATATATATGTTTAAAAAGATGTTAGATATAAAGAAGATGTCAGTGTGTTTCACCTGCAAATGGAAAAGGTATTTTGCAGTGTCTGCAGAAATATGTGTCCCCTACAAGAAAGGATGGACTGAACATGGTAAAGCGTTTTATTTTCAGAGCTGTAAACACTTGAACGGAGCAGAGGCGTCAAGAATCATCATCTTCCTAAGGAAGTTCCAGGGTAGTTGAAGTGTGTAAAACCAGCAGTCTAGGAAGAATCAAGCTCATTATTTGGGCAGGGCTAGAAAGAGGGGAGTGAGCAAAAGATGATTAAAGTGGCCGGCCTATTTAATAAGAGACTGAAGATAATTACGCTGAGAATTCTCATTAAAGGCGTGGTATCTGATTCCTTTTCCCTGTAGGCGTCTGAGGTGTTCTTGCAGAGCAGTTGGGATATATTTAAGTCAGACATAGATTAAGCTTTCTTTTTGTGGCTTGGGTAACAAACTAGCTATTACTCTTAGTTGTTTACTTCAAATTTTAGTCTTTATACTTTATTTTCTGTCCCCCTCCCCCCTTTTTACCATTTATGACTTTTTTTTTTTTTTTTTCTTTTCTCCCTGCTGTCACTGTTTGGTTAGTTTCCTTTTAGGCAACCGGAGGTGCTTGTTGCAAAAATGACAAAGGAAAATGCTTCTGTCGTAACTTGTTCTGTTGGTCTCCTGCAAGCTGTTGATCTCAACTTTACCTCACTGGGTTGGGCTTCTAAGACAATTTTTTCATACTACCAAGTGGAAGTACTTAAAGCAAATGCAGCTTAAGAAAGTTTGATACTTATGTTTTAAGTTAAATATTAGCCAGATTTAAACAAGTTCAAGTGCATTTCACAGTCAGACTAACTTGTTGGGCTGATAAGAAGCATCAAGCAACGAAGAATAGGCATGGGGATACTCTATTCAGAGGTATGTGACCATTTTTTGCACAGTATCTGAAGCTGTTGATGATAAAGATATACACTTGCTTTGGTTTATTCCCTTTCCAGCCTCCCATAAACAGCTTGTAAGTTAGAAAATCTGTTTTTTCTAGGAATTCTTTTTTTTTTGCCTTTTTTTTTTTTTTAAGAAGGACGGTAACTTGTGTAACTATTGTGACTTCACAGAAAAAGGTATGTGTTAGATAAGCATTTTCTGTTCTTTGTTGAGATCAAGGTGGTGCATGTACGATTAAGAACTACAGATGACCTCCTTGGATAGTAAAGCTAGTGTCCAAGGAAACAAGGACCCCCGCCCTGCTTGTTTCAGGAACTGAAATTTTTTACCTCTTTATGAGTTTTTCCCCAGAGTAATTTTCCCCAGAACCTAGTTTATTTAGCAGACCCTTCCATTGTAGTATAAATGTTATTTTATAAACTTTATTATTTTATAAACTTTATTATAAACTTTATTATTTTATTATTATTTTATAAACTTTCCAATGGGACAGTTCATAATAAATAAAGTTTCTAGATCTTCTAGACTGTGAATAAAGTAGATATCACTACTTTATCTGAAGATAGCATTCAAAAGGTTATATTGAAAACCACCTTTCTATTTTTAAAAAGGTATTCAATGAAACAAAGTACCTTATCCTTTTTCAGTACTAAGGGGAGCTCAAATCTCTGTAAGCTGATGGACGGGTTAGACTGCATTTCATTCTAAAAAGAATTGTTTCTTCTCCCAGATATACTACTCCGAGTTGTTATTCTATACTCAAGTAGTGTAATTTAGTTTAATTAAAGTTTTTTTAATTAGAGAAGGTTTAAATGCTGTCCATATCTGTGATGCTTGTTAGTAATAGTCTCATATTCATTAGTTTTCTTCCTGTAAAGTTTTTGAATGAGGTATTATTTTCTATAATACTAAAATGACAGTCATGAGTTCCATTTGCTGAATGGTATGCAGGATACTGATGCCTTTCTCAACTTCCCAAAGATGATTTAGACCTCTGCATCTAATTTGTAGAACACTATTTGAATGAATCTTAGTGCATTGGAACACTGCTGGAGTAGTTCAGAACACCTGGGTTTTATGCAGTTATTCTGTTTGGCTAAGCCAGTGCAAAGCTCTTGCATAATTTCAGCAGTCCCTTGTATCCCTCAAAGGAAGAGGTCTCTGAGATGGCTTTCACAGTTCCAACATGAGCTTTAACTCAGCCTCTCTTCTGGTGACTTTATGCTTTGTCTCTAGTGTCACACTTACAACTTTATCTGAAGAGGGGTAGAACTTAGTAAATGTCTGGTGCTTGGACACTACCTCGAACAAACCAAGCAGAAGGATATACAAAAAACTCTGAAAACAGAGAAATTGAGATATGGCAATTTATCTGGATCCAAGGAAAGTACTAGATCTTGTTTCAAATCCCATTACCCATAGTTCATAAGAGAGAATCAGTTGTGCAGAAGTGTTGTCATTGTGACAGCCTGTGTTTTTCTACTTTTATCCCCTTGTCTGGTGATTTCTATACTGAGCGACTTTATCCATAAAAATCCTTGCCTGTGCTACGAACGCTTCTTGTCTTTATTGAAGATACTGAACAATGAAATCCTCTCCTGGAGGGCTTGTGGGAGTATTTGTAGAATGAGAAATCCTAAACCATACAGCTTATGTATTAAAATTCAATATTCAGTTTTTCTTTGAAGACCTGATTTGGTTCAGAAACAGTCATCAGCATATCTAATACTGTAGCCCTAATTTTGTGCTGATCCAATAGGCTCTAAAATGGCCTTGTGTTCATGGGTAGTTTTCCCTGTAATGGACTAGAAAGTCCATCTACAATAGTTTGAAGTTGCTAGGTTTGAGTGTTCTGGGGCAGCTGCCTCTGAGCTGAGCCATAAGAGCCCACCATAGACATGTGCACAGCACTGTCTTCCAAGGAGCTCCTAAATCCCCTCTTCATCTCCCAGAACCAGTCCCCAGGGTCTGCCCTTGGTTTGCTCCATTCTAGTGGAGCAGGCTGGCCTGAGGACCTTGATTAGTTCATGGATACTGCTGATCCCGTGGCAGAGCAAAGGCACTGCTGGTGAAGGCAGGAGTTTGGGGTGTGATCTTTTGTTTTCCCTCCATTCCTTCATACGTTATGTGCGGTGTCATAGTGTGCAGCTTGTCCAACTGCAGAAGTGGAAGGCTCTACTGCTAGACATTTCAAGGAGGCACTTCCTTCCTCTTTGCCTGAGCCAGAATTCTTACTTTAGCTTCCCATCCCTTCAGACCTAAAGCTTTTGTTTGTATTGCAAGTAATATTTTATGCACTTACGCAACATCTCCCCTGCTGTGCTATGGAGAAGGGCTATGTCTTTTCTCAATTTTTTGGAACAGTCAGGCCACTGGGAAGTCATGCATAAAGTGGTATAGGGGAAAGTAGCCACTTTCCAGTGTGTTTCTGAGACTGCTAACATCTCTAGAGGTTGAGATCACTCTTGCCAATGTGTCTGTAAAAGCAGAACTGTCCATATTCTCCTT
This sequence comes from Crypturellus tataupa, assembly GCA_034781795.1. Classification (NCBI taxonomy): domain Eukaryota; kingdom Metazoa; phylum Chordata; class Aves; order Tinamiformes; family Tinamidae; genus Crypturellus; species Crypturellus tataupa. Next base: position 1,213,463 of record JAWLRI010000060.1, on the reverse strand, counting down.
GCTCTCAAAGCTGCCAGGCAGTGGTAACAGCCATGTGAGATGCCTACACTTGTGCTCCCTCATTGCTCTACAGCTGAGCTCAGTTCTGAGCTGTGAGGCTTGAATTCTTCTGATCCTGCATTCCTTGTGCCCATGAAGCCTACATAGCATGAGTATATATGAGGTAAGTTTATTTCCCCATACTGTGTGATGAATAGCTAATGAAATAATACAAACTGCAATCTGGTTGTTAAGATACAAGGCTATTGAGTTAGCTCTCTAACACTATAGAAAATTGTGTGAGGACTTTCAGATTTTATTGGTCTCCATTAGGCTTTTTGTAGGCATGTAGGAAATTTGTCTTTGAGGCTTTTGTTTGGAATCCTTTGTGTCTAGAAAACCCTGTTCAAACTCTAGGTGGAGGTAGTGTGATTGGCCTGACAGCTGGTATTCCAGATACCACTGCCACTGCTCTGCAACTCTTGTGTGTGTGTGTGTCTGTGTGTGTGTAAGAAACTATTACTCATCTTCTGAACAAGATTTGGAGTATGTGCTTAAAGCAGGAACTCTTAAACATTATTGGTTTACATTTAAGTAGATCTGCCAAAGTGTCAGCTCGAGAAAGTAGAAGGTAGAAGAGTAGCTTCTGGCAGAAATTTTGAAAATTTGAAAGAATTTCTATCGTTACAAGTTTGAACATGAAAGCTGTCAAATTTTGTGTGTTCTGCTGCTATTGGAGGCCTGTTTTGGAACTTTATTCTGCACGTGAATAGAAATCTCTTTCTAATTGTTAAGCTAATTTTTTTCTTAGCCAGATGTATCAACTGTTTTACAGGTGGTTGTTACCTCTTCTTAACTTTTAATATTTTAATTTATTCTTTCCTAGCACATCTTCTCGGAAATCCTGAATGTTCCTGGGATCAGACTAACATGGATTGTTTTGCTTCCTTTCTTACCAATACAGCTGCTCTTTTCTCCTCCAGTCATGGTGTTCTTGGTGTTCTGTTCATCAGTGTGGTAGATGTATGAAAGACGTTTTTCTAGAATGCAGACTAGCAGAGTGAAAGCAGGGCTCAAGATAATCCTATAGAAGGAAAATCATCTTACAGCTAATATACCTCTTGTATAATCCGAGAAAATTTGTTTTTTTGGGGTACTGGTGGCAGGCCAAAGAACATTGTCTTATAGTCTAGATTTGGAGATCATATAACTAGATCTCAAGTTGTACCAGAGTACATTAGTAAGAAGTCAAGAAGTGGCTGATAAGAAGAGGTTCTGATTTGGAGGAGACAGACAATGCCTTTTTGCCTCCTGAGTAAGTGGCCATTGTGGGGGAAGTTGCCAAACTTTGTTCGTGCTAATTTGAGCAAGAAACAGAGTAGACATGAAAGGATTTGTGTTGTGTTGAGTGTTAAGGGGAGTACAAGTGCCAGTGAAAAATTTTCAGGAATAAGTGAAACTTGTAGACAAGAAATCTTAGAAACCTGCAGGTACTTTAGAGACCATGTGTGTGTAAAACCCTAAATGTGTGGGTTTTTTTCAGGACTGGGGAAACAATGATCCTTAAATAGTTTTATTTTTCAGAAAAATGAAGATGGAGGGGAGACGCTGGGGGAGAGTGTAGAAAGTATGCAATTACCTGCCCTTTTCCTGGCTTATTCTTTAAGCAAAAAGGCATGTTAATGCCTTAAATTACTGCGCCTACTCAAAGGCTGCGTTTGGCTTGAGTGTCTTTTCTGAGTCATTGAACTAGTACAGTATTGCTGAAATTGAGAATGACCAGCAGTGCTCTACTGCTTGACTGTAGAAGGTAAAATTTCCCTTACCCCTTTCATCTAAAAATCCAATCTCTTCCAGTCAGTAGTGAAAGATTTTTTTGCATAGCTCATCTTTTGAGGCTGATACATGTGTCTTAAGTTGCACGCAAAGCAGATAATGGGATGAGACATTTCTGTGCAATCTGTCTCTGTAAAGTCAAATCGCTTCTGTGTTTTACCCCCAGATGCACTGTGGCTTGCACCCAAGAAGCTATAGCAAACTGCAGGGGAGACCCTTACGCATACATGAAGCACTTTATTCAGCAGCATTGCAAAACAGGCAGGTTTATAAGAGTTTTGTTGTATGCAAGCAAGTACTTGTTTTGCTCACTACTGAAGTTTACACCTTATTATTGCTTTTTTTTTTTATTGCTCTCTGTGGCAGTAGACTTCAGTTAACCTGTGTCAGATGGGTGAGAACTGCTTCCTTACATTTTTTGTCTGGCATATTTTCTTACACCAGCCAATTGTAGAGCATAAAAGCTCCTGGATGTGTGACTCCCATGTGCCTGTCTTGACATGTGTTTGCAGGCCCAAATAATGTACTTTGCTCTATGGACTGGTAATTGCTCTATCATTATTCATGACTCTAGAACTGCATTCAACAGTGGGTTAAGATTTGGAAAAAGATGTTAAAGCTCAGAGAGAGGATCAGTCAGGGATGCCTTGGACATAATGGCCGAGCAAATAAACATTTCAGAGGTGGTGCAGAAAGAAAAGCATACCAGTATATCATGTGGTGACACACTGCTGAACTTGCAAGACTGTGGAAGAGTAAAACAGTGTGGTAAATGGTTGGAATTTGAGCAGATGTTCAGTCAAATGGCAGACCTCCTGCATTTTTAAGTACAGCAAACCCAATATGCAAGAGCAGTAGGGCAATCAGAGGTACAAGTAGATTCTGCAGAATAAATAGGTTGCACTTTATCTCTTTCCTGGAAATGAAGGTCCAATCCTAGATACCAAAATGACAGAGAATAAGACTTCAGAGTAAACTAATCATTTAGGTAGCATGGGTGCCCATGTATGAACCATTCCCAAAAATCACTAAAAGAACTCTCCTTCTGGAGGAAGGTATGATAGCAAATGGCACATATAACCTCCTCAAAGAATACTGGCAGGTAATGAAAAAATATGTTGTTACATGTATTCTTTGTAGGTTTTTGCCTGAAAGCAGGAAGTGATGCAAGGTCTGTAAATAAATATGTAAATAATTTTGTAAATAAAATAAATATATAAATAAGCACTTTCTAGAAAGGAAAATAATTTTTCTCATGCAGTTGTCCAGAAGGTTAGGAGCAATGAATGATGCTGCAGACAAACTTTTGTTTTAGAGGCAAAGTTAATTCCCTTTTGTTTCAATTAAAAAAAAAAAAAGAAAGAAAAAAATCCTTAAAAAGCTAACAGCAGGTGAAAGGAAAGGGTTCAGAGTTCAAGCTTGTATCTTTTTCACTTAGCATATTGAAGATATGATAAAGGGAGGAGGGGAAGGAAAAAATGCAGCTAATATTTAAAGAAAATGTTTATCTTGGAAAATGGTGAAGAAAAGGCATAGTAGTAAAGATGGAGGAAAAGGAAACAATCTCTTCTGTTTTGGACTGGAAAAGTGGAAATGCCGTCGGCCTCCCCGACTCCTTCCGCTATTGTTTTATGCAGCCATTAGGCTGCTGGAAACCGGTAGTGCCGCCGTTCTCAGTCTGCTTAGCCTGAGCCCCGAGCTCCTGCTGCTGGAGAGAAAAGGAATTGCAGGTGAGATCTGGCATGCCTGGAAATGATGAGCATGTTCCTAGCAGTGAGCTGGTCTCCAAAGCCAAACAGAGTCTGAGCTGTGAGCATAAATGCAAACATCCTTTTAAGTAAGAAGCTTAGCTTCTGGACTCAAAATTATAATTTTCTGACTTATCCTTGTAAGAAATGGTGCCTGTTAGGGATACTGGATTTTTTTTTTTATTATTTTTAAACTTATATTTCAATGTTTACCTAAGATGTAGTTCTAGTCTGAGAACTCGTAAGGTGGGAATGGTGCTTCTTGTTCACCAGCTAGGGAACTTTCTGTAAACTCAGGTAAATGTGGCCTTGTGCCTTTGAGCAGTCAAGACCTCAGTTCTTAGTGCCTACTGCTTTTCTTACTGAAAAGGCTGTTTTTCTTACCTTCTTTTATTAACTTATTTTTATGGCTGAATATGGCAAGACTTATGTCTTGGATTATAGAAACCTTGTCCTAAACAAATAGATAATTCATTTTTGCTCTGTTAAAGCTGTGTCAGACTTCTGCAGTCTATACTGAGATGCTGTGTTACAGCTACAGGAGACTGTCTTCTGGGAGTTGCCAGAATTACAGCCTCGGACAGAAGTGCTTGGCAGTTTCTTGGAGTGTGTAACTGAGAAATCTATACTCTCCATTCAGACTTGCTAGTGTAGTGATTGTTTTAATTGAACATTTTCTTTCTTCTTCAGCCCATTTGCCAGGCAGCTTATAATAATGATTTCCATGAAGTTCAACTCCTTTTGGAGGAAAACAGCAACTATCTGAACATCCAGGACAGATTTGGTGGAGATACGCCCTTGATTTGTGCATGCAAACAGGGTAACAGCAGAATAGTTAGTTATCTTCTACAAAGAAATGCTGATATCAACCTCAGAAACAAGGTAAGTGGCCACAGATTTATCCCTTGCAGTGACTGTTCTTTGAGATTTCTGGAGTGTAAGGGAACCTTGGCAGCGCTGCCAAGCCTGAGTTTTGCCTCCAACTGGCATCTGAGTCCAATCCCCAACTCATACCTCAGTAAACCTGTATGTTTTCATTTATCTCCTCATTTATTTTTTGAACTTGACAATTAACACAAAATAACAACCTGGCCTGAATTCAGTGACCTGAATTTCTCCTTTTGCTCATGCTCCCATTTTAGATAATACTGTATGCCAGTCAGGCTCTTGCCTTTCCCCAGCCCCGTGGATTCTGCCCAGTCACCTAGGAAATGTACAGAAAGGCTTCTGTGTTTGATTTGATCTGTACTGTGACAAAGTAACCTGGTTTCAAACTCCAGCGAGCAGTAGCTACAAAAGATTTGATAGGAGATGCCACTATCTCCTTTAAATCTTTGTTTAAGTAACTGGTACTCTTGTAACAGGAGGAACTGTGGGATTCTCCCTGTTGATTTAACTTGCTGGACAAGAATGAAATATGAAATTTCCACTCTGATGCCTTTCTGTCTGCAGCCAAGTCAAATTTGGAGACGCACAGTTTGAATCCTTTGGATCCCACATACTTCTTTCATGTGCAGATTGATTGCCATGAGCATGTGTATGTTAAACATGTTTCTATTTGAAGGCGTAAAAGTTTAGTATCTGAAGAGAAACAAGAGAAGTTTATGTATCTGTGACTCTTGCAGATTAGAGAATGTTTCTAGCAGATAACCTGAGAGAAAGCATATGAAATCTAGTATTGTCAATACTAATAAAATATAATCAGTTCAATGAATCTGATACTGATCAAAAAGTTCTTCTATATTTAGAAGGAGCGCACTTGCCTGCATTATGCTGTGAGAAAACGGTTTAGTTTCCTTGACTATGTGCTTATCGTCATCCTCATGCCAGTTATGCTTATTGGATATCTTCTCATGGTGAGTCTATGTGAAATCAGAATTCTCTCACCCCATACTTTTCCCTTATCACCTGTCCTGCAGTATTTCAGGGCATAGAGTAGGTGGATCCTTCTCTTTAAAACAAGGACTGATGCAGAACAGAAAAAGCAGAGCTTTTGTTTTTGAAGAAACTGATGGAGGGTTAAAATTGGTTGATGCAGAAGCTAGACACTTCCTTTTGGGAAAAAAGATTGAGGGAAAAAATATCTGCTTTGTACTAGATGAAAATCAAATGTCTCCCTATGTTATTCTCTTCCCCTTGAACCAAACAGATCTCAAAAACCAAACAGAATGAAAACCTAATTAAGATGTTGCTGAGGGCTGGTGCTGATGTTAATGCTGCAGACTTCGTAAGTAGATTTGTACAAATGCACATGTAACTGCTATGAATGCAACATTACTAAAACCAAACCTCACTATCTGCTAGCAATATATTCCTGCTTTCAGGATAGTATCAGGCAATCAATTAGTTTTAATGTAGCAGACTAGCAGAAGGGTTTAGTCTTTTTCCCTGTCATTTAGTATATAGTTTTGTAATGCACACAGTACTAATTCTTCCCTGATAGCTCAGGGCTCTGTGTGTGTGTGGGGGGGTGGGGGGTGGGGGGTTGTTTGTTTGTTTTTTCTTCTCTCAAGCTTAGCATTTTTCTTAGCTCTGGAGTCTGGGCAACAATTCCAAACCCAGCAAGTGAAAACCAGCATGACAGTGCTGGGTATGCACTTTTACATTAGATTATGATTTCAGTGTTAACTTTTTCATTGTCGAGATGGGCTTTTCAATCTGTGAGATGCTCCTTCAGAGGAAGGAGGCAAGATTGATAGCATGTTGAAATGACTTCTAGCTTTGTGCTCGTAACTGAGGTGAGACATTTACAAACACTGACCAATTTGGAGGGAGTGTTCTCTGATGACTTCATCTGGAGGGACATGATTCTCTGGGTCTACAATAAACATTAGCCCTGTCAGTTTCTTTCTGACCAATATCCTCTTAAAAGAATCCAAGCCAGTTGAAACACATTTTAAAAAACTGATTCTCTAAAGGTTCTACTTCCTGCAAGTGTCCAAGTTCATTGCCCTTATGAATTCTTGGACTGGAGCAGATTTGTGGACGAAGGTCATACCCAGTGTTACTTTGTCTTTTCACTTGGTCTTCAGAGTGCACTGATCTTCCAGGTACAGTGTCTGTATCCACAAGCATACTTGGATGTGGTAGAGAACTTCTTTCCTCTAAGGTAGAAAAGGAGAAACTGATTCTAGCATCAACTAAATTCTAAACCACCTAAGTGTGAGCTAACAATATTGTGTAACACATAATTGTTGAGATAATAATTATGGAATCCTCTGAAATTATTAAAGATCTATTGGCTTACTGCTAAAGGGACCAGGGCTATTTTAGCAGCTGTGTCCTGAAGTAGGAATGATTCTCTGTCCCTGGTGCTCTTATGAGATTCATTTGTTTTTCTTTGTGTGGTGTACCTATAATCATACTTGCCTAAGTTCTACATAAGATGTAGTAGAAATAAAGTGCATCTGCTCTCTTTCTTTTCAGGCTGGTAGCACTGCCCTTCACTATGCTTGTGAAATGAAAAACTTGGCAGTTGTTTCTCTACTGCTTGAAGCTCATGCAGACCCTTCTGTTAAGAATCGGGTAAGGAGGTGAAGGTGATAGCTATATTTCCACTATGAAGATGGCAAACCAATATGTTACAGGCCTTACTTTAGTGTACCATGTTTTTTTTAAACAAATAAACAAACAAATACCCACAAGGGCACTGCTTCTTGGCAGCAGGCTGGTTTGCTGTAAAGCAGCAGCCCCACTGCCCGCCTTGGCAGCAACACCTCTAAAGTCTGAGTCCTTCACTACTGGTCTTCCATTGTAAAGGCTGCCTTGATGCCCACTGCATTGGCAGATCTCTCAGCTGTCTTGACGGTGCCTCTTAATTCAGAGATGCTCATTCTACAGCTTCTCTTGAAAGACTGGCAACGGCGGGTAATAGTACTAGTCTGCTGAAATGTGCTAAATTCAAGCCACTTCTGTTACTGGCTGAGCTCATCCGTTAAATGCTATCCAAAGGAACATTGACCTGAGAGTGTCTGCATTGCTCAGTTGAGATGAGTCATGTTTTTTCCACATTACTCTTGAAATCAACTCTTAACTTTGCACTATCTGTGGATATTAACCTCAGGAAACAGTGCAATGGTTGTCGCTGCTGTTGCTACTGGGACAAAAGACTCTCCCTGCAGATTTCAGTGAGAATAGTATTAGAGCTAGGACATTGTGAAACCTTTGTTTCAGAGCTACAGTGTGACAATTAAAATCATGCAGGAAAGTGCTGCATTTCAGTGACAAGTTCAGGGAAGCTCTTTTTACTTGATCCGTATCTGTCACATTGCAAAATATTACATCTGTTTCTTTCAGGAGGGGGAGACTCCCTTGGATATAGCGAGAAGATTACAGTTCAGCAACATTGAAAGCCTGCTGAAGAAAACGTCTTAGTGCTTGATGATACGCGATCAAGGTCCCTGCAACATGAAAAAATGTTATCCAGTCTGTCAATCCATCTTGCACAGCAGCAGCAGGAGTCCTGTTATAGGCTGATGTATTTGTCAGAGGCCTTGTCCAAAACCATCTGCTCTTTACTGCAGACTTTGACTGCTTTGTGTGTTGGAGAGCTGTCAGTATTCCAAGGCCATTGGGCTGGAGGGTGTTTGTTTGCTTTTACTAAGCCTATGTTTACAATAATATTCAAGATATTGTCCCTCCCATCTCCTCACCCAGTTTTATTGCTTGACTTGCACAGGCTGTGGATTTTGAAAGCTAGCTATACTGTTTCTGAAAACCTAGCAATTGCACATCATGATTGGCAGCCAATGCAAAAACAAAATTTAATTTAGAGCAAGTGTTTTAGGTTTTCTATAGGAGATATGCTTGACAGCTGAGCACGGTGCCCCAATACTTTATGCAGGATCTTGTACCTTCTCTCTTACTATTTTTCTTAGTGTTCCTTAGCACTTCCTCCTTTTGCTGCAAGTTTCACACATCTCAATTACTTCTCACTACATTGTTGCCAGGGAAGGATTTTTTTTTTTAATATAAGAAACAGCAAGAAGAGATTGAATGAATTGTTGGTGATCACAAAGAAAGCCAGTTCCCAGGCCCCTTTAGTGCATTGAGAAGTAATAATTAAACATTTTTTTTGGCTCGGAAAAGAGCTCAGACTCTTGAAGAGTTTTCCAAGGAAAATAATGTGCTAACAGAGGGAGAGAAAAAAAAAACAAACCAGTGTATGAAATGCTGTTGGTGGGTGCCAGATGCATCATGCCCAGAGGACTGGACAGTATAGACTGCTTTTCAGAATAGTGAATACAGCAGGCAGTACATACACTAAAATAATAAGATCTTTCAGATGCCTTTTCTTGCATAGAAAAAAAAGGAAGAAAACCTGCAGTGGTAGACATTATATTAAGGTGGCCTAGCACTTTCTAATTTTAGTAATGTAGCAGTAAAGAGGATTTGAAAGGGGAATCCTTTCAAATGCTTTCAGACTCCTTTCAGCATTTTCCTTGGTCTAACGAATCTTTATTTTTGTTGATAGTTTTGCCCATTTTGACCATTTTTGGCCAAGCTGCCATAGATTCAAAGGCTAAATGATCAACATGGTAGAAGTCTGCTTGACCAGGTGCACGGACAAGGTGCTATGTTTTCTGTATTGTGAAAGACAGATGCATTTTGTGAGTGTCACTATGGTGTTGGATACTGACTCCAACTGTAAGAAGCCTTGGTTCCTCACTATGGATTTGAGGCCCTACCCATATCACCTCTTACAACGTTTACCTGTCTGGACTTGTAATAAAGAGTGCTTTGGGTGTAACCTGGGGACAGGCCCTTTTATTTGTCTGATCACCTTGTAGGTGAGTAATGTGAGGTATTTACATAGCAAGGAAGAAACTATCTCTTTGGGTGAGTGATTGACTACTTTCCCACACTGCAGAAATTCCTTGAAGAATAAATAGTTAAAGATTGGCTCTGACATTTATATAACCCTATATCTTGGATAGCTTGTAACAATTTCACTGACAGTGTCAAGAATAATTTCTCAGGTGCTATGGTGCTTGGAGTGCAGCTTGCCTGGTGGATCTACATTTCCTCATTCTCTAGCTGCCAAGTCATGAGCACAAACCATCTATGGTTTCCTTATCTGGGGGTCCAGAGACCATAGAAAAACCTTTGGTAGATATTTGGGTGTAAAAGGCAGGAGAATATTTGGATGTGTTCAACAAAAAAGGCTGACTTTTTCAAGGTTGGATTCCTTACCTTTGGAAGCTACCTATTCTATGTTGAGATTCCTTTGATCAAGATAATCCTCTTGATTATCTTGACAGTGTTGTTAAATGTGAGAAGAAAAAAATGATAGGCTGTGCTCTCTGTCAAATTGATTTAATTTAAACAAATGTAATGAGTATTTTAACAGAGAAATACATTTTTGTGTTTTTATGTGATAGTATATTTCTGAGGTACACAAAATGTATAAGAGAAGACCAGAGCTTAGGAGTAGGAAGATCAGTCTTGCAGAGGTAAAAGCTGTCCCAATTAACTGATTCATTGTGTTCTGAAATATTTTCACATTTTCAGCAGCCATGCCTCTATTATCAAACTCCTTTGGAAGACACCATTTGCTGTACTGTATCACCGTGGAAAACCAAAAACTATTAAAAATGCAAGAAAATACACATTGATATAGGTAATTCCCTATTCAAATATCCAGTGTGTGTGCTTACCTATTCCCCAGAAATCACCCTTATTGCTGAAGAGAAATATTTGGCAGCGTTACTGGATGGATCAACTCTGCATATGGTTTCAAAGATACTTTGTCATTAGTTGAAGGACTTTCGAGTACATTTTCTTAGTTGCGTCGAGGCCCCAGATGAAATCTAAGTGTCCCCAATCAGGAAAATTGTCATAGTAAATGAGGTTTTTGATGCGAGGAAGGAGTTTTGCTATGTCTTTTGGATCTGCAAACTTGTCATCTCCGCCACTCCAAACAGCAATTGGTATGTTGATCTTCTCTATCTCATATGCAGGAGGGATAGACTAGAAGGAAGGAAGTAGATTTAAAGTGAATGTTGTCCTGCCAAAAATTGCTTTTGGAGAAAAGATTCTGCAAGCATCTCTGCTTCCCTCCCTCCTTCCTCCCTTGCTACAGGAAAATAGTCAGGACCAAGCCTGCCCTCTCAGCGTTTATGCCTACAGTGAGGAACAGCGACCTCTCCTATTCTTCAGTGTCTTCCTAGGGCATGGTTACACATTGTTCTGCAGTGACACATTGTTCTGCAGTGTGAGTGCAGCTCGTGTCCTTGAGAGGTGCGACTATGGAGAGCCCAGTATTTGTGTCTATCAAGCAAGGACTGCAGAGCTGCTGCCTGGATGTGTCCCATTCCCACCTAGCCTGGGATGCTCTTCAGGTTTTGCTGGGGGCATAGAAGGAAACTGAAGAGCTTACCCATTACACTTTGAGTTTATGTAACAAGAAGCAAGAAATACTTTTGGCCATTTATAATCTGACATCAGACAGTTTCAGTGATCTTGGGCCTATGTAGAACATAAATATTTTTGGAGAATTTCTGCCTGTGAAAAAACGCATGCTCTGCTTTGGAAAAGGATGCTGCAAGTCAAATGTGATGACTAAATATTAAACAGTTGTCAGCTGATTGGAGAGCTCATTATGGCTCCATTTCTTCCTATAATAGAAAGGCAGACCTCGAGGATTTTTGGGGAAAGAGTTACTGTTCCACACTAATCCAGTCTCAGGACTTCACTGTTGTCTTCTGGGAATGGCAGATAAATTGACATGGCATGGGACATGTGCCCACATCAGTGAGGAAGGCAAAATCAATCAAAATCAGCAATTTTGTTTGTTGTCTACCAGAAACTCCATATGCTTTGCCTATGAATAGGCTTTTATACTCAAGAGGATTAGGTTCAAGTGAAAGATGATCTTGGACTACTCTCTCCTTTCAGCAGCAGGTGAGGTCACAGGTTCTAAAATCTAAAGTTTTCTATTCTTAGTTACAATCTGTTCTTAGCTGGAACACAAGGATGAGCTCTAAAGAAAGCCTTATTGTCTTACCTGGTTGTATTTCTTCATATTTTCCTTAGCACCATAATCATAAGCTTGAAATCGTTCTGTATATCTTATCTGTTAATATTGTAATAAAAGTAGACACAAAGTGTTAAAAAATGAGAAACAAGATTTTAAGGACCACAGTGCCTGATGCTGGACTATGAGTGACTCCTACCTCTTTCTCACTCTGGTTGGAGGTGTCCTCAAGTAATGAGTGTGGATCATACGGTGAATGACTTTATTGCTTGTGCCCTTGCTAACCTGATCCTGAGGATATCATGAATCTCAGATGCCACCTATGGCATGCTTTGCTATCAAAATGTTTACATAGTAAACTTGGTGCTGCCATCCTGACCTGTGACTTTCCTTTTGGTCTTTCCTTTTGGGAGGGCCTGGTTATCTAGAAGCTGTTGGGATTATTACTAGCCCACTGTAGCGTGTGTTCTCTCTCCTCACACATCTAGTCTTTTGGCTGTCATTTGTGTCTGGCTGCTCACAGTAGTAGTGATAACATTTCCAGGAATTCTGTAATTTTTTCAGAAGCTTGACTATAAATGTGTTGTGCTTTGAGAGCACATTTGAGGTGAGACTTCAGATGCTAGATGCTTGGCTCCTTGAGTATGTGTTGTCTACAAGACATGCAATCTTCCCTGCAGGACTGATGAATGAAGAGGTAAGTGTATATATATTTGTTCTCTTGTTTTGTTTTATTTATTTGTTACTGAAACCTAATGAATAGTCCCTCTCTCCCTCTCTCCCTCTCTCCCTCTCTCCCTGATCTTTTTCCCGTCTTTTTCTTTTCTTTCCCTCAGTGGCAGTGCATAATCAGAGTGAGAGAACATCATGGGATGGTTATTGCAGAGTTATTCCTGAACGGTCTAGCTTGGATTGCAAGGTTTAGAAAACCTTGTCTTCAAGACTTCAAGTAAGTGAGCAAGGACTAGAAATCTACTAGGGAAAATTATAATTGTTATAGTGCCTTCCTTTTGTTTTGCTGTCTCTATTACTCTTGCTTTTTTTTCTCTGCTCTGTTGTATCTCTGTTTGCTTTGTAGCCACTTGACCTTGTTAGGGGTTGGTGAAACAGTCTTTAAAACAAGACTGACAATGCCTTGTACTCATTTGTTGACTCTGAGTAGATGTATCCTGAGGGACTGACTGCTGGTAATTTTTGTTAGAGGTGTCCCCAAGAGTACCTATATTTAATATCATATCATATATTAAGTTTTGGCAGAAATTGTGGATTTTTCTATCTGATGTATGAAGATATATCCTGGCTCTGCAGGTGTAGTTATCTTGAACACAATGTTCTGCTTAGAGAATAACAACAAGCTTAGGACTGCTGATTCATGAGTAGACACCTGCCTTTAGGGAACTTGACTCTAGGATCTAGATGCTGCCATGGAAGGTGAAGAGGATTTTGAGAGACTTGGCTATTAAGAGCCTCCCAGTAGAATGGTGCCGCTCATTGTGTACTTGAGAGTGGCATAAGGCTGGAACATTTTTGTGTTTAACGGGTTCTGGCAGCTGATTCAAGCTGCAACTAGTCCTCTAGGAGACAGATGTTTTAACCTGGATCACTTCCCTGTTCTTGCTAATCCCCCAGCTGCCCAGTATTCCGCTATCCTCTTAGTGCCTGCCAAGTACCCAGGCTGTACTCAAGTTCATGCCCAACTTTTCAAGGCAACCATCTTCATCAATAAAGGCTGATGACGCCTGGCGGTCACTAGGGCCTGTTGTGCCGCAGGGAAATCTCGGTGCCCCCAGCCAAAGGGACAACTCAGGCAACTGCCCTGGCCAGAGGCAAAGAGCACTCCGTGTGCAGCGGGTACTCACGGCAGTCCGTGAGATGGTGTGTTGGGCTGGTGCCCAGGGCCTCTGGCCTTCCCTGTAGGCTGCCAGTTGGGTAGAAAGTAGGAGTTAGAGTCAGTTTATATGTCAGTTTATATGTCAGGTGCACGCAGTTCATACCTGATGCCAGTGAAGGATGTTCTGAACTGAAGTCCCAGCTGGGCAATGTGTTACATATACATCTATTCGACTCTGAAGAAAAAGTAGAAATGCTACAAATGCAGGAAACCCATGTTATGACAGAAAAAAAAAAGTGAAATACCAGAGTACATACTGCTGTGTAAAATTCCCACTCTAACAGGGTGTTCTTGAAGTAGCAAACAGAAAGTTGGAAGACAGACTTGGGAATAGCTGGTTAATTGTACATATTTACAGGTAGAGCTTTCTCCATGAGAGGGAGTCTGTTCCCTAAGATAGTAGCACTGTCGAAACAGGTGGTTCAATAACAATAGAGAAAAAGAAAACAAAGTAGACAAAAGGAATAATATTTTTCAGTCCTTTCAAAAGAGAACCCTAATCTCATGCTCAACTTGCATATCTCTAAGTCTTTTGAAGATTTGATTTATTCTTCAGTTTACTCCTGATACCAAAAGAAGCTAGCTAAAGCTAGCTTCTAATAAACCCCATATAGACTGGCTGTTCTTCTACTTGCAGTATTCTAGTTCTGTTAAAGGTATATTCTAATGTCTACTCAGATTCCTCTTTCAGCTTGTTATCCTGCCCTGAGAAGCACATTAATTCAGTAATGTGGTTTAGTTCTGCTATTTGAAAGGGCTGCTTTGCCTTTAATTGCTTCTGCACTGGGCATTGGAAGCTCAAGGCCTTCGTATATGTGCCATTCCAAGTGGTTATTAATGGAGAAAAATGTGCCCAGGTCCTCAGATATCCCAGTAATGAACATTGCTTAGGCCACACCTACTGTAAAGGAGATTTAAGACATTGTAGTATCTATATGTCGGTAAGTGTGGAGACGGCTCTCTTGATCCTCCCATCTCCTCTGACTGATGTGCTGCTCTTTGTGAATCCATTCATAAGCATTCATTCCAGGCACAGAGCAAAAATGTTCTGTAGCTGTCTATATTGGGGACTGAGCTGTGGGGCCCAGCCCTGAGGAGAGGGGTGCTCTGATGCTCAGTATGTGGTATCTCAGTTCCCAGGTGGATCAAGGCTGGCAGAGCATGTGTGGGGAAAACACTGAACAAAGACTGAAGGTGCAGAATGCTTTCTATGTCAGGGACTAATCAGATGTAAAATGAGTTCAGAGAAGCTCACTAGGAAGGCAGCTGCCATTTCCCAGGGCCTGATGCCCATGACAACACTGTGCTTAATTAGCAGGGGAGGATTGTTAATGGACTGCTGACTCATACATAGTCATACTATATGTGCGGTCAGGTTTTATGGGGGCATGGAGGGTTATGAGAGAGCAAAAACCACCAGAGAAACAAATGTTTAAGATATGAAAGGACGGGAAAATCAAGGCAGAACCAGAACAAAATGGCAATGTGCTCCTTTGGGTAATATCGAGTACTGATGCAAGTAATCTAAAATATGGCCAGAGAACAACTGTTTCCAGTTCTTTAATTGTTACAGTGTTTGGAAGACCATGGCATCTGCTTGCTTAGGAAGTACTGTAGGAACTGTATTACTGAGAAGTCCCACTCCATAAGCTTTTGACTCCTTTTAAACAGTATCTTTATATGGCCAAAATTTGTTCAGCTCAGGCCCAAAAGAGGGTACAGCTAAGCTCTAGACTGAACTCAGTTCTATTTTCCTGTGATTTCAATGTACCTTCTTATTGGTTACATTAATAGCTTTAGTCCTATGCAGTACTGTTCAAACCATGTAATATCCTTGTATGACCTCAGTCAGTTGGAAACTATGCTTTATATATGTTTACATATGTAATTGTACATAAGGACAGAGTGCACAAATGAACATTTCAAAATTATTTATACCCTGCTTTGGCAAGGTGTTCTTGCACTTGCTTACCGTGTTCATATTTTGTATGCTGCCCCCAGCTATGTATGAGAGTATATGGCCACAAAGCTTATCCAAGCTTGTACACAACTGCGCCACAGGTCTTTTCATAAATTCAATCTGATGCAGTGTTCCTTTACAGCCAAATATGAGCTAAAGGAAGGAAAAAGTACAACACTTTTTTTCTTTTCTTTTTAATGCAGGAAACTTTCTACTGTCTAATAGCCTACACCTAAGTCAGTATTCTAAGACTGCTGAAATAGTTTGCACTGCCAGTACTAATTAAAATGTATTTTTGTCAGAGCATACCATCCATCCTGCCTTATACTACTGGGCATCAATCCTGAAGGAAGCTAATCCTTTTTCTAGAGCAGTGACCTCAGTATGCACACATAAATGAAGTCCCAGGGATTGCCAGTGCTGTAACTGCAGTTGTGTTTTGGCTCCTCTTGCATGAAGCCAGCACAGTGTTAGGTAATAGCAAAAATCCTATGACAAGTCATTTTCACAAGTCTCCAACTTCACTGGGGTCTGCTGCTGCAATCTCATCTTTCTATTTTAGAATACCTTCCCATGGCATTTGAGGATATATTTTTCAAGTAGGCTATTCCTGAACTCTGTATCAGCACATCACCCTTTTGGACCACTTCTGCTCAGGTTGAGTGAATTCTGTAAAGATAAATCAGGCACTGGGCCCTTTGAGAGAAAGAATGACATACCCTGAGTAGTGGATCAGGAAGACTTGCTATCTTAACCAAAGGGCTTGTACCATGTGAGCATGAGGCTACTGGGCTCAGAGCAAAGAACACTTTGACCCTCTGAGCCAATTCGTGGTATGTCGAAAATGCGATGAACGCTGTGAACACAGAAGAGAGTCGAAGTTAGTGAAGAGATCTTCAATAGACAAAAACAAAGCAGTAGGCAGCAAACAAGCAGTGAATGTAGTGGCCCATTGTTTGTCTGGCCAGATTTGTCTGTGCTGCATGGTTTGCACAGGGAAGTGTTGATGCTAACTTCTGAAATTAATTTTATTTGGGAGACAGAGCTCAATCTGAGGATTAGCTCAATCTGAATACTGTAAGCTTTGAGTGCCTTCAACTGATTGCTTAAGACAAAGGCAACTAAAGACCACCTAAATGTTTAGTTTGGACATGAATCTTTAAAGGCTTTTACAAGAGGAAAAGAAAGACCTGGAGATTTTCAGCATAAGCTTTTCCTGTGTTACTTTCTCTTTTTTTTCCATCTACTTTGATATAATGCAAGGGCAGTTGCTCCTTACCAATGACTGTCTATTCTTGGATCTTAGGCATAAGCCATAACCTTTCATGAATGATGCTTTAAATTGTAAGATTGGCATTAAGTGACTTAGTTGAGGTTCTTTTTCTCTCTCTTTTGTTGTTTGAAATTAAGTAGGTTTTTTTTTTTTTTTTGGGGGGGGGGGAGGAGCTTTTTTTTCCTTCCCATTTAAAAGAAAAGATTCATATACGAAAGTTAAGTTAATGAAAATTCCTGTCACCAAGACTTTTAAGAAAAATGTCCAATGTCATACCTGCAGTACCTGTTAAGTAATGACTTTTATGTCACTGTAATTTTTTTAAAAGGTATAATTTGAAAGGTATAATATGTAAAAGGTATAATAGATTTTGTTATTACACATCCTTGCTTATTTCTGATAAACAAAACTGGGTTTAGAATAGTTTTACATGTTTTGCAAATCTCAACTCACAAGATGCTTCTACCATCAATCATATTGTACAAGCAAGAACAGCTGAGCCAATCAGGAGTCCCACTTACAGATTACACAGTAGGAATGGGTGAGCTCTCCTAACCTTACCCATGGTTGTGCCTTCAGAGTGGCCAATGTAATATATATGTTTCTGTCCAGTTTTGTTCATGGCGAAATAGAGCTCTGCTGGAATATCATATTTCCCCATCTCATCGAAGCTACAGGGAGAAACACAAAAAGTTGACAGTTGGACAGGTTGGCCATCATGGCATGGATTTTGGCTTTGTTCATGACACCAAGTAGAACCTGCTCAAAGATGAGGTTGCATGCTTCATCTGGATTCCATGTTGAGACATGGGAAAAAGCAGGGAATTATGCAGCTCTGCTACCAGGCTGACAGTGGCCTTGTCTGTTAGCTGTGATCCTTAGGGAAGTGGATTTAATAAGTGCTCTAACAGGGTTACAAAACATGTTTCTTTCTCAGTTGACATCAGCTTGGAGAGATAAGAGATTCTGAGATAAAGCAGAGCAGCCTGGTCTTGTACTTTTCACAGTACTGCCTCTGCCTTCCTCAGTATTCCCTTTCATCTCCCGTTGGCTGAAATCTCTTCCCCAGGCACTGCTCCCAATTGTAAGAGCTAGTGAGTATCCTTACTAGTCATGTTCTCTTCACTCCACAGTTGACACAGACCCTGCTTTCATGCTGCTTTAGGTAAAAATCATCTTCTGAAGTTATCTAGTCCCATGGGAGCTGCCATTCTGAGCAATTCACCCTCCACAGAGTACCTGAACTGCCAGAACTCCTTCTGGTATGGCTTAAGGGTCTTGTGTTTTAAAGACCAAGTGTTCCCTCGACTGTTTCCCATCCAGACATCATAGCCAGCATCTGCTAGGATGAAGCCGAGGCTGCTGTTGGGCAGATTAGAAATCCAGTGGGTAGAGTCTCCTAGAAAAGCATGCTGTAGGAAGACTATAGGCTTTTGCCCTGGAGGGAAAAAAAAAAAAAAAAAAAAGTCTATTTAAGATTGGACTGTAGAACTTAGTTTGTGAGTTTTTTTAAAAAATCTTTCATTCAGAAAGCTCCAGTGAAAACTGGGCATTGACATTGGTCTGAGAAACCTGGAAAACCTACCACCATGGTAGCAGTTTAACTGTCAGAACTAACAAATAAAGAATGTACAGAATACGCTCCTCCCATGTCCTTTTGCAGTGGAAAAGAAACTTACTGGTCCTACAATTGGAACCATGTGTCTACAGCTGAAAAATCCAAGTGAAAGAACAGCATGTGAATGAAAAAGAATACTTCATTCAGAAAAGTGTATCTGACTTTAGGTTTATTTACTATTCAATTTGACAAGGCCATGAGAATCCTGCAAAACTTCTGTTACTCTTACTTGGAGAATTGGTCTCATCCAGATGATTTTCAAAGGAGTCAAGGGGGAGAGACATTGAATGAGCAGACTTGAGATGGGCTTAGAATTCAGCCCAAATTCCTGATGAGGTTCTTTTGCTGCAACTCAAGAGCGTGGAGCAGGCCATTGTGTGAGCAAAGGGGAAAGATGGGTGGCCCATGTAAGAGCTGCCTCCCAGCCTTTCCTTATGGGCTGTAACTGACAC
>JAWLRI010000060.1:1082560-1192401 GCA_034781795.1 Crypturellus tataupa | reverse complement strand
AGCTCCTAGGGAGCATTTGTCAGGGAAGAAGTGTTTGCTGGGAGTAGTGCCCTGCTGAGGGGAGGATGGGCATCAGTTGGGTGTTCTCTGCTCTGTAACCACTAAGATGAACTAATTTGCTAATCAGCATACAAATAACTTTAAAGTAGCCACGGGATAGGTGGCTAGGGACTAGAGTTTCTGAGGGAATTCTGTAGAGAGAGCTGGCTCTAATACAGTGGTATTAGGAAGCTGGGCAGATTTAGGAGGAAAGTCTTTCTGAACCCCCTCATGGATAGGTACACTAATAGTGGAGGATTCAATTCTTAATAAATAAATTTTCATGCAGTGACATGTTTCTAGCTTAAGTTTTCTGATAAGATGGTCTGCCTTTATAATTTTTTTTTTTTTTTTTTTTTTTTTTGCATTTGGAAAGGGAGATACAGATCAAGGGAAGGTAGGAGTGCATTCCCTGGCAAATGATTTGTAGATGTGCAGGAGAGATGGGGGAGAGAGAGAGTGCCCAAGAAATTTTTGCATTTGTAACTCCTTATAGGACAGGGAGCTCCCAGTTTTTCTGGTTTTCAATTTCATCTTTAAATTTGACAGAACAAAGTTAAAGAAGTCAAATCTGAGTCATCAAACAAGTAGAATGAAACATAGTTTAGAAACACCCATGACTATATTTGGCAGGACTCCCTTTGTTTGTCAAGTGCTTCTTAAGTTTTGTTGTCAAAATAGGAATCCTCCCAGCTATCTACTTAGCTAGTACAACACTGCTTTCTGCTATTTTACTCTTGTAATGGGAGTAAAATATGCCTCCCCCACAACTGGAATCTCATTTGGGAAGAAAATTTAAAAAGTTCTGCTGATGTATCAGCTTGTTTTTGAATCACTACCAGAACCAGGTGAGGCAGTCTGAAGGCTAAATGTGTTAGTGTCGGCTTTTCTCAGTGCAGTCTATTATCACCTAGCTTGGCTGGCACTCCTCATGGATTTCCAGGTTATTAGTTTTCAAATTAGGTACAGCAGGATAAGTAACACCTAGCTTGGCAGGTAACTACTCCCTTAAACTTCAGAAGCAAAAACTTCAGAATAGAAGCTTTGAACAGCAATCTGCACTTTCTTTATCTAATAAAATAAACCCATAAGGAAGCATTTAAAACAGTGAATTGCCATAGAGCAATGTACTTAGAGGAAAAAAGGACTGATAGAGACACACTTACAAGTTCTTTAGGGATTTTAAGGTATAATGAAATTAAGTCAAAAATCCTCTAGAAAGTCATCAATCTACTCTTCTGCTTTAGGCAGTCAGAAATGTATTTCATGTAGGCTTTAATGGTTAAACACAAGCACCAGAGCGGCACTTGTGGCTATAAACATATATGAGAATCTACTGCCTTACTAACAGAACATACAAGTGCACGAAACTGCAACAGCAGAATGGCTAATTTGCACACACTTTTAGAATACTGCAACTTTAATTGCTGTTTTCTCAGACTGAATAAAACAAAATAGAGGAAAACAAAACATTGATATGCCATTTTTCTCCCCTTTGTGCAGGTCAGGACAGAGACATTTAGTCTTCCTATCCTAAGTTCCAGCAAATACATGTTTCTGTGTATAGCCTACAGGTTTACAAATCAGAGAGGAAATAAGCTGTCTGCTCTCAGAAGGAACTGCACAAAACTCAGGCTGTGCACCTTCGTGGAGCCAGACAAGAGAGAAGAGACCATGAACACGTATACAGAAGAGGTGAGAAGAAACTTACCTCTGCTTTGACTCCTTCCTTGTGTCTGCTGCGGGCAGTTCCTAGGCTGCCTCCACTAGCTGACTGATTCACTGGCAGAAACCTATGCCAATTAAAGGAAATGAAAACAGACTGAGTACTTCAGGGTAGCACCAATGAGTGTCATGAGTTGGCAGCATGCATTATAGAGCGTATTTATGTGCTGATTTGGCAGTGCGTCGGAAGTGGAGAAATCTTTGTGATGAAAAAGATCTTACAGTTAAATTCACAAAACCATAATGCATGATGGAGTAAGAGAAGTGCTTACGTACCAGTGGTTAGGGTATGTAGCAGTATCTGGGTGTTTCAGTCCCCTGAGGCTGTGACAGTCCTTGCCCTGCAATGCATTCCATCTGGGGGGTGCTCTGAACATATTATTTTAGGTTGAAGTGTAGGAAGTGTCTGGCTTCTCTTGACATACTGTTGCTCAGTGAGCAGCACAACCCATTATTTCTATTTTGCTCTGGATTAATCTCTTGGCATGGGTCCTGTAAGGACCCTCTAGTGCCTAATAAGGCTTGAATGTGTTGTGTAACCTTTCTTCCAGTGAAGGAACAAAAGAGGTTTCTTCCAGAACATTTACCTCCACACTGTGAAAATGTAATGTCTTTGGAGATCTCTGCCTCACCTCTCTGATATAGTTTTATTTAGACCAGAGACTTAGTCTTTACTGAAACTGGCCAGGTAATCAGTGCCAGAAGGACATATTCTGTGCATTTAAGTAGCAAGGTTATAAAATAGAGTCCTGAAAAGTTTGTGCCTGTTCCTTCAGTAGGTTAGCTCATAGATAGCTTTGGGAAAAATTTCCAAAACTAGTGAGCAGTCTGAAGGCAATTACAGCCCTAGATGGAAGTAATGTTTTCTTAGGAGCATGTTTGCAAATAGTCTGCTGAAGAAAGGTGTGAACCAAGTCTTTATTAGAACAGGATGTGACAGTAACCACAGGATTAGCTCTGCTTTATGAGGTAGAGAACTTTGTGTGGGCTGATGAAAAGAATGATCTCTTAGTGAAAAGCATAGGCAGCTCTGATGGCTCTGAGTTCTTTCTGGGATGATGTTGCATTTCTAGTCCCTAGTGTTGAAAACTCATAAACCGTGTCTTGAGGATTCATGTGTTTCTCTTACAAGCAGTTGAAGGGCTGAGTCTCTGGAAAGCATTTTTTCTCTCTGGAATTTAAGTTGGGTGGAAGGGTATATATTTCCCTGGAGGAGCTGGTTTCTTTGTGACAAACTCTTACATTCAAGGACCATAAGGAAACAGGATGGGTTCCAATGGGCTGGGGAGATGAAGCTCTGTCAGATGTGTTGGCAGAGAAAGTCAGCAGCTGTGCTCAGTCTGTCGAGGTAATGAAGGGTTCACAGTTTGAGCAAGTGATCCTTTGGTTGTATGGTATTGCCAATTAATTGTCTTAGTGTAATTTCACTCCAGACTTGATCCAAATGGGGATCGAGAGTATCTCTCACAAAAGGAAACTCTAAACACACTGTTTCTTTTCACAGTGGGGCCAATACATTTTATTTTGAAGTGATCCATACTGTTGTAACCTAAAAACCACAGAGGGTGCCCATAAAGTGAGTCCCTTTGTTAGAACTACATCTCTGAAGCAAGATTGGCAGAGGTAGAGCTCATCCAGGAAATAACATAGCATGATAGCTTCTTAAGCACTGCTTTTAAAGCAGTCCTTCTGGCTAATAGGTAAAGTGCTCTGTCAGCCCATGTAAGGGAGATAATAGATTCTTTCTAGAAATGTCCTGGGTACTTTTCATTTGAGTTTTTCCTCCTCAGGTTTTTCAGAGCTGTGATAAACGGAGAATAGCTCAACTCTGTGGCAGCCAGTAGCTTCCATATAAATTGGCAGAGGTTCCTGACTGGTTTGGAGGATATCTTTGAAGCAAAAGTGAAGTGTTAGTATTGCTAAGATGCAATAAGCTCTTTTCTCTCACCTGGAGAGTTCACATACACAAAATTTCTGTATCTTCCTGAAATTTCTGTATCTTGTTTCCCACTTGCATATGCATGTCCGAACCTGAGGACAGGCTGTTATATACTGCATCTTCTCTCTTTGTGTACTTTGATTTTTCTTATGAAAAAAAGAGTGACTGGCCCAGTTTCAAATGAAGACAGTTTTCTTTTATGTATGGGTTTTTTATATGTAAAATGTATTTTACTTTGTGGCCATCCTCTCATTTAGTAACAAAATTGAGCAATATCCTGACTGCCAGAACTAGACTTCACTTTCAGTAACCTTTCAAAAACCCAATAAATGGAGAGGTTGCATGGACACTGGAAAACCTGTTGAGATCACCGACTCCATGTTCACCAAAAAAAATAGCGCTTTCATTACTGATAGCTTCTAAACAAGAGCAAAGACTGCAAGAAAACTCTGATTTCCATTAGTGAAGCACAGCATATTAGAGAATCCAGGCCATGCTGTGAGATACAAAAAAGTGAGCTGGCAAGATGCAAAAGGCATTGCAGTGATAAGCAAAGTGAAAATAACATCAGTCAGGAGAAGCCCTTTTTCTAATTCCAGCAGAGACTGTCTGATGAAAAAGAAAATTTTCTTGCCACTTACTAAAAGCAAGTTTCATTAAATGAGTCAGGTGTGGTTACTGGATGTGGGTTAGGGATGCTTCTGCATCAAATCAATAATTTTCTTGTACGTGCACAAATGTTCATCCAATCCTCAGATGGATGTAGGTGTGCCCATTCAAGAACCTTTTTTCTGATAGATGAACCATTTAATTTGAGACAGTAAAATTGCTGTGTCTCTGGGATCTGAGAGAAAATCTTGTCCCCCAGACCTCGCTGCAATTTGTACAGTCATCTCTCAATATAGGACAGAAGAGGAGTAGCCAGGAAAATATGAAGCAATGAAGGAATGGATGTCCAGAAAAACACAGCAAACATATGTGAGTGTATTTGATACTCCTTTCAGTGTATTCAAAGTAAATGTGTTTAAAGTGATCAGGATAGAAAGTGCCCTCATTGCCTTTTCTGTCTGTACATGCAGGGAGTGACCCAACTGACAGTACAGCCAGAGGAAAAATACCTGTTGAATTGACAAGGAGTTAGTGCTGAATCTTTGCCCTCTTGGCTAGAATTCGCTAGAATACATGGAGCAGAAGTGCAGAACAAGGCAGATGATACTGAGATGCCTCTGGGTAAACTCTTGGCTTAGTCCTTGTCTGAAAAGCTTATGGAGTTCTGGTCATTGTCAGAAGACATGGTCTAGTTGGAAAAGAAAAAGTGTGACAAGGCTGAAAAGGACGATGAAGTGGTTTAAGTAGGAGAAGTGAGTAAGTAGATGATGATTCCCAAGTCTGGAGAAATCAGAGCAGGGACAGGAGACAAACTTATACAGTCACAAATAAAATGAAGGAAGAGCACAGGAAGCAACTATCACTTTATTTCCCATAAGAAATTCTAGGAGGCATCCAGTGACTTTTGAAGGACAAGTGATTGATGACAAGCTTAAGCAAATGGGCTTTCATGAAGGCCATCATTAAGTTTTGTGACTCCCAATGATGGGATGTTGTGGTGGTCCAAAGGATAGGAGGATCAAGGATGGAATTAGTCATGGATGAAGGAAAAGTTCCTCAGGGGTTGTGTGAGGATCAAATCCTTCCTTCTGTGACTGACAGAATTTAGGGGGGTAGATATTAAATTGGGTTAGTACTCTCCATTTGCCCTCTTCCTAATACTGCTTCCCTAAGCTCTTGTAGTTGTAGTAGCTAAGTGTGTTAGTTGCACTATTAGGCAAAAGGCTCTTTGGCCATTAGATGTGCTCTTCTTTTCAAAATTCACTTTCTTTCCTGCCCTTTCTTCCTGATATTTCTACTGTTCATTTCACGTTCTGTCTTCCTCCGTTTTTGTTAGAATTATTAATGGCATTAATGCTTGCAAGTTTTGTCTGTGAACTTCCA
This sequence comes from Crypturellus tataupa, assembly GCA_034781795.1. Lineage (NCBI taxonomy): Eukaryota > Metazoa > Chordata > Aves > Tinamiformes > Tinamidae > Crypturellus > Crypturellus tataupa. The sequence continues at coordinate 1,186,706 of JAWLRI010000060.1, read as the reverse complement.
GACTGGAAAATAGTAAAAGAGATGATGGTGGCTAAATTTAACTACAGATCTTCATAAAATGACTCTCTTGCCACCTCCTTGCTGTCTTCCTCTGTGTTTCTATGTGTTCTAAGGGGGATGATACAGTTTCACAGGAAGGTACCTGTTGGTATTTCTCCATGTTCTACTTTGAGCTGCCAGTTCACTTATGTTGAGCCTTATGACTCTTCCTGTCATAAGCTTGGGACTTCCCCAAATGGACCTCCTGATGGGATGAGCAAGAGAAAGATGGTTAAAGTGTTAGTCAACAAGGTTATATGATTTTTCCCTGCCAAGCCTCTGACTCCAGTCTTAGGCTAACCTTATGCTCCTTCTTTTTAAGAGCTGTGAGAAGTCAACATAAGTCTCAATCTGTAAAAAACAACCAAATGTTACTGTCAGCATCAAAAGAATCACTGTTAGATGATTAGAAATAGATGATTAGACAGGATAGCAGGTTAACAATCCAGGTCCCAAAGTAGGTTATTGATTTAGGAGTCTACACAGCAGATTCTGTGTGAAGGAGGGCGGCTGTTGCTTAGACCAGCAGAAGGAACTGTAGCTGTCTGAGGAATGCATGAGTATTTGAAAAACAAATAAACGAACAAAAACCCCACCATCCTAGTCTGCTGAAGGTTTGTTAACAAGCTACTGTACTTCCATTATTTAGAAGACATTTTCTGAGATTTTGCAGGGGAAAATACTGGAGCAAATCTTCAAGGCATAGGTGGTCCAGTCTACAGGTGGGTGTAGAAAGAAATTCCTTAACATATCTTATCCCCTATTGTCTGCTGCTGAAAACTGTCTTTCAATAACTCCCATCTGCCTGGGGGTCCATGGTCTTGGAGAGGAAGGAAAAGGGGGATAAGTATGTTCCTTTCTTCTTTGCTAAAGGCTACTGGAAGCATGACGCAGGCAAGGCTTTATCTATGCTATGCCAGCATAGGGAGGATCTTAAATGAGACCAGAAGTCACAGTATGAACTTCATTCACAGTATGAAGTAAAGCACAGAAAGGCACAATGCTTTAATGGGAGGCATGACAGAGGACAGATTGCAGAGTTTTGGGACTCTCGGAAGAGCTGTTGGTTGTAGAGATGGAATTAAGTGCTCTTCTGAGGGATGAAGCAATGATCCCCCAGTAGTCATAGGACAAGTTCAGGATATCATAGTCCATCGCAGAGGACTGTGCCCTGCTCATTCTTTCAGATAAATGGACAGTGTCAGCCAAAGCAAGCTCTTAGCTGATAATCAGAAGGAAAATAAATTTGCAGAAATACAAAGGAAAAATAAGCTTGCCTTAATTTCTGTCAGTTGTAAGGTGTGTTGCTATGCACACAAAGAAGAGAATCAAAGAGCGAACAGCAAACAGTAGTAGGTAGAGTACTTAGAGTGGATTAAGTAAAGGAATCTTATCTAACCTGTTAATGTTGATAATCTAGAAGTTGTTCTGCTGTGAGCCATGCAGTCCCTGCGCCACCAGATAATCCTACTGAGCAACTTAAAATATTCATAAACACCTCGGGTTCCACAACTCCCTTCTAAACAAGCAACTCCCTGAAACAAGTATGTTACAGCAGAAAACAGCCATATCTATCAGCAGTACTGCTCTGCACTTAAAATCCAGGCAGGTCTCATACCTTTCAGATAAGAGAATTGCTGCCTAGTACAGAAGGGTGCTAATTTGCTACCCTTTATTCGTTAATTAAGCTGAACAAAGTTGACTTTAAGAACATATTTGAATGAATTTGACAGCAACCTGGATTCTCTGCTATGATGTGAACTGGGATGATGCTCTTCACCAAGGTGAAAAGCATCAGTGAATCCAAGGAGAGAAGTATTTCTTTTGGAGAAGTGGACTTTATTCACTCTTCCAAAAAACAGTCATGTACATTACAGTGGCATATATTTGATACATAGATAAATTAGGAAACATTTCTGGCTAGTACCAGGAACATTATTATTAGGTAACTCATAACTGAATTGATCACAGCTAAGTTTCCAAAGTGGAGAAAAACAAGTTGTTGGATCAGTTAACTGAAAAAAAAAAAAAAAGATAATTGAAAATAAGTAATCAAATTATTTATTATTAAATTAGCAACTTAGGAGCCCGGATAAGGGACATACTTATAGTTGCCTGGTCCAATTTCTACAAAACTGCTCAACATATCCACTCAGGAAGATGCAGGTGGAAAAAGGAGAACTTTGCTTAGCATTTGTTCTTTCTAATTCAAACAAAAATCTACAGCCCAAGTCTGAACATCTGCTGTTACAGTAGTAGATCTCTAAGCTCCACTGAACTAGGCAAGAAATATACTTGTTTTTTTTCCTTCTCAGATCAACAAGTCTTTGTAATATTCCTTCCTAAATAATATGATTTTTTTCAATTGTTATGGCCACCTCTCTCGGTGATCTCAAATATACTGGGAGTTAGCAAATAATACTGAGCAGCACCAGAAATTGGGTAAATCTGAGTAGATTGTAAGGTTTTCAAGACAGGGACCTTTGTGAAGTTCTGTTTTTTGAGGATTGCAAGCATAATCCAACCGTGATATCTGAACCAGAAATCTGGCTGTTGCTATAACACAAACTTTGCAAAAGAATGATAACAACTTTTCTTCCTGTTTTCTTTTTCTCCCTTGCATATTCTGGCACTATTTTTATTGCAACTTGGTAGTTTTAAAACTTGACACTATTCTTCCTTGCTCAGTTCCCCGACTTGTTACTCCAGCTATTGATGTATCATTGATACTGTTCTGCATAAACTATATCAGCTTATGTGCTGAAATAAATGTTTTTCAAAGTTTTGAATGGGCTTTGATATTTCTATTTATATTTTTGCGAGTGTGCATACTTGCAGTACTGGCCCTGGTCAGGATCAGATTTGTTTGAAATACCATAAGAAAATATGGTCTTTGTTATTTACAGAGAAGGCAGAAATATGGAAGTGTCATGAGAAGACCTTTTCCTATGATATTTGCTAGCAGTACTTTTAAGAGAAGTAGGAAGGTCCAGATTCAGGTTCTGTCAGAGAATTGAGAGAAATGATTTCCAAAATGTTATTTTGGAATGTATTTCAAAATAGTAAGTCTACTTGTGGAATTTCTTTGGAATCTTCCTTCTATATATTTATAATGTCTTTCATCTTCCTCTTAAGAAAACCATATTTTCTCCATTTTAAAGTCCTGGTATATTTTAAAGTTCAACACGAATTCCAAGAGTGAAATGTTTAAATATGTATTTGCCTCTGAATGCCTCATGCCATTCTAATTCACTAAGACATGGTGTTAACTTGCTCTCCACTTCATTCTTTATGCTATGTTCCAGAGAGAGCAGAAGGACGCTCTCTGAATGATGCAATACTCTAAAGGACAAACTAGTGGATAAAATAGTAAGCTACTGGATAAAATCAATGCAGGTTACTAGTAGCAAGTGTTTGAAGCAGGTAGTTGATTTGGGAAAAAATTGCACAAAGGTGAGTGTTAGGCTTATTTTTTTGAATACAAACATGCCTTTAAGTTGACAGGCTTCAGTGGAAATATTGAAATAGTGAGATGTTGATGTCAGAGGTGTGGCTGTGGCTTTGCAAGTGTGGACATATTCAGATGAACTGTAAACTGGTCAGTCTAGCCCTTATACAGTCAGTGCATTTGTTGACTGTGTTCCTCTTCCCATTCAATACCACTCCTGCAGTTAGATGAGGCCATGCCTGAAAGCAACTTGAGAAGGGGAGGTATTCGCAAACAGCTGAATATAGCAGTTCTTATGCATCAGATCTTTCCTTCTGGCTTCTTCACTCAGCTAGGGTATGTAATTATCAGAAACGTTTGGCTGTTTTGAAGCCGTTAAGGAGAAGTTTTACAGGAAGGTATGCTTTATTGAGTCAGACTTGCTTTTATGTAACTTTGCAGCTCTCTCCAAGAAAGCATGCCTGCCTAGCAGAAACAGAAGGAACCTCACCATGCACTCACATGGTTTTAAAAATATTTCTTCCCATACTAGTGCAAGAAGTTGTTTTTTGAGAGTGAGAAAAGCACATCAAGAACCAAGAAGAAAGCCTAGGATGGGAGGTTAACACAGAGGGCCCCCTCTCTGGCTGTGGTCCAACAATGATGGGTCATGCCCAAGAGTGCTGATACCTGCAAGCAGCAAAGCGGGGCCTGGAGTGAGTTCCACACACAAACTGAAACAAGGGAAAAATATAAAACACAGTGAGAGGTTGTACTACTTGAGTGAGAGAGTCTCCTGAGATCTGCCAGGCCTGCAAAAAATATATTTCATGCTCATAACCAAATGAAGTAATGCGGGCTTGCCTGGAGGGCAACCAGCAACTGGGTTAAGTGGCAAGTATTCTTAGGTGATGAGTAATGTAGCTTGGAATTAGCGCTTCTATAATTAAGAATATTTCAAGAAACAAAGGTAAAGAAATGTCAAAAAGAAGGGCTGGGGAGGGATGAAGAGGGCTGTGGGCCTGCCTCCTACGCACCCTGCAGGCACCATGTCTGGAAATGGCCCAAGCTGATGCTGCACTCTTGCCTAAGCCTTTTACAGCTAACAACCATAGAAAGAACAGCTTAAAAAGTGGAAAAAACAGTCCTGTCTCTTTTGTTCCATAGCCTGGGAGAACAACAACTTCTGATTATAGATTTTTTTTTCCATATTACTTTCTGGCTGAAGATGGTGATTGTGAAATTTATGTAAAATGGGATTTCTTAACCTCTGAGGGTGGATGCAGTCTCTGTTGCAATTCATAAGTTCTGCTTAATATTGAGAATTGCTTTGCCTCAGATTCACAGGTAATGCTTTTATCTTTGTGATTGCAATTTATGGTAGCAATTTATCTAGTGCATTTCCTTCATCCTCATAAGAAGTAAATTCAATTAGAAGAAAATTCACACATCCACAGGAAGCAGAATTAAATCACATTTTGGTGTTTTTTCCTCATAGACTTGGCGTACAGCAAAAGTCTCAAGAGCATGGACTCAAATCCTCTGTCAGCAGAACTACAACCAGCACTGGGACTAAGCTCCAGTTGCTCAGTGTGCTGGTCGGTACTGCTAAGGGGTACCGAGCAGAACGGGAAAGCGTGGACCTAGGAGCTAGCGAGCCTTGGCGCAAGACACTTGCTCAGGTAGGTTTTATGTTGGTACCAGCAGCAGATACTCAATGAAGGATGGGATCAGGCATCTGTGGGCAAAGGGGCAAGTTGTTGTTAGAGTTAAGGTTTAAAGTAATGGGTTTGCTTTTGATGTGGAAAGAGGCTGCTGTGGGCTTAGAGATGGTGTAGCCCTGTAGCTGGGCTGGCTAAAGACAGTGAATCAAGGTCAGGCTGGGCAGCTAGGACAGCTGACTGTCCCTGCCAATGAGCACGTTTCTCCATGTCTGCTATCTATGGAAAATAGTCCTACAAAAATGAATCCTCTCCACCTTGTTTTGCTGAATCTTTTTATGCATCACTCCCCAAATTTCTGCTAGGTCAGCATATTATACAATCATGATCCTGTCTTTCCAAATAGTGAAGCTTTTTTTTTTTTTTTCTTTATATACTCAGTGGGTACTTGTTTTGAAATTCTTTTTTGGTTCTTTTTCTTTAAAAAAAGGCAGATGCAATTGCTGGTCTACTGCAGGCAACAAAAGTGATTTTTCTGACATTTATTGCATTGTTATAAAAATAACAAAAAAGAATAGAATTATGAAACTAAGGTGATTATTTTGCACTTAGGTATTAGAATATTGATTTGATCTTTTGCAGGAAAAGCGAAAGGTATCAATATGTTTCAACCTTATCTGTAGAAATGTAGAAAGTACACTTTAAATAGCAAAGCTGCATACTCAGTATAGTCTATGTGTCTGCAATACAAGCTTTCTCTTATATAAATGTAAGATCAATCTTCTGACCCCAAAGTGATGCCTTTCAAAACTATCTGAAGAGTCTTTATAATGCATTCTATTTTACTAACATCTCTTGCAATGTCAAGAAAGATTACTTCTAAAGTTTTAGACTTGCCACATAGTTTTACAAAAATGCAAAGAAATAGCACAAATAGAGCTTTTGGACCATTTTCAACCAAATTATAGTAACTCAAATAGTATGGGATATGGGCATAGTTCTTACCATTACTCAGGAAATCTGTGTCTTTTTATAATCAGGATGATCTCTGCCTTGGAAACATTTTGTGAAGTGCCTTGAGTAAGGAAGATCTGTTTGCAGAGTTGTATCCCAGTTGGAAATGGGTAGCAGACACCATATGAAATGTAGCAAATTCCCCAGATCCACACTGGAACATGACGAGTCCTTGAGCAGGGGTGCCTCGTGGCTCCACTCTCTTGGCTGGTGGATCGGTCCATCTATGGCAGAGTAGCTCCACTGTCAGAGGGGAAGTAAGTCTGAATTGTTGTACTTTCCTTTTGAAAGCAAGCAGAAACTAGGCATGTGGTTGTGATGTAGTGATCCCCACACTAACTCTGAGCTGAGCTTGTTGCATCCTAGACAAAGCAGTACAGCACCATAAAGAGTTACTAGCTCAGACCAGGCTCTATTAGCTGTGCTTGTGTGGGCCTATACCCACGTGAAGCTGTGCAGCTGTGCAGGCAGGTATCTCTCCTGGATGCCCTGGCTGTGCTCAGGCATTACTCAGCTTCAATGACGCTGCACTTCCGATGCTCAGTCTCGCTTAGCTCATCCCCGTGTATTAAAATAAATTGTGTCTGAGAATAGTGAATAGGTCACTGAACCACTCCCCACTACTATATGATTCTGACCAATTCATTTCAACCTCCCCCTCCCTTTTTTTCCCTGTTTTTCAGCTGCCACCTGTAACTGTAAGGATTTTGTGGAGGGTCTGTTCTTAATACTCATCTGAACAGCTTCTAAAGCAGGTGTCTAAAGGATGTGAAAATTGTGTTCTTATTAACTGACCATTTGTTCTGATTTTTGGCAATTATATGGTAAATAAAAATCATGGCTAAAATCCTTACTTGGCTGCTTTAGGGGATGTCAGATTTGATTAATCTAAGCCATAAAGGCAAAAAGGTCCTTATTATGAGGTGTACTGCCAAAGACTTAAGAGAATGGAAACCCAGAAACCAATTGAAAAGATTTTCCTTTAAAAAAGAGAAAAAAATACTTGAGAACCAGTGTAGTTTTGCACAGGCAGGCAGATTCTTGGATCTAGCAGTACTATTCACATTTCTACTTGATCATGAATCAGATTTTTTTCCTAAACAGGAAAGAAATAGTTCACTGAAAACTAGGTGTAGCATATGTTCTTTTCCTGACTGTTTGTACCCTACAGTTGATTGCAAAATCCAGATAAACATTTCCAATGACTGGAAATGCTTCTCCTCTTCTCCTCTTCTCCCCATTTCTGATGCTGAGAAAAATGTGACTATATGCTGCAGCCTTTCCTACTCAGACACTTTTACAATCTTTCTTTTACTTGGTCATCTTTCTTTCATAAAACAGACAAAACTGTGATTATTTTGAGGAGAGCTATAGTGCTCTCAGTGAAAACTGACCAAAAATTTTCTAGGGAATGTGTATACATAAACACAGAAAGCATAACCACCTGAGCTTTACTTCCTTGGGAAGACAGTCTAACTATCTTCCCTTAAGCCTTAGTATAAAATTACTGTTATGTTTTGGTTCTGTACTGGTGCTGTATTGTTAACTGTCTTGGCATTTTGATAAGGGATTGTGCTATTGCAAAACTCAAATGATTTTTTTAACTAGTGTCATTTTCAAATGATGAAGATGAGTACAGATATTCTGTGTAACCGAGTCCCTCTGGTTAGATGTTAGACTCAGAGGGTCTAGACTTAGAGGTGACCCTCAGAGGGTACAGGCCCTTAGCCTAATAGACAGTAAAAGTTTACATGGTCCATATAGGGGGCACCGACCTTTCTGAGTCTGTAAGAAAGCATTTGTTTTCCAAAAAGGCACCATCTTAGGAATCACCCTGATTTTTGTGTCTCTGCTTTCTGTCCAGCTCAGTGTGGTACAGTTTAATCCACAGAAGGTCTGGGGAGAAGCGGTGCATTGGTTTATCTCTTCCAGCAGCCAGGCTCCCCACCATGGTGGCAGGAGAGTGTAGCCCTAGGGGAGTGTGGTGGCTCCACACTGTCCCATGCGCGTGACACCTTCCCCATGCTCAGCCACGACCGGTGCTGGGGAGAGCTGCAGCACAGGCAGGTTGGCTCTGACAGGACTTCTGTGCCAGCCAGGTTTCACTCTGTAATTTTCATTTGGGGCTGGAGAGATTTACAATCCTGGAATTTATTTGTTTGAAAATAGAATCAAAGCCCCAGTTAGATGATTATTTTTAGCAAACATACTTATTTAAATTTAAAGACAGCTGTAAAGCACTAATGAGTGTAATCATAAATAAATGTGTAGGTGCATACAGGGTGAATATATTCAACCCAAGCTCATGATATTTTTTTCTCCTTTAGATGACAGCTCACTGTGGAGGGAATTTGAGGGAACATTTTCTACTTGGACTAAAGCACAGAATTTCAGTCACTAATCTGCCTCCCATATTTTCTATAATCCAGAATCTTAGGTGACTGCTACCTGTGGGACATTGGAGAAGATTAAGAGTTTAGCAGGGAGCATACCCAAGGACCCAGTACTCAGTTTGTTGATACCATTAGAAGAGAGTATTCAAACATGGGTACATAGGGCCATTTGAGATGCCCTTGCGCTAGGTTGTATGTGTATTTGGATCATGTTTGGAACCTTACCTGTTAAAAATATTTTTTGACAAAACTACTAATACATAATGATTGGACTTGCAGATATCCTTCACTCAGTTTATGCAAAGCAGCAGCCAGTCCACCTATGAGCCACCACATTTTCAGATTTTTTTTTCTCTATTGCATGGAAAAAACTTGGCTAAGTTAAGGATATTTGGGGATTTTTTTGTGTGTGTGATGATGATGATGAACAATACAATCTTCAGCAGTTCAGAATTACTTTGTGGCTAGAGGCTTAGTAACAAAATATTTTCTAACTTGACATGTGATGATCTTCAGCCTAAAAAAAAAAAATAATAAAAAGTATGGCTTGCTGCTTTGCTGCTTATTATTTGAATCAACACTAAAGTTACTGCTGCTGTCGGTGAAGCAATGTCAGCTACTAAGTTAGTAAGGTTTACTGGTGATGTTTTCTTGGATGTAAGGAAGAGACTAAATCTCGCTAAAGGGAATTAACAAAATAAATTTCATAGCCTAAGAGATATTAAAAAAAAATTTGTTCCAGAGAGGAGAACACTGTAATCTCTGTATAAATAGCTTTCCATCACTAATAACTGATGGACACAAACTTTTCTAAATCTGTCCTGCAAAATGTTTACTATTTGTACTTAAACATCATAGAAAGCACAATTGAATGAAAAGTGGAAAGTCACTAGTGAGGAGAAATCTAAACAGCTTTTGCTTTTACAGGCAATGCAGAATAGCCAGTCTGTAGCATTCAAAACCGTGAATGAGCCTCCACAATCAGATGGAAGTTGAAGTTTTCAACATGCTAGTTTACAGCTGTGAGCCCGAGAAGTGTCTTCGAATGGGAACTGAGAATTCTACATCATCACGTGACTCATCATGTGAGCAGAATTTTTAAGGAAAGAATGATCAATCTTTTAAAAAATCTTAGCTTTTTACTAAGTAACTTTAATAATGATTAAGTCATTATAATGTAACTTTCTTTCCGTTCCTGCAAGCATACAAGTCTTATTATGAACAGATAAATTTTGATGTTAAACTTCAGAATCCTTGATATGTACTGTCATAGCTTTGAAGCTGGTTCTTTAATGTGCAAGTTAGTTGTTGTTTTATTATTGGTATATTTGGTTTTGATGTCACCTGTAATGATAGGGCTTTCTAATGAGAGTGCATTTTTTTGCACAGAGTCCTGAGAAACAGGGCACTTTGCAGAGATCTTGGCAACACATACTGATTGAGTCTGCCTGTGCAGCTGAAAAGCATGTGCTGCAGATGTCAGTTCGAGAATGCTTGCCATCTTTGAAATACCATGTGCACCATGCAGGATCTATGCAGCGTGCATACATGCATTTCTGCTTGACAAATCTCAGTCAAAAATGGCATAATTACACCTAATTGCCGAGATTCTGATATTTCCCTCCGAAGCATTTACATGACATTTACACATGTGCCACAAAATGGAATAGCAGACTCTCACTTTGCAATGCACATTTATCTCCTTTAGGAAGAACCGGATTTGCTAATTACAATTCTAATGTGAAGACGTGCAGTATCTCCAGTATAAGTAAAGGAAAATCCAATTACCTCTAATTGTGGTGCAGTAACAATGTGTCATTCCTTTACACACCCTAGTGAATAGTGTCTCAGCAGCCCATATAGCCATCCACATCTAGATGGTGCAAATCTTCCCTCTGTACATCCATTACTTTCCTGAAACCACACAGCTATGCTGCAAGAGGAGTGGAGTGTTGCACAATGTAGGTGCAAACCATCTCAGCATTAAAAATTATTTGAAAATTTATAAAAGATAATTAATTATCATGTGGCTGTCTTTTTTTTTTTTTTTTTTTTTCCCAGTCTGCTGTTGAAGGGAAAGTAACCATTCCAAACAAAGTAACAAAGTGCCACAAGTTGCAGTTCCAAATTCACCCATATATTGGCATGCTTCTGCTCTGGATGTCTGCTGGAGAGAAACAAGTCTTCATTTACCCTCTGTTTGTGAGATGAGTCAAGCTCCTAATTCAGCCTGTCTCCTTGTGCCTTTAGCTAGTCTTGCATTGTTCACTCTTTATAATCCTGTCAATGTCCTCTGCTCTCACTGTTTTCTTGCATATCCTTAGCATGTCACATTTGCTTTTCATTTCATTATCTCTTCACATTTGATTCCCTTTCTGTTCTTTTTTATTTCATCCCTTAAGCCTTTCTTAAAACACCAGCCCTCCTATTTCTCAGATTTCTTGTCGACTTTTTTCTATCCTGCTTATGTGTATTTTCTGGTTCCATCTGTTTCTGTTCACGGTGCTCCTTCATATCCCATCAAGTCCTTGGACACATGAAGACCCCAAATGAAATCCCAGTGGTTCTTGTTACGGAATTTCTTGCACTATTTCAGGTAACAGATCTGAGGAAGTAACTTTTCAATGTTATACTCATAGTGTTTTCTTCAGGCCATACTGCAACTGCCATGGCCTTTTCCATCTTACAGAGCAGACAGGCACATGTGGAAAAATAGTACATTTGAGAAATCATCATAGAAACTCTGACTTGGCTTTGGATTTCAATGAGCAATCCTCTGCAATTCCATGTTTTTAGTGATGGCAATTATGCTAGAATTACATTTATATTAAGCAAAGTTTTCTGCTGTCTTCTATCTCTGTTTTCTGATGTATGTGTCTTCCTGAAACTCAATGCATTCTTTCTTATAAAATAGATTATAACAAAATTAGTTGACTCAGGTCTCTCTAAATTTCAAGCACATACGTTAGATGTGATTTCTGAGATGTTGGTTATAAAACTACTTCATGATCGCCTTTTATAGGCATCTATTTGTAAGCGTCTCACCTGAGCAAGAGAAAACTTAAAGTCTTGTGAACTCAGAGGTCTTGCGAAATTTCTCATGACTCTTTGAACAAATCAGATTGTAAATATGATTAGATCAAATAAAATATAAACCACATCCTTAACTGTATACTAAACTGTACAACTTCTACAACTCTGTACAACTCTACAACTTCTTAGCAGTTGTTCTGTGTAGTTGTTGAGCCATATAACCATCTATTTAGCTTTGCACAGAAACTTTAAAAATATATCATTTTTTTTCTTAAAAGAATGGAGGCAAAATGTTTTTAATGCAAATATCTTTCATCTTGGTAACTACAGAATAAAAATACCGAGACTGCCAAAAAGAAGACATGATTTCAGAAGTATGATCTAGTTTGTATTTTCTGGTTAGTTACAAGACAGTTTTGTAAAAATTGATTACAAATTATTATTGATTTTCATCTGAAATTGTCGTATTTTTGACTGAATCCCCTTCAGCTCTTAATTTTCACTATGCTTGACTGTGAAAATATTATCTTTTTTAGTGGGAAAAGCTTTGATATCATCTGAATGACAATGATATGGGAGTTATAATCTCAAACAGAATGCTTAAGATGTTGCTTAAGCTGATTATTCTTACATTTTTTTTCTGTTTTATTGCCTTAGGTGCTTGTGAGGCAATAGAAAAATGACAGTAATTTATTTTGTTAATAAGTATTATTTGAGTAATAATACTAAGCTTTTGCATGGTAGCTACTTACAGAGTCCTGGGTAGCTGTAGGAATGTTTTGCAAGTGTCAGCTGCCCATGAGTGGGAGGCATGGAAGGGGCTTGGGTAGGTAGCGAGGGATGAACTTTGAGTGTTTCACTGCTGTCATTTACAGCTCAAAACAAAGAACAGGAAAGGAGGGAGCCTTTCTAGAGGGCATGCCAGGCTGTTTCAGGGCAGAATCAGCACAAGGGCTGCAATATAAATTCTTTATACAATATTTTCTTTTGCCTTGTCTGGTAGTCTGTGTCCCATGATCTGCCATGGCATTTATTCTAAATCCTTAGTGTTCACTGTTGATATATGAAGGTAACAACTCATACATGACTCGCTGCTTCAGGCGGTAACAATGTTATGATTACAGTATTTGGAGCATTCTTAGTCGTGACTGCAGGATACAAAACAAAAAATATTTTGTCTTTTTATGCCAGTTTTTCTGTGGTTGAAATTGCTATGAAATTTAGAAAACAAACACATACAGTAACAACTACCTTATGAACAATATCAGGTTATGGCAGCTAAAGATAATCTGTATTTATAATTGATGGATACATCAGCAGAGAGTTTTTTTTGAGTTTTCATTTGGAGATGTAGTTTAGAAGGAGTCAGCTTGAGTCAGGGAATATCTGTGTCTTTTAGCTGGAAGTGGAGAGATCAAGAAACAATTTAGCAGCAAGGGAATGATAAAGTAATAACAGGCTGAATGAGATACCTTAGTACTCAGTACGAGCTAGGAGAAATGATAGCAGCAAAAGTGTTCTCCATTTCCAAAGTAGTCAGCAGGAATTTGTTGTAATTTTCTTCTTACAACACTTTCACACAGAAGATGTTGACAATAACATTGTCTTATTTTCAAACTGTGAACATGGGAAGCCCCAATATGAAACACTTAAATGCCTATTTCTGGAGAAGATACTTTGGCTTCCATTTCTATAACTGGCAGTTTCTTCTGAGCTTGCAGAAGCTTGGGTCGGAAGCAGATGCTGACAGTGAAGAGTGACTAATTTGAGAGAAATGAGTGAGAGCTCATTTTCATGCCTGGGTGTGGGTCTCAGAGAGAGACGAGTACCTAAAAGACTTAATTCCTTTTCCAAACTCTTTCCCTCAAGGCTTCCCAGATCAAACTCTTGTGCAATGCTACTACAAAGTTATATTGTCAGGGAAGTACTTTAGATTCTTCTTCTCCAGTTTGAGTGACATGGGGAGGCTCTACAATTTGTAATGAGCCTGCACCTTCATTGTCAGCCCTGTGTTTTGCTCTACCTGAGCACATGTATGGGCCCATAGCGATATAATCTGACATAAAACAGCATGTGGCCTCTTCATGTGATCTGACTTGGAGGCAGGCTTGTTCCCACACTGTGAATCATCTCCTAAAATGCCTACATGCATGAAAGTGACAGAGATAATAAAGAACCTGGTCATAACCTTCCTGCCTTGTGAGTTAGAAATGTTATGCTCCTATAATTAAATTCAAATATAATGCTGCTGTAACAATTTCCCCAAGCATTCCTAGCACACAGCCATGATGTCAACAAGTGAAGAGCTTCTTCAGTTTTCTGCAGCATAAAGCTGATCATTTCCTGTGCAAATCTGTCTGGGCTTCCACAGGGGGAAGTAACAAAGTGGACAGGGGGAACAGGGGGAAGTAAAAAAGTACACCACAGAATGCTACTGAAAAAGCAAACCTGCTTTTTCTGCAGTGTAAAGTTTGTAGCACACCAACAGGTATCAAGAATTGGAAGGTAAGATTTGCCTGAAAACAACAGAAAAGCACTTAACATTCTGGTTTAAACCCAGATTATTAACTGTTTTATATATTATCACTGCTTTTGTATGAGATAAAAATATTCTATCACATCAATTACACTTGTTTGGAGTGTGCTTTTCTCAATCCAGAGAGAGTTCTTCTTGGTACCATGCAAGAATTATTTTGATTAATGATCTAAAAGAAGGGTTTTTTCATTTTTAATATTGTAGTTTGTATTTAAACTTCTTAGATTAGATCAAAAATAACAGTGTAATCAATAACCAGCCAACAAGATAAACTGACTGATGGTAAGCAAAATAATGTACTACATCTACTATCAGTTTGACTGTAGAGCTGTCCCATTAAAGTGTGCCCATGGAGAATTTGAAAATGATCTGAACTGCTGAGAAACATTTTTACCTATTTTTATTTGACACTTTTAAAGATTTGTCTGCCAGTAGATATATTTCCAGGCTTTCTTCATCACTGCTCTGTTTAGAAGCTAATGTCTCTTTAAACTGAAATTTAAGCTGTCTTTCTGCAGCTGAGAGTGTGTGGATGGTTCAGTGTTACTTAGCTGAGGTCCAGTGATCCACTGAAGTCGTGGCCAGCAATGGTGATCCTAAGCCTAAGAGAACTATTTCCAAGTGTGTCACTAAGAATCTATTCTTGAAGACAAGCAAAGGAATGTAAAATACTTGTACCAAAGAAATAATGGTTAAATTCAGATTCCTTTGCTTTGCAGAGGTGTGAGGCAAGAAAAAAAAAATCTAGAATTTTAGTAATTCTTGTAAATACCCCTAAGACTGTATTTATTTATTCTAAAACATAGATGATCTAGAAGTTTAATTAGAAATGTGCAGGAAAAAAGCAGCTCATGTCCATCATTCATGGTATGGAGAGATGACACGGGCACTGAAAATGGAAGTATTGTTACGCTAACAAGTTCGCATGGAGTCACTAAGTCTCAGGACTGGGTCTTACAAGGAGCTTGACACCTTCAAGGTACTGAAAAACTTTAATCAAAAACTTGTCTTCTCTGAGTTAGGTCTCCTCTTTCTGAGTTTGTTCTCCTTTTCTGCTAGGCATGAGCCGGTAGGTGTTAACTCTGTCTGTGCTTTTGAAATCTTACACAAAGCCACAGCTGCAATTGTGGTTCTCCAGGGAAGGCAGGTGCAGGTACAGTGGACAATACATCAAAAGTGTGAGCAGGCAGTGGGAGCTGAGGGTTGGAGAGCGAGTTTGGGCAGCTTGGAAGAGAACCAAAACCAACCCCTGCTACGAGAGACCCTTGGAGAGGCATGTAGGGTCTCTGGTTCCTCCAAGTTCCTACCACAAAATGCAGGAGTCCAGCCAAAACAGGACCAGTGTTTTGGCGCAGAGCACAGGAGAAGCCCCTCAGTGGGATGCAGGGATTAGATGATTTAATTCTTAGTTCGGGAAAATGAAAGGAGTCAGGTCCTCTCCTACATGACTTAATATTGTATCAGGAGCTGCCTGTGCTCCTGACACCAGTACGGCTGTTAACTCCTGTGGGTAACAGGCATTGCTGTTCTGGCTGTTACACATGGAAGTGAAGGCTGAGTATTTCCCATCTGAATACTAACACTGGAGGAGCAGAACAGTTTTCTCTCTAAATAGGTCTTGTTTTCCCAATACTGTTGTTATATGGGTAAAATATTTTTATCTGAGTTTGCAAACAGGGAGAGCAGAACACAGAGAAACAGAAACCAGAGTGCCCTGGGGTGGCTACACTGCGGAGGGGTGCATGGCTACATGCCTTGGCCAAGGCTGGGGGCCTGGCGTAGGGGCTGAGGGGCAGCTACACGCTCTAGTTTGTGCTTGAGGCGGAGGGAGATCATATCTGAAGCCTGTAATGAAACCAATATTGGCCTTCATATAAAAGTCAAACCTGAGTAATTGCTGGCAACATATTAATTTACTAAGGATTGTCCTTGACGGAAGTACCGTTGTGGAGTGTTTCCAATGCACATATGTAACCCTCTATGCAAAGCAAGCAGATTTTTTTCCTCATGCAGGACAACCTTTGGAGGAAACCTTGGAGGAAACAATTGTTGCCAGGATTACCTCATAGAGTTTCACATTACACATTTAATTCTTTTGAGTGATTCATCTTACTTCTTTGCAGTATGGGAGTGTGTAGAATTTTATAGTCTTATACAGTCAGCTGTAACTCAGCAGATTAATCTCAGTGGTTAGTTGCATCATAACTTAAATGTAATGCATGCAAAAATGTTATAGCAAGATTCATGTGGTGCCATGTTGACTTACAGTTCAGGCACCTCAGATTCAGATATCATTGCACAATTAATAGTGTGTAGTTCTTCCTTTTTTTCTTTTCCTGCTATGTCCCTGCATATGTAATAGCCCCTCTACTGTTCTGTACTAATTGTGGTGTTTTCACCAGCCCTTGGGATGCCTCTCATAGGTAATTGTAGGGAAAGGGACTTTATTTAGCAGATAATCTCTGAGCCCTCTGCAAAGTCATCTGACTCCCCTCGAGATTGAACATTTTCTCTACGCTGGCATTTTAAGGAATGCCTGAGATTTCATTTCTCTGAGCAGCTAAGCTGTGAGTAGCCTACTGCCTCTGAGGTCTTATCCCTCTCCCACTCATTTTATGGCTGGCCTTTGCTCTTATCCACCCCTCCTTTGTGCTCATCAGTCCCTCCATGAATTAACCTGGCTCATTATGCCAGCAGATAGGCCCCTACCTGCTTTTTCCTCAATTGCTTTCCCTCACGTGAGCTAAGCAGTTCCATGAGCGGATGGAGCCAGCTGGCAGCGCTGAGGCCCCTGGGGAAGCACAGGGTTGGGTGGCAGGGAGCAGAGCAGAGGCCTGCAAAGATGGACTCTGTGGTGGGGTGACAGTGCAGTAGCTCCGCGCGTGCTGTGGAAGTGCATCCTCGTGGTACTGTTCCCTGTCCCAGTTCAGCTGCCACTGACAGAGCGTCCTGCCTCCAGCTCTGGCTGCCCAGCGCTTCCCTAGAGCTAGTGCTAGCTCCCAGCAAACTCTGTGGTGAGCCGGCCAGGGAGCTTAACCGCATGGGGCAATTTAATGCTACAGAAAAAAAATGAGTAGCCTTTTTACAGGCTTTATCTCCTGAAGCAGCTAGCTAGGAGGTTGGAAAAGAGCCAGGAAAAGGGAGCATACAAGCAAAGCAACTGGGGACAGGATAGGGAAACAGGACACTGCCAAGCACTATCTCCAGTAAGCCTGAACAACCACTTAACCTCCAGCTTCTCTCAATCCTGCTTCCCAAGGGAACCTATAACGTGCTTTCAAAAGATGAGCCTAGAAACTGAAATACCTAATTCTAGAGGCTCGTGATTACATGCTCAATATATATGTTTCAGAGCACACTGGAATCCACCTCCTCTTGCCACAGGGGCTGTCACCCCCTTGCTGCTCCTCATGCCCATGGCACCGCTGCCGCACAAGCATGGACTGTGGAGCTTGATGGAGCAAGAGTTGACTAAAGCTTGGTGTCAGGCAACTGTCCCCACCCAGCCTCCTCTGGAGCTTTGCTCAGAGATGTGGTCTTCTTTTGTAAGCAGAACCCTCGATCCATTAGGAACATTACCTTATCTCTGTGTGTGTAATTAATGAGGTGATGTTTAATGAAGGACCATGGATGATGTAGAAAGCAGAATTTGTCATCAAGAGCAGATATAGTATGTGTGACAGATGTGTCACTGAGCTGAGAATCCAGCTCTGAGCACAGAATTTAGGGGCATGTGAGCAAGGATGGGTACGCTGTTTGCATAACTGGGCTAGGTTATTCTTTTTGGTGCAGGTTTGTTGTTTGATCAGAAACTTTAGAAGAAAGTATATTTATATTTATTTCTTAGTGTGCTAAATACACTAGTTTGAGAGTAAAAGAGCTGCAACTTGATTCTGTGTCTAGCACCTGTACTTAGTGCTCTCAGTGTTGCAACCTTAGGTTTTAAAAGGGCACAATTTTCTGAAGGCATTTCTTGAGGTGCAGGAGGAGGCTGAACCACCCAGGCAGGCTCTTCCCTGGGAAGCAGTTATGGGATGGAGTGTTAACCTGTGCAGCCAGAAGGGGGAGGTCTCAAACCTGTGTATCATATTTAAAACAATTTAATCCCAGTAACCATTTTAAATGTTCGTGATGCAACAAAAAGCTTTTTGTTCATGTCTAGGCGTTAAAGTAACAACTGAATGTATGAGACCATTCATAAGCTGCCCTTGTGGACAGAGCTTCATTATCAAAGAGAGGCTGTCAAACATTATCAGCCAGCATCTTCTGCTTTCTTCCTTAGCCATTTCCCAAATCAAGAGTGAGTTAAACAGAATGCATGAAAAAGTAGCATAGGGTTCTCATCATTTGCCTCCTGATTTTGAACACTCAAACTTTGTATTTTCAATCTTTCAAAGGCCAGAGTGATGCTGTCAGCCTTGGAGAGATGAATTTTAAAAATGGAAATAACATTTGCAAGAAAAGCAGTCTGCCTCACTAGCTTCTGCTTTCTAATCAGCTTAAGTATCTCTAAGCGATCTTCCCTTCCTATGACCACCTCACCTCATATTGTCTTTCTAAGGGTTCAGACCCTTAGAGCTCCTCATCTGAGCAGAGGTGACAGGACAGCATCTGGCCTCATGGTCTGTGTATGAGCCAACCCAGGCCCCTGTCCTCTCTTCCACATGCAACCAAAAGAGCTGCCTGACACTGATGAGTCTTTGCCATGGTGTCTGTAGGCATTGCAGATGCTTGTCAGTTTGTGGTAGTAAATTCTAGTTTCCTACAGCAGCAAGCAGATAGTGAGAAGTTCATGGCATGTGGGATGCTCTTCCCGGCCAGATGGTTCCTGTGATAAGTGTCTCTGCTTCCCTGTCTCTGCTCATAAGCTGCTTCATGGTTTGGGACCTTTATCCATCCTATACCTCCCTTAGGACTTCTATCTCCCAGAATGAGTTCCAAACAAACTGGCCCAGCAAATTGGGTATATAAGGGCTAGCAAAGTCAGGGTGATTAAGGACTGAGGTATTGTAGGGCACTAGTATTCCCTGATCCTTGCTGGGTCAGGAGGGAGGTCTATCTTGGAAGGTAGAAGGCAACATGACAAGAATGGGATTGTCTCTACCTGCCTGCCTCCATGTGACAATCTCCAGATCCATAGGGTTGGCTTCTCTGATGACTGTGCCCCTCAGACAGCTGGAGTGAGAAGCAGAAAGTCATAGTTAAAAGGTTAGAAAAAGCTACGGGAATGGAATGAACAGGTGAGAAGTGCTTGATTATAGGGAAGTGATCCTGAAAGGGCAGAAAATATGGTAGGATTAGGCCAGAGGTGAAAGGGAAGAGCTGATGTGGAAGAGACCAGTGGGGTGGAGTTATAACTTTATTATTATCGCGGTCCTCTGAGGCCCATAACTAACATACAGAATTTACAAATGGTCTGGTAACCTTTGCTGAACCTAGTAACCTGAGCTGCTACCTTGTCCCAAAGCTTGTCTAACTCGAGAGGACAGTCTGGGCAAGGAAACTCAGGAAGCTCCAGGATCTTCCCTGCTTCTGCCTAGGTGCCCCAAACCAGGCGTGATTTTCCTGCTGGGCTTAGAGCACGTCTCGGGTGAGGACCCCTTCCAGGTGCTCGATCCAGTGGTGTGATTTGTTGCAGTCTCCCCTGCAGTGACGCTTTGCCTTTGCTAGGCCTGCTGCAGCCTTCACTGTTACTGCTAGTCAGCTTGCAGGTTGAGATGCCTGAGGTCCCAGCCCTGAGCTTTTTCTAGCACAGTGCAGGGAGGCAGGCAAAAATTGCCGTTATCAGAAGCGGCTCTGGGCAGTTGTTGTCTCTTCCCTTGACCTGCCAATTGCTGCCGCATGATAGGCAAATGCCATGGCAAAAGTGTGAGGCAGGAGTTGCAGCTTTGACATCTAGAGCTGTAATGAAGGCCCATTCAGCCAATTCCCTAAGAGCAGAAACTTTAATGTCTTTTGAATATCTTGGCTGAACCATGGCCTCACAAGGTTTGGGACTACTGATTGGCAGCAGCCCCTTGCAGGAGGGCGGCATGGTTCTAGGAGACGAGTGCTCGCCCCTGTTCCTCCTTGGTGGCTTGGCCTATGGGACATCCCCATGGAGGATGTTGCACTCCCGCCAGCACTGCGGCTCTGCCCACAACACACAGTGTTGGTGTTGGCTAAGGTCCTTTTGGCTGCCAGAACAGCAGGGAGGGATGCTGATGTGCAGGTGTAGTTTCCCTCTCCTGTCTTCCTAGCTGGTGAGTGTTTAAAATAGGCCTGTGGGGCTGAGTGGAGTGAGTACGGGGGTATCTGGAGGGGTGAGGATGGGTGCTGTGTCCAGCGTGGTCTCTTCAGCCTCACTCTCCACATCATCCAAACTGTCACTGATGGAGGGGATGATCCGTACCACTTTCTCCTGGAAGTGCACTTGCTTGCGTGGGCCTGGTGGAGGAGCTGGCATGGCTGGAGAGGCTGGTCTGGCTGAAGCTGCCTGGACCAGGTTCTTGTCCCTGCTGCCCTTCAGGATGCTCTTCATGTGGCCAAGCAGTGAGCAGTGCTGCTGCTTCCGGGCCCCGTCAAAGGTGTAGGTCTGCTCAGTATCACCAGCGCTGGTTGGGACTGCTATGGTGGCTGAAGGGTCCACATATTGGCCTGATTCGAGTTGAGTTTCTTTATGTCCTGGGCTCTTCCTCCTCTTGCTTAGGAGAAAGTAGGCCAGGGCAGTGAGCACCAGCATGGAGCCTGGGGAAGAGGGACATGTTGGCCAGGGCCTGGGGCAAGGAGAGCTAGCCAGGTGGTGCTCTAAAGGCCCAGCATATAGTCCTGCTAGCTCCCTGTCCTCCCCCAACCAACGTGGCACCCCACACATCCCCACCATTTCTGGATCTGCCAGCCTGGTGCCCCAACATAGACTGTGCCCCTCTGGCATCTGCACAAGCACCCACCCCAACATAGGTTCCTCACCAGGGATGGTGACATGCCAGACAAGGACAGGATGCAGGAAGCAAGCCACGGAGAGCAGCGTGTACCCCATGAATTTCTGGAAGCTTCCTGGGTGTCTAGCGCGCTTGCAGCAGGTGTGTGCCAGGGAGCCAGACTCAAAGCTGAGGAGAGACAGACAGAGGGTCTTGTTTGTTGATGCATCAAGCCCAGGGCAAGAAGACTGGGACCCTGTCCCCACCCACCTAGAGGTTTAGATTACAGTGTATCAGAAATCCAGAGTGTTGGTCAGGGGAGATAAGTAATGTCTGAGCATTCCTCATGGAGGGTAGAGGCCCTGGGCAACCTCTGCTAGAGGTCAGCATCTCAGGAGGCCTCTCCTTGGCATGTTTGCCTGCCTGGCCATAAGCAGGGTACCTGTTAGCTGGTGTAGGGTGCTGTCTTTTTAGCTGTCAAGGGCTTTTGACTTCTTGCTAAAAGAGAACAGAGGTGCTCAGGCTTTGAGAAGTGCCTAAGATGTTTCTGCGTCTTGACTTGATGTAGCTCATCCTGGAGATGTGGCTTTCCTCTCAACCCTGGTATCTTGCAGGACCTCACATGTTAAAAGGATGCTTCAGACCAGGGTCTGTTGTGCTAATTCTCAGCAAATCGTGGCACAAGCTGTGGCTAAACACAAGCTTAATTGGCTAAGGGCACGGCCTCACTTACCTGCTCCCTGCCTGACAACACATACCATGCGAGTATGGACAGTACCTTTCCTTTGGGACTTATAGCTCAGCTAGTCCTGGTGTTGCTTGTAAGAGGCAGGTTGCCTTAGGCAGGTCCCAACAAGGCTGGAGAAGACTGGACAGAGTCTACTCACGTGAAGCACATCCCCAGGAACAAAGTGATAAAGAAGAAGCCTTCACAGACAGTAACTGCAATCCCTGAAAAACTGAAAGGTGGAGGTGTCAAAGGAGTAGGTTTGAGCATCTTATCCAGATGGTAGAAGGGGCACAGAGGATCAACACCTACTCTCTCTCACAGCACAATTTATCTGCTGGGGTCTGAACACCCTCTGCCTGATTGATTTGAGGAAGAGACCTCAAAGCTCTTCTGTTTGTGGGAGTCAGTTTGTAGCCCCTGTCAAATCTGGCATGCCTGAGCTTGCAGGTATCATTGAGAGGGGATCACTTTCTCTAATGGAAAGAGCTGTCTTTTTTCGAACCTAAAGATGGATATCTAAATTCCACGTAGATAAACATATAAATTCCCCAAAGATAGATATCTGAATTCTTCAAAATACTGGATGCTGGTCCCTGCTGCTGTTGCAGTCTGTTCTGGTACTATATATGGTACAGGTGTGAAATGTCACAGCCTCGCAAGCTCCAAGTCCAAGGGCAAAAATACTCACAGCAGGTAGAAAGCCAGGCTTTTGAACTGTCCTCGCTGCAGAGTTTCTACGCCCACACCGATCAGTACTAGAACAAGAAGGCAGGAAAAATGCTGACTGCAGGTTTGGTTCCTGACTCGTGTGCCCCATCAGCTCCTAGGATCTATGCCCCTGCTTTCACACGTGGCTGGTGAACCTGCTCCTCCTGTGCAGTGCAGCACGTTAGAACTACCAGCACCAGTGATTCATGCTGACATATGAATCCAGGGCTTCGAGAGCTGAATGTGGGCCTGGAGAGCCAGCCAGAAAGTCATTCCAGTGTCATTCCTGTCCCTGCAACTGTACTACTGTGTAGGCTGGAGGGCAAGTGCTCATAAGATACCAGTTGTCCTTGGAAAGTGGGAGAGGTGAGCAGCAGTATGTGGGTGTCACTCCTGCCTCTCCGCCACCCAGCTCCAGCGGTGCCTTCTGCTGCCCTGCCAGGCTCTGCTCCTGCCCAAGCACCTCTCCTGGCCTGGAGCAAATTCAGGCCCACACAGACACATCTACCCTGTGTCTTTTTAGGTCATGTCAGTCTCACTTTTGTGGCCCTCCCAGGCATCCCAGCTTGCCCAGGCCTGTTGTACCCAGCGTGTTGCTGTAGAACAACATGATGGGGGAAATAAGCCAGCTGTATTTATGAAAGGCTGTAGTCATGGCATTAAGATCACTCTCTAGGCTAACAGAAAAATCATAAACAAGGGAACTGGCAGATTAAGAAGAGGGAATGAACATTCCCTTGGTGCCCCAACCAGCACAGCAGTCTGAGGAGTTAGCGGCCAAGGGGGTATTAAAAGTATTAGTAAGGCAAAAGCTTAATTGAACTGGCAGTTGCAGGCCTATAAGCTTTGCTGAATGGAAAATTTCCCTTGACATTCTTCTACTTCCCATAAGGTTGTTTTCGGGATGACAAAGAAATGAAGTTCCCTGCCCCAGCTGCAGCATGTGCTTATGGAAAGGGAGGTTTGGGGCCAGGGGGTCATAGTGCTCGAGTGTCAGCAGTGTGGGACTGAAGGGAGCCCCACATTTCATGCAGGACTTGTAGGTCATCTGAGAGATTATTCTAGATAGTCATAACACTCCCTTATGCCGTTAGTGTCTCCATATCTTGCTAAGCAATGAGCTGAACTGGAGTTTTCTGTCCATGTGTGCATAGGATGTTCACGGCTCGCTCTGCATAACACGTTTAGATAGTGGTTGAATTTGTGGCTGTTGAGTTGTGGCTTTGCCCTGGTCTTAGAAAGGCACCAGCCTCACAAATGGGAGAGTGATGCTGGCTCCATTATAACCATGGAGAGCCTTATATAACCATTATAACCTCCATTATAACCGAAGGAGAACCACATATACCTCACTTCCAGCCTTGCTGAAGTGATGCTGACAGGGTAAGCCTGCTCTACTGGCAATGCTCTTCCTCTCTCTTCCCTCTGATCTGCTCAAGACAAGTCCTGGCAGTAGGCTCTCCAGCTGACCACCATTACTGGGGCTCATCACTACATCTACTGCTTGGACAGCTCTGGCCTCACTCCCAGACAAGACAAACAGTTTCCCTGCCTCCTGCTAGGCTCTCAGATGCCCCATCAGGATCCTGTAGTCTCACTTGGCTTCACTCTGCGTCACTGGTAGATGCTGGTCCCTCATCAGCTGGAGAAATGTTTGGGCTGATGCTCCAGCCTCCTCCTTGGCGGTGCTTCTCTAGAGGCATGGGGGAAATCAATCTCATTCTAGGTCTGTGAAAAGACTCAGGACTTCCTCCCTCCCAGGCTCTCAGCCTGGCCTCTCTCATCAAGCTGTACTCCTACATACAATATATTGTCCTTTGCTTTTTCATGACTGAACAGCCTTCTTTATAATCTTCCTTATAAAGGCAGAATTCATTCATTCCCTACAAAGGAATGTAGAATTCAACAGCTCAGCTGTTAAGCTTGAGTCTGTC
Organism: Crypturellus tataupa; assembly: GCA_034781795.1. Lineage (NCBI taxonomy): Eukaryota > Metazoa > Chordata > Aves > Tinamiformes > Tinamidae > Crypturellus > Crypturellus tataupa. The sequence continues at coordinate 1,162,332 of JAWLRI010000060.1, read as the reverse complement.
CTTTGGATGGGGAGATTTTATACTGATTTTATACAGCTTCTGCTTTACTCACAAAGCTGTTTGGATAAACTATCTGCAAAGTGCCCTTTCTGAGGTGTTTGTTTGGGCTAGCTGCTCCTTTAATTTGGATGTTATCCAAACCTCGTGGTTAAAGGCACATGATTAGGAATTAATGGTTGAAAGTATGAGAATTAAGAAATAACTAAGAACTCTCTAGATGCAGAAATCACAAATCCTAAAATCTATGAATTACAGCAATATCCTAGAAACTGCAATGAATTGCAAGGCTGTCACTCATCACTAACTAGCCATGGGCTCTGCCAATGGCAGGACCATCTGATTTCTTGCATGCAGTAAACCTTACAGTCCCACCATTGCAGACAGCCAGTATATTCAAAGATCCAGGTTTGGGGGGGAGGATGTTATGTTATGTGCATAGCTTTTTCAGTTTGTGAACAGCTTGTGGAATTGGCCAGACCTTCTCAGAATCATTTACTGGGGCTGATGCATTCTCCTCTCTTTCATTTTTTTTTTTCCCAAACAAAGCCCATGGGATTCTATTCTGCATGATCTCCATTTCATGCAAAAACCTCACACACCTCATCAGGCACTAAACACTGCATCAAGCTATTTTCTTACTCCACTGAGACACTCAGAGGAATAATATACAGGCCCCTTCCACTGCTTCCTTGGCCTTTTGGGAAAGTCAGGTGACACTGGGAATGCATGAGTCGAGAAATGGAAAAGTACAGAGATCAATATTGCAGCTGTCTATATTCTGGGATGCTCATCTGAGAGATGACTGCACTGTTGATATCAAGAAGAATTGTAGGTACAGATGATGAAGAAGGGAGAAAAGAGTGTAAGCAGAAGGAGAGATGTTCCATTAAGACATGTCCAAAGCAAAGCTGCTTTCAATTTTGCCATTTTAGCTTTAGTTTCCCCATAAGAATATACTCATGTTTGCTCCCAAGGAGGTTTTTATGCTCTTTCCTGGAACTCTAAGAGGGAATCTGGCCATGATGGGGTCCATGTGGCCCTAAGTGGTGGGGCGGGTAGGGAAGAGAGAGATTCGCGTTTACTAGCTAAAAGCTAAGTCCAGCTCCTATCTGTTGCAATCTCATCAGGATATGCACTTATCGACTGGGAGTCTGTACAAACTCAGAGACTCAAATCCCTACCTGTTATCAATCCTTTAAAGCACATTCCAGAGCACAGCCCCCAGCTTCCTCACTGGTCTCTGGGTGTCCTTGGGGAACTGGCTCTCTGCAGCTGACTCGAGCAGATTGTCTGTCAGGGTCAACAGTCCTTACAAGGACTTGCTGTGACCTGCTCTGCAGTGTCTGAAATTCACAGAGGTCTACTCTGGCAACCACAGGCACCAGCTTAAGACACGCTTTCATCAGAAAAGTTGGTTTCACAACTCCAGCCTTACAAAAATCAGATACTGTAATCTCTGCTTTCCTGATGGAGTAAACGGAGGCACAGAGAGCCACCTGCCCTGCTGCATGGCAGCCACAGTGCCAGAGTGAGCCTGTGAATCCACCAGGCTGCCTGTAGCCTTAGAGCTGTTTTTCTACATCCTGTCTGTAGATGTTTCATGTAAGACAGTTATTCTCCACAGCTTGATCTTTCTGTGTGAGATGCTATGCCTGAAATAGCCACTTCAGAACATCAGCATTTCACTTGAGATCATACGCTCTGCTATAGCACCAGACTGAGAGAAGGCAGGTCCCAAGTAGTCCCCGAGAATGGGAGAGGGGACAGCTAGCCACGTGGGTGAATTTATGATGCCTGTGCTGCAGCCATTTTCTGCCTGAATTCCCAGAATTTGCTTCCTCAGAGAAGCAAATTCTGGCACCTTTTAGAGAGGGGGAGAAGCACTTTTGCAGCAACTGCTCTGTGATGACTGCAGGTCCCTTGATGTTGTGAGGACACCCTCATGCTGTGCACAGGGCAAGAAAATCTTTCATTTTCAGGTCCCACAAAGGAGCCAAGCAGTTTTGTGTAGCCATGAGGACCTTACATCTCCATGTCAATTCATGTCCTACCTGTGACTATGTCTGTTTTTGAACAATGTAATTTAGTTTTCTTTTCTACTTGTGCTTTAGCTTGTTTCCCCTTGTGCTGCATGCTGACTCTGTTGCCTCGTAGTGCCTTTAACATGATTTAGGAAGAGCCTGGCCAGGCATGCAGCACTTCCCCTCCCTGCATCCCAAAGCCAAGTGAGCAGTGGTCCTTATCCGCTTTTCCAGATGGGGCAGTGGCTGCACTGGATCAAAGGCAGGGAGACAACTTGGGAGTCCCGATGCCTACGCGGTGCCTTTTAGTAGCAAAGGAAGAGAGAGCTAGCTCTTACCTGCTGCGGTGGAGATGCCCAGCAGTCGGCAGGTAAACTCCAGAGCAGTCCAAAATGCCTTGTGCTGCATGGCGAAGTGGTGAAAACCTTGTGCTGCCGACAGAAGCTCCCTCTTGAGACCCCTGCTTATATGTAACCCAGCAACTCCCAGTCGCAGGCAGAGCCTCCCATCCAAAGGACCAAGTTACCTCCCTGAAGGAAGCGACAATGCGTGCAGGACACCTGGTCACCTCCGCCGAGGTCCCTTAGGGGAGAGTGGCCAGAGAGCAAGCTGCCACCAAGGAGAACGGTCAGCACTGCCTCCTGCTGCACCTGGGCTCTGCAGAGATGGCCTTTCCCTGCTCGTTTGCTGCTCGCTCCGTTGCTGGCCTGGCGGTGATTAATGATTGGTAAGGGGGGTGGCACGGATTTGGGAGCGCTTGCACCCGGGGTACACGTCCTTTCCTGCTCCTGAGGCAGGAGGCTCTGGAAGCTCAAGCTGATTAAGTGCATGTGAAGTCATTAATGCTTTGCAGTTCCTAGCAGGTTAACCATTTGTGAGGATGGCAATATTTGCTCTTGGCGAGAGTGCAGCACATTTCTGGTAGCTCTGCAGGGCTCCCAGAGCATCCCAGCTCTGCTGCTTCATGCTGACAGGGCTCCCTGCCATGGCTCTGAGTTACTGGGTAGATTTTGCCAGATTTCAACGTGTACAGCACAGGAACTGTGAGGATAGATGTGCAACCGTAGGCAAGAGGAGACTATTCCTGAGGGTCATATGAACCCAGACTGTCCAGAACAGGGGAGTTGTGTATTTCTCTTCTTGGGACTCTCAGTTAAATGTATTTCTATACTGCAGTCAGCTGACCAGTAAATAACTCATATGGCACACACAAGTGCCCTGGCAAGCGGAGAGGGATTAGAGAAGGGTTGTGCGAATGTGCTCTGACCCCTTTGCACTGATTTCGTGCACGACAGGGGCCTTGGTTTGCCTCTTAAGGTCATGGTGCCTCTGAAGAGCTTTTTCTCTAGATATGCCCAAAGCCCAAGATGGGGCAGAGCCTGCCCTCTGCTCCAGAGCTGCCTCCTTCCGTCCAGCAGGAGCACGGTGTGGCTCTCTGCGGGTCTCCGATTCCCACCTGGGGTGACGCAGTACCAGCAGCGTGCGGGGCCATTGCGTGCGCTGCCCAGGCAGCACGCGAGCAAGCAGCACCGCCACGGCGGCCGCAAGAGCACCTAGCGCCCATGCGTTCCCTTGCAGCGTCCACCTCACAGGGCAGCCGTGCGGCGTGGGTTACTGCTGCCCCTTGCTTTGCCTGTGGGGAAACCGGGGCTGCGGGGCAAGCAAGGGAGCTCTGCGATTCATGCTGAGCCCCGGCACAAACAGCCCCATGTGGGAGCAGCAACAGGTCGGGCCTGCTGCTGCCATCCCTTCCCAGGGTTGCTTAGGGAGCCCAGAGCTGAACCTGGCCAGCGTGTGCTGCGCTAATGCACCCTGGGGGGTAGAGCCAGGCCTGATCCAAGGACAGTGGCAGTTTTTCTTCCACAGGAGCTTGGTTTGTATTTCAGAGTGGGATTTTCCCAGACCAGCCAAATGCCTAAGCTCATGAAAGGGGCCCCTAATTCCTGTAGATAGCTTTGGAATATTGTTTTTCTGAGCACTTCCAAGGTGTGGGTGCAGGGATGCTGCCATCCTGCTGGCACAAGGCGACGCTGACAAGGTTTAGGGACAGAGAACGTTTTCTGTACATTTTCCACCCATCAGAGAGGGATTTCCACAGCATCTTGAGAGGCAGCCTTGGAAGGTGCGAGCTCAAAAAGGATTTTTGCCTTTCAGCATTAGGATTGCATTTGAATGTTCCTGGATCCTCTTGTTCTCCTAAACCACAGAGTGCATCTGAAACAGCAGTGGTTTTCCGTAGCTGATGACTCAGAAGTGTACCACAACTTCTTTTTAAAAGAGACAGGCAGAACAAAAGGCATATCACCTGGGAAGTTTACAGAAAACTGGAAAATATTCCCATCTGGTGTATCAACATCCTGTCTCCCTTCCCGTCTTGAACCTCAAGATACCTTACTGATACCTTGCGCCTCTTGTGACATACTGCTACCAGGCCAAAAAATCACCCTCGGGTTCCAGAAATCACAAAAAATGGCTTAAAAGTCATGAGACTGTGCAAATAGTTCAGATGTCTTCTTCTTTGCTACCTAGTTTTTAACACTGACATTTAATTTCTGATGGTTCTTTACAAACATGAAAGCTAGAAAATTACATGAAAAGCAAGTAGATCAAAAGAAGCAAATAGTATCTCAGAACTGCTTAGAGTCACAAACCAAAGTTGGAAGAAACCAGTGGCCACTCTAGTGCAATCCTGAGAGCTGTCCTTGCAAGCTGACTTGCTCTTCAGGAAAGTGACCAGAGTCCAGCTGGCCAGCGCTGGCTCAGGTACTCTGCGGCTCCTATCGGACTGGACCAAGCTCTCGCCACAAACTAAATGACTTTGTCAAAGTGCCCTTGACAATAATGATTCCTTACTTGCAAGCAGCAAGCCCCAGGGCTTAAAATAAGCATGAATTTACTGGTTAGTGTTACGGGTAGACAGAAAACATTTGGGAAAGGCAATTAATATGTTTAAAATTTAACCTCCCATCTCCCTTAGCTATGTTCCCTTAGCTATTGCCCGAACTCTGCTCTCTGAGCAGTGAGCAGTGGCAGTCTGGCTCCCCCTCCCTTTCCTTGCCCTTCTATGTTGTTCTGGGCTGGAGAAATGCAAAGGTCACACACGGCTGCCTCAGCAGTCTCCATCCCTGCCTTGGACTCTGGCACTGAGATGAACCACACTGCTCTGCAGACTACATCCCCCCGGAGTCCTTTGCCAGCACCATTTCCACTTCAATCCAAGCAGCTCTGTTCAATCTGTCCATATTTCTCTGCTTTCTCAATTGCCTCTAAAGAACTGGTGGCACCCAAGATGCCAGCACAGCAGCTCCTGGATTTACCTACCAGAAGGTCCCTGTCCCTCCCTTGAGGAGACCCTTGCCTGGTATAAGCCCTCCTTGCAATTCAGGGGATGATGCCCTTGCTGAATCTGTGACCTGTGTGTGTGTGGTTCTGTGAGGCTTTTAGGAATGAACTTATGCAGCCAGAGGAGAATCAAGAACTTCTGACCTTGCTGGGATTTAATAGCCTGTGACCAATGCTGCACACCCCAAGCACCAGCACAGCCTGTTCTGTGTCACTTAGTAACGGTGGTCTCCACTGCACATTGTGCTTCCCTTGCACAGAGACCTGCCATTTTCACTGCGGCTGCCAGCCAGGATTCACATTTTGAGGCTACCTCTGGGGTTATCTGGGTTGAGAAGGTTTTATTTCAATGTTAGGGTTGCCCAGTAATGTTAGTCGCCACCGTCATCTCTCCTTCCTCACATCTTGCTGTGGCACAGCCTCTGTGGCTGCTCTCCTGGGAGGCCATGGTGCAATGGCCATGTTGGGTGGCCTTGGATGGCCAGAGAAAACTGGCTCGTGACAGGGCCCAGCTCTCCCTCTGTGGCTACCAAAGGGCTAACAGCTGCCTGGTGACTGGCACCAGGAATTGCTCTGATGCTGCAACTGGTCCTTGTCTCTCCACCAGGACGCCTTTCATGGAGAGGAAATGGCTTTCATGACCATTGCTGGTCAGTAACTGAGTGCAGTTGATGGGAAGCAGCAGTGAAGTTCAGCTGCGAGTCTGCTGGGTGCAAACATCTCCTCTTAGTCAATGGGAGTTTTGCTCTCCCTTGTATCGCTGGTGGCCCAGAGATTTTGAAACCATCTGGATGAACTGAGAGTCCTGATGTGAGCTTAACAGATCTCCCTCCCCTCCTGGGAAGGGGCAAAACATGGCACTAGGGAGCTTAGAGCTAAATAAACAGAAGAGCCCGACAGGAAATTGAAAGTGCGCCCCCCGTTCCTTCGCTCTAACTACCAAGTCATGCCCTCCTTGGAGTCTTCAAACCTGGATGAAAGCAGCTCTAAAGGGATTAAGTGCTTCATAACTTCATAAATTTGTCCCTGGCAGAGATCTGAGCCCATTCTGAATTTGGTCCCGCTGTGCCTAGTGTGGCGGGGGAGCTGGCCAGCAGCCCCGGCCCGGTCCAGCCTGGAGGCAGCGCCGCGGGCTGTTCGGGGGCTGCCCGGCAGGGGACAGCAGGGCCCCACCGGCAGGCTACAGCCCGCGCCTGCAAGCGGACTGTGAAAACACACACACAGTTTGACTGTCTGGGCAAGAAAAGTGTGATAGAGGCCACATGGGTCTGGAGGGGGCTGGGGAGAGCCCCAAGCCAAACACCAATCAGTAACTCTCCTATTTTGCTTGTTGCTGTGCAGTAAAGGGTGCCTGGCAGGTCACCATCCCGCTGAACACTTGCCCACTCTTCTGGGACATTCCTGGCCCTGCTGGGACGGGGATCAAGGGCTCCTTAATATACTGCCGTGATTGTCCCACTGCGGAGAGGCATCCTGGGAGCTGACAGAGCAAGGGACAGCGCTGCAGACGGAGACAGTGGAGGGGCAGAGCCGGAGGATCTGGTCAAAAGCCTCTGTTCTCACACCCCTTTGCTGCTGTCATGGCCAAAGTGACACCACCTCATAGGGTGCTGTTGGGCTTACCTGGACATGTGCCTGTCTGGAAGGAGGCGGCTCTCCTAGGGCCGGTCTGGCCTTTGTTTGTGTGGTGCCTTGTGCCTGGGAAACCACAGAGGTGGGTGCTCTGCTCCACACGTTTCTCCTTGCGGCATGGGTGGCATTGAGGGCAGGCAAGGCAGGTGGATGTTCGTGCGGGGAAGTAAATCTGGACATGGGAGTAAGTCTGGTGTGTTTGCAGGGATGTCACAGGCCTCTGCAGTACTTGGGACCTGATAGCATCAGGGCATGGGGCCGTTACGGCCGCTTTCCCTGTGAACTCTCCAATCCTCTTTCCTAGACCCAGGCCAGCTCCCCTGGCCCTTGCCCAGGTCTCCATTCTGCATGTGGATGGTGGGGACGGATCCACCTCCCCTTGCTTCCCCATTCACCAAGACAGGGAGAGGTAGGCACTATGGCCTGAACTTGCCGGTGTTCTGCATGGTGCATGGCAGAGGGATGTGCAATAGAGATGCATATGCTCAGACCCATACATGTGTGTGTCTTAAACCAAGCTGCACTTACAAGAATTATCAAAAGTAAATTTATTCAGTATTCATCCACTCTCCAGTTCAACCATACGCATCCCAGTGTTTGGTGGTCAGCACCCAGAACACTGTGATTATGTGAGACTCTCTGTGAACACACATTTCTAGCTCAGGAGGTTGCAGAGAAAAGCTCTGAAAAGAGACTCAAACCCAGAGGAAAAACAAAAAAAGGCCACTTTTGATTTTAGCAGCAGTATTACATTTAATCACATAATTTAAACTCACAGTCTTTGGGGGATGATAGTTAAGCTAAAGCAGGAATGTAGCAGCAGAATGCAGGATGGGAGACATTGAGAGAGCTGAGTTTTAAGTTCAAGGCATTGCTAAGCCCCAAGGAATCAGCTCCTCCTATCTGGTCATTTTTCAGCTCCCTGTGAAGTTTCTTTGCTGATAGCAGTGTGTGAGGGATTATCAGGGCGAGGCAGTGAGGCTGTGGGCTGTGGAGGAGGTAAAGCTCTGGCAGTGACAGAAGTGTGCTGCTAAGCTAGCCAAGGCATTGCCGAGCTGGCCAAGGCAGTGCTGCTCAGCAGATTGTGAGCGGCCTGGTCATGGCTACCAAAAAACCCCTCATGCTCAAAAGGACTTGCTACCGTATAGACATAGCCTGTGATTTGGATGTGAAGGTCTTGAATTTTAGCCCTGTGAAAGTTCTGAGTCACCTGAGACATACACACTTGTGCCACTGGCACTGAGAAATTCCTCACCCCTCAGGAAATCCCATGGGACTAAACATGGGATTCCCATGGGAAGTGAAAAAGGGGACTTGAAAAGGGGGGACATCCCCACCTTTAATAGTGGCCTTTTATTTCTAACAGTGAGGCTGTAGTAAAAGGCATTCAGCCTCAAACCACAGGTCAAATAAACCACAGAAACAGGATGGACCAAAGATAGTTGCACAAGAGTAGTGCAGAGACAGAAATATTACCCCTGAGAATACTCCAGTGTATTTGTGTAAATCAATTTCACATATTCTCTCTGAATCACCTACTCAGCTGGGATCCCTGAATAAAAATCATAGCCTGTTCCCAAGGCCAGCCAAGTCCTTCTTCAGTAGCTGCGAGCAGATATGAATACTGGGCTCTCATCCTAGGAAGTGGTTGAACTGCTGGCCAAGATGTATAAGGCTCCATCTCCCATTTTCCAAACTCTTCATCCCGTGAGCTCCCTCTACAAAAAATATGCCAATTGTGAGTTGTCACCTTCGGTGCGTATGAGCAACTCATAGTAATCCATGGACTATGTGCAGGTCCCTGCATGATCAAACCTGATAACAGTGCCAACAGTAGCACTGTGTCAAAATAGAGTAGCTGTTCTTAGCTTTTCTATTGCTCTGATTCATCTTCATTTTGAATGGAGAAACCAAAGCACAGAGTGATGCACTGATCCAGTCAGTATCGTGTTACATTGTGAGCAACACAGCTTAATCCAGGATGATGAATTTCACCTGTCAGTGAGTTTGCACACTCCTTATGATGCAAGATGGCAGCTTTCAATCAAGACAAAAGCTAAACTGTAACCAAAATGAGCACAATTTGCTCACAAGATTGAGACTAAGTACTAACAGTTATGGTGATGGTATAATGATGAAGAATAAAATCCCCCCTTGTACAAAACTGTACTCTACCTTCATGCCACAGAATAGAGCTGATGTTTTACATACTCTTCTGCAGAGAGGAACTGCTACTGCAGGGGAAATGCAGGAGGAGATTGCAAAGCAATCAATATGCATGTGTAGTCTGTTGGTCTGGAATATATTTCATAAGGCTGCATGGAGAAAGAGTATTTTATCAGCTAGCAAAAGCAGGGAGGGCTCCTCACTCTCAGAGTAAACAAGCTCTGTGCATCAAGGTCAGCCCACAGACATTTATTCATCTATCAAAACCATTTGACTTTTTGCCCTCTTTTCTGGCAAAGAGGACTGCTAACTTCTCCCTGTGTAGGAGCAAACAAGGTGTGCACAGCAATGATTGATTCACCTGGTGAATGAGGCATACATCAAAGAGCTTGCTGCATTTCAAGGCCCAGTGAATAATTTATAGAAGGATTTATGTAGATAAATAACCAGGGAGATTTATGTGAAGCAACACAAAACACATGCTTTTGCCTGCAGAGATGTGGAAAGTCTTATGGACTTCCTAGCTGTGTAGCTAAGGTTATTTATGAAAATGTTCCTTTTCTACAGGATTTATTTTAGAACTTTTACTTGGCATTGTTTTCAAAGGGTCATAGAGCAAACAGGCACAACAGGTCCATCACTTCTTTTACTATGTTGTCTAAAATGGTTCAATGTATAGGTTTCAAGCAGGTGGTTTCAAGCAAGTAGAGGAAGGCTGAGCATTAAGAAAGAGCTTGGGGACAGCACTCACATTTCACACTAACTTTACAGCAGCATCACCATATTTTTATGACTATGTTTGTCTGAAGGTACCTTTCTTGACTAGGTCAACAAACTAAAGAAGACAAGGCCCTGCTAAGCAATATTAAACCTGCCCTAGGTGACCATGCCTGAGTTGCTCCCATGGACAGCTGACTGTGATCTCCTCATATGGCCAAGGAGTTGTCTTCCTGCCCATATGCATGAATGGCCCCTTTGTTTCCATGGAGGAGCAAAGAAGGACTGCATCAGAGCTTGCACTTTGATAAAGACTTCTATAAGAAGTAGAGATTCATTATCTATCTATTCACTGTGTGGCAGATAGTGAAGACACTCCCTAACCTAGCACAGGGTGTGCACCAGTGAAACTCACAGTTCGCACACCCTGTCTTGCCAGACTAAGTGCAGCCCCCAACACATCCTCTCGCTTGACAAGGGGTCAAATCCCCCCACTGCCATGGGACATTGCACAGTAAAGCAGCTGTCTGGCAATCTTCTCCTGAACTGGCCCCCTGACCTATTTTTCCAGTCTGAGCTTCTTCTCTTTCAGGAAATAACAACAGGGGGCTCAATCAAGCAAATGATTCCCAACATGCCCAGAGCTGCCCTCGAATAGCATGCATATGCCATATGATGTACGTATATGACAGCAGTAGTAAGACTGGATAAATCCTTCCCCTTCTGGTTGGGTAAAACCTATCCATAAAAGGTCCCTATCACCCTTCTCTTTTCTCCAGGTCTCCATCTCCTGGTGCTAGAGGCATATCTTCACACTGCCAGTACCTGGCTCATTTCACTCCAACTACAGAAAAAAAACCAACAATTTTAAAAAAAAACTGCTTTATGTAAAGGTGCAATTGCTCCTCAATCTTAGGCTCCCCTTCTCTGCACAGGATTGGAGAGCTTGGGATTTGCTTAGCAATCAACGTTCCCCTCCATGGGAAAGACCTCCTGCCTCCCGTATGCTCACCACATGGGCTGCTTTATTTATATAGCTGCGTCCACACGTTTATATTTAGTATATCTGAGAGGCCACCGCAGGCTTAAGAAGCTATAGAAGAAGCTGGAAGAAGATGCATGAAGGTTAGGGAAGGGGATATGAGCAAAATTGAAAAGACTGGAGATAACTCCAGTACCTATTTGGCTGAATGGTTGTGAATACCAACATCTCCTGCTGCAGAGAAAAGGGTTGATTTAAGGTCATCTTCTGATGTGAACTTGGGTTCACATGATGGGTTTCCAGCATTTCAGTTTAGCCCCTGCTTTAAAAGTTCTCACAGGGGAAACTGCATGCAAGCACAGTTTGGCTTTGACCTGCCCAGCAATTGCAAATACCACTTGGTCCCGACCACAGAGTGTTAATGCAGAGAGAGTGTCAGAACTTGCCATTTGGCTGTGACTAAACAACACATGGATGGGGGAGATGAGGTCCCCAGGAGCTCTGTTTGAGCTTCCAAAGGAGCCACGGGAGCAGCATAAGGAGCAATGCCCAAGATGGAAGAATGTGTGGCCCCAGTAGGCAGCCTGCCTCGATCCTGCTCTCCCGTGAGCTCCCATGTCTCTAATCTTACTGTTGGGAGGGAAACCAATGGGGATCCCTAGCCAGATCCCCCTGATGCAGATCGGAGTGGCACTCTGAAGAGCCAAGAACTTCTTACAGAGTGAGGAGTCAAAGGACAAACGGCTGCTGTTATCTTTAGGTTAACATCAAAGCGGTTCATTAGCAATGCACAGCACCCAGTAGCTCTGAAATGACATGAGTACTTTTACTTGGAAATGTTCCTCTCTCTGTTGTCTGTTTAAGCAGACACTGCTTCATACTGATTTTATTATTTTTGGATGTCATATAAACCTGGCACAGATATATAATCATGTCCATGAAGGGACTGGCTCCATTATCTGAATATTTTATCCTGTAAGGACATTGTTTCTATCCTACAGATAAAAAAAAAAAAAAACTTGCACCCAATCCCCCTGTGAGCTAGCCCTCCAAACACTGACAGTCTCAGGATCCCCCACCACAGTGGAGGAAGGATATATTTAATTAATGCAGTTAAGGTCCTCTCAGGAAACAATGAGAAATTTTTAAAATTGGCTCTGAGATGTTATTTCAGTAAACCATATTCTGCTCCCATCCAAGGAAAGAAACTATTTTTCAGACGATGCCATCTTACCGTCCTGAGGTAAACCCAGCAGGCAGAACTGCAGATGGCCCCGCGGCCCTGCTGGAGGCCGTCCGTCCTCTGTGGCCACTTGAAACGCCTTGAAAACCTGAGCCAGGCCTGCGGTTTCACACGCAGCACTTCAGACCTGGCCCTCGCTCACGTGAGCCCCCGTGAGCTGCGCTTCCCGCCACGGATAACCACGGGAAAGAGGAACCGGCTCAGCGTGAGACATGATGACAGTTGGGAGCTTATTGCGCATTCCTTGTCCTCCCACACCACCCATGCCTCCACCATTCATCTTCTTTTGTTTACTGGAAACACACGGTGGCCGCAGCAGTTGCTTTTCAGTGGGGAGTAGTTATTAGTGGGGAAGCGCTGGACAAAGCTGCATCTCAGCAGCTCTCATTAGGTCTTGGGTCTGCTCCACCACTGCCCCCTCAGTGGCCCAGCCCCGCTCTGCCTGCTGAGAGTGGCTGCGATGGTGGCAATGAAGTGGCCTTGAGTGGCTTCAGACCTTGAGGTTTTGTGCCGAGCAGGGAGCAATTTACCTCAGGTTTGCCTTTGTCCTCTTCACAGGAAGCGTCTTGATAAAACTGATCAAAACATTCATTGAAAATCATATTTATTACTCAGAGACTCTCAGTTAAAATCATGTGGGAGATGGACAGGCTGCTGCAGAGGATCTCCTCCAGCAAATGTGGTCCCACTTGTGCTGGAGCTCATGGTATATTGTAGGGTCAAAATTTCAGTGGAAACCAGAATAAGACTTCTACAGACATGTGAAGTTTTCTTACTTCTTTCTCCAACTCAACATCATGTTCTTATAATCAACTGTTTTCAAAAAAAAAAAAATAAATAAATAAGACAAATGATATTCAGCCAGTGGATTGCTAACAAGCTCTTTGCTTGGAAGCCTCTTCTCTGCTGATGACTATTTGTGGTATATCATCAGCCCACTAGTGTTGTCTTGTTTCTGGATGGCAACTGGTTAAAAAAGGAGAAGCATCCTTTTTAATTTTAAGCATAAAGAAATAGCTTGCTTCTAGGTATAATTTTGTCAAGTTGTTCTTATTAAAGACAAAGCAAATTTTCAGACATATTGGTATGCAAACAGACCATGTGACTGAGCACAACATATTTGTATACGATCAGGAGCTTCATGCTGAGTTGTGCACTGCTTTGGCTTGCCTAAACATAGCTTATAGCAATGCCCTACAGAAATGCTCTCAGCATGTTGTTATGGGATTGTCTGAAGACTAAAACCAGATATTGTCAACTACCTGGTGTGTGTATTTCAGCTTCTTTCCCTATCCTGGCCTTTTCTCTTGCTTTGGGGATTGCACCTGGGAAGGTTGTGATTGGGCTTTTAGAAACCAAATGTGGCTCGTCCTGCGAGAGCCATTGGGGAGGTCACTTCTCAGGTGAGGAGAGGCCTTGGCTGGCTGTGCTGGCCTATGGGAGCAGAGCAGGATGCTTAAATGTGAATGGTAAGAAGCAGGGAAAGTTTGTTGGGAGCTGTTTGGTTTCTGGGGTCTGTTTACATGGAGAAGGTAGCTTATGTCTGGGTAAAACTGTGCTGCTCCGAGAAGCATTATGGGGTTTTGAAGCACAAGGGGTGAAGGGCTGCCCTTCTGTTGCTGCTCTGGGCTGCACTGTTCAGCAGTGCAGGTGTGTGTCCAGCATGACAGTGCTGCCTCTATTTTTGCCTCCTTTTTGCTCTTGAAGATTCCCATCAAGCTGCTGTCTTCAAAGATTTCTTTTTTTTTTCCTCCTCAGGAAAATGCAGCTTTTCAAGCAGACCCTGCTTGGAAGCAGGAGCTGGAGACACTTGAGTTGAGACCTGTCTCTGAAGGTGAGTGTGTGTCTCAAAGGAGAGCTTTGCCCTATGGCTGGAGCTGGAGGGCAGTGTGGGCAGGAGCCTGTGTGTGCTGTCAGCCTGGGCTGACTGCAGTGCCCCTGGGACAGTTGTGAGGTCTGGGGCCAGATGATACCCTCGGCCAGAGCAAGCAACCTTGTTGCTTCGTCACGTTCTTCTGGGCTCAGGGCCTATATTAGAAGACATTTCCCATGCCCTGCAGGGTGCTTTGCAGAAGATGTTCAAGTGTTTTTATGCTTGTTGGGGCTCTGTCAAGTGTTAACCCTTTTTGAAGGTGAGACTGGCTGGGCTTATTGGTTTCAGCTGTGTTGCTCCTGCTTTACACTTGTATTGCTGAGAGTGAAGTCAGCTGCAAAGATGGGGCAGAAAGTTAAATGGTTTTAGCTGATGTTAACTAAGCTGTTATGCTATATAAAGCAATGAGTTTTGGTTCTGTTGATGGGCTTTTGTCACAGAGGTGCTGGTTGACTGGGCAGCAACTGTTGATTCTACTTTGCTGAATCAGATGTTTCAAAATCTGGTTCTGTTTCTAAAATGGAATGAGAACAAGCTCACCACATATTTCCTCCCTGCACGTGTGGAAGAAGCAAACTGCTACCACCAGCTTCTCTGCAGCAGCGGAGTCTTTTCTGTGGCTGTGAGTGGTGCTGGGGCACTGTGCTGTTGACCTGAGAGCTGTGTGAACCATCCTCGATCTTCACACAAGCGTCTCCCATCCTCAATCCTCATGCAGTAGACAGAATCCTCAGTAGACTCTGCTTAGCTGCTGGTCTAGGCAATTTGTGAGCTGAGCAGCAAGGGTGAAATGCTGCTCACCTGCAGGGCTGGGATCGCTCCCTACGCAAACAAACAGGCTCCACAGACCACCCGCTAGCCGTAGGCGGCCTGTTTCCATTAGCTCTGGGCCACCAACCCCTGCTAGAGGAGGCAAACTACTCCAGCAGCCTCTGAGAACAGTGTGAATTGTGAAGAGAAAAAGGAGGACTCTGTATTCCAGGACTCCCTGGTCTATTTGGGGGTTTTGGTGGTGAAAAACTGTGGAGCAGTGTCCAGGCTCTGACCTTATCTGATGAGACAAGTGCTGAACCCTCTCTGCTTGGTCTGTGACCCCCAGTAGCAGTTCCCTCTGCTCGCTGCTGCCTACGCTGTGGGGCCCGTGGGGGGCATCGCCTGCCTCTCTGCTGTCCTGCTGAGGTTGTGGGAAGTGCCCGTTGCCTGGGGTGTCAGCGGATGCCAGTCTCTGTTACTGTCACTTATTTGTGTTGCTTAGCACCTTTTTAGGATGGCCTTGGCAGTGTTGTCAGTTACCTGATATGGAAATGGTTGTGATGTGGACAGCAGAGCTGTAAATCTCCTATAACTTATAATAACTTCCAAAGAGAGGCCTTTGGAAGTTAAATTCTTTTACTGACTCTAAAAATTTCTTAAGTTGATACTTCCACTTTAAAGTGAAGTTATATTTAGTTTAAGTTCATCTTTGCATTAAAAATCTAAGTATTAACATGGAAATGTTTTCTTATGTGTTGCATTGTCCTGCTTGCGTTAGAAGCCACCAAACGTCACGTCCAGCCTGTAAAGTGAAATGAGGGAAGACAGTGCGTTGTTGTATGTAATCTAATCTGTTGGTGAGAGGGTTCTGAGGGATTAGCTCTTCTTGATATGAGGAGTCAGATTTTCCTTTGCTGTTTTGTGACCTTGATAAATCAGGCAGAACAAATCACTGCTGTTTCAGGTCCGTGATTTTAAAACTTCATATTCCTTGACAAGGGGGATGCAAAGTGCCCTTTGTTTTGAGGAAATCCTTCTGCTTCTTACTTGGCTGCTACGCTAGCTCCCAAAATAGCAACCTATAGTAGCTAAAATCATAATTCATAACTAAAACTCCTACCAGTGTTCAGGCCCTGCTGTAGCTTTGACCTCTCTGCCTGCCCAAGAGTGCCTGTCTCCAGGGATGCTTGTCCTCCTCTCGGGGGAGAGCCCTGTGACTCATCCTGTCAAACTAAGAGAAGGTCATATAATAGTCATAAAAATATTGTAGATCCCACCCACATTCCTCACCCATGGCACAGCACTGCAACAGGGAACAATTGTATCTTTTTCTAGCAGGACCTCCAATAAATCTGGGGAGGTATTAGGCAGAAGTGAAGTTGTACAGCTGTTGAGGGAGCGGGTGATCACAGGCGGATGGCTCAGGAAAGAGGATCTTTAGTTACTATTTGTAAGCAAGCCTGTTATTTCAGGAATATCTTTGAGGTGTAGATGTTTTTATTTGGTAATGGATGCATTGTTTACTATTTATATTATTCCTCAACCCCATTAAGAAAACTCTTGAATTCAGTAAACTGAGAGAAGTAGGATGCAGAAATACTGTTCTCATGGCCTCTTTTCTCAGTAGCAGTTCTTATATTTGTTAAGAGGTTTATTCTGCTCCTTGCAGAGGTCTCACTGCTGCCTGCAGGGCACCTTTTACCCTTGCCACTTGGATCCCAGAGGTAATGTATAATTCACAAGCTATACTGTCCTTGGAGCTGTAAAGTCTCTGGCAATGCTGACCCACTGCGGTCTCTCCTTGGGTGCTTTGGGGCAGCTCGGGGCCTTGCCTTGCTCACTAGTGCTGTCAGGGTTCTCCTCATGCTGCCTGAGGTTGCTGCATTGGTTACTTCTTCCTATGCTGCTGTGACTGTTCCAGAGTGATGGGACCTCTTTGGACAAATTCCCCTGCCCAGAGCATGAGCTGTGGCTGCCACATCTGGCCTCAGACAGGGTTCTGGAGGTAAAGGACAGGCCCTTCCCCAGACCTGTCAATCCCTCTCTACTGCTGCTGCTATCCATTGTGTAGTTTTAGCAGTGATATACAGAGTTTACTACAATTTCAGGAAATGAACCTGCTCCTATAGAAATTAATAGCAAAGTGTTGTTATGTTGTTAACAAGTATAAATAGCATATTAAAATTTGCTGTGTATGAGAACCCTTGAAGGTAGCATCTACATCTACTGTTCTACTTATCAATTTCTATTGTATGTGTGAATTTTACTTTTGTTTAAGTCAGGACAGTTAAGATGCATGTAGAAGCAAACTGAGCTGCCCCAGATCACATAGGGCATGCACAGTGTCCCTCTACAAGCTGAACTTTTTTTTGAACCCTTGCTTTCTTTGCCCTCCACAACCACACTGCTGTCACCTGTGTGCTATCAAGCTCCCTTGCTGGGTGGTATGCTCGATTTGCATCCTCAGCAAAACAAACGTTATCTACCCCCTCCAGGCTCATGAGTGCTATTCAAGAAACTCAGACATGCTACCCAGTGCAGTCTTATCTGCTTTCAGCTTTCAAGCTGAAGATTTTAGTGGGTTTAAGTGAATTGCTTCCAGTAAAGGATGGTCACATCTACTCTCAAAGGCTTTTTCTGTGAATGGCAGGGACCTGGAAGGTTCATGTTGGTGTGGGAGATATTGACAGTCAGAAGTAACAAATAGGTGCAAGATGCAGATGTCTGCTCAGGCCGTTGCCTCTTGTATTGCATGAGCCGAGGAGGAGGCTGCCAGGCTGAGGGGCTCTTCAGGAAGGTCTGTCTGGCGCTGGAGGTTAGAACCAGTTAAACTTTTGCTGAAGTGAATTGATGTGTTGGCAGTGTCCTCCAGGGTTTGGTCACATGTGATCATGACATTTTTTTTCTTGATGCTATTTTGCTACTCATTGACTTACTACTCATTGGGAAATGATTTGGGGAGGGGTCTAACTTCTCCCTGATGAGTGTGGTTTTTTTTTTTTTTTTTGTCTTTTTTTGGTGGTGAGGGGGCAGGGGGAATAAGTCATAGGATTTTGGAGTGAGGGAAGAGGTGTCACACACCACCACACTATCTGGTGGCAGAGGTGTCTGATTCCTACACTTGGGAGCTGGTGGGAGGTTTGGGCCATGGCTTTGGGGTTTTGCACTGGCCAAAGGATAGTCTCAGCATGTGGGCCTGGCCTGGTGCTGTTGTGGTGTCTGCGGCCACTGGCTCCTACAGGCGCATTAGGGTCGGCTCCTGCCCCGTGCCCCTCTCCAGAGGGAGCCGAGTGCTCCTGGGGCTGGCAGTGCTCTGTGAGCTCTGCCCGCTGTGGTGCTGGCACAAAGCAAAGAACTCCACGTGCTGGCATGTGGCTGCATGGCTGCGGCTGGGCTGTGCTTGGCTCCTGCCCCTGCACTCTGCTCTGGCAGTTGCAGATTAGCTGGCATGTAGCTGCCCCCTCCTTCAGGGGTCTGCTGGTAGGGGCTTGTGTGCCTGATGCAGAGCGGTGTGGGTCTCTGTGGGGCTCCTGACTGGTATCAAACTTGGAGACCTCCTGGAGATGCAATGAAGGCCTCTCTTTTAACCCTGCCCAGCTGAGGGTTGGATGTGAGGAGAACATAGAGCGCTAGGAAAGGGGGTCCCCAGGGAAATGCTTGCATGGTTGAAAAGACAAGGTCTTTGGAACAGAGCCATACATTGAAGGAAAAAACTAATTTCCCCTTCGTGTGGGGTTTGTAATACAGGAAATGTGGCCCTCTGGGAGGAGGGTAAATCTAGGCATGTTAACTCAATACCTTACTTGTCTGGGAACTCCCCAAGCCCAGGATCTCCCTGTTGTCATGGGAAGTTCAGTTTTACTGGAGGTGGGATCATTTCTATGCTTCTTCCACTGCCCTCCCCAACACTCCTTCCTGGTGCAGTGGGTGACAGGGAAGCCGAGTGGCTTTGTAGAACAACAGATGGGAATTATTTCACTTAGTATTTTGCTTTCCACATAATGTTTCAAGCTCTGGCCTCAGGCTGCTGGTGCCGAACATGAGTGTTACGTCGTGCTGTTCAGTCCCCTGGGTGTGAAGCTGGCAGCTGCCCTGAAGCGCAGTCTGCACCGGTGCTACCAACACAGCCTGTGATCAGGCTCCCTCCTGGCGGTGCTGTGTCATCTTCAGCTGATTTGAATAGACTTGACAGCTTTAAGACTCTAACTTCATAACCTAGTGCTTTTGGTTGTGATAAGATCATTTGGCAAAGGCTGGATCTTGAACTGGCAGGTGTGGATTCCCTTTCTGATTTAGCCTGTGTGGCCTATGGGTGGCCCTGGGCAAGTCAGCGTAGCCTGCGCTTCCACTTGAGCAAAGATGGCAATAAAGATTGTTTCAGATCTGAGGCTGTTTGATGTACTGACATGAGGAAAGATGCTAGAGCTCCTCGGGCAGTGCCAAATACAACTGTATTGTCATTCACAACCTGTGAGCTCTAGTTGTGCTTGTGTGCAATAGGGAGGCTGTGCACAGGCGCTCGGCAAGGCTCGCCTGCTGCTGAGGGACCTGCTGGGCGGCTCTGTGGGAGCTGCTCGCGGAGCCCGTACTGCCAGCTCACACCGTCATCAGGGACTCCCCTAAGAGACCCGTCCTCAGGAAGAGGGTTGCCTAGCTGAGGCCAAGGAAATCTAGAAAGTAACAGCTTTTTCCTGCCTGGGGAAAATGTGTGGGTTGGACATGCTGAAGAGCCTGGCTGTAGGGGAATTGGTTTACATGTGAAGTATTTTGGTTTTATTTCCGAGTGTCTTTTGTGTAAATTCAAGTGTGTTTTCTCTCTGTGCTTTTGAGGAAGGGCCTTGCCAGATGCAAAACACTGCTCTAAATCAAGGAGCAGCTGTTTGCTAGCTGGATTTGCTTGGTTTGCAGTCCTAGGGAAAGGAGAACCCGAGTACTCAGCTGTTTGTAGAACATGGCTGGTGGAAAAAGCAATGGGCTTTAGAGACACAGAAGGGATTTTGAAGCAAACAGTTGTGGAGTTAAGATCCCTTTCCTCAGCAGAGCTTAGCACCTGTGTGCTCGCAGCATGCAAGCAATGGGCTCTGCAGTGAAGGCTGCTCAAAACCACCCAGAGGGGAAGGGGCTCCTTCCTTGCAGAAGGGCATCTCTCTGCTGGGGAGGGGGTGGCCCCAGGGCCCTGGTGCTGAACGGCCTGAGGAACCGAGGCTGGAGCCATCGGGGAGGACATTGGCACTGAGGCTAGGCCTAAGGGGCATTAAACTGTGGTCAGAAAAACCTGACTGCTGGAAGGGCTGTGTGAATTAAAGGAGCATCCATCCCACCTTAGCTCATGCTTCTGTACTGTGTCCTGTCTCAGCAATTCAGTACTGGGACTAAAACATCAGAAAATGAAACGTGCAGCAGCTCATACTGCTGAAGGCAGAAAACCAAAGAATGTTCATGATGCTGAATAGTTAAAGCTTGCTTCATTTACTGATAGGAGAATTGGGAATAACATGCTTGCTGAGCTGCCTTCGTAGCTTTGGGTCACCTTGGCACTGGTGATGCCAGTCTAGTTAGCTGCATGGGGCCAGGGCCCACGGAGGGGAGCAGCAGTGGTGATGTGATGGTTCCCAGACCCCTGTTCTTCTGGGAATTGCCCAGTGGTGCAGGCTCTTTTGGCAGTTTCTGTGCTTAAATGAAGCTCTTGGTAGCAGACTGGTTATATCAAACACTCAGTGCACTGGCAGCACTTCTGAAAGCCAAACCTAGAGTGAATGACAAAGTGTTTTTCCATTCTCTGGAAAGTGCATACTCCCAAACGCTTTCCTTTTTGTTGCCCTACCATTCACTGCATGTGGAGGATTTGTTTATCTTAGCCTGTGTAAAAAAATCTACATGTTATCTCAGAGCTGGGCAGATTAATCCAGAGGAAGATTTACTTGAGTGTAAATCAAAAGCTTTGTTTTCTTGGATAGTTCTGCAGTGTCTTGAGTTTAAATCCATCATGTTACCCGTGCAGCACTCCAAGGTTTCAGGGGAATTTGCAAACTTTGCTATGTACCACTAGCAAACTGGAAGCAATGGGCAGATTGTAGTCATTTTTATACTGTCTGCTCAGTTATCTTTTGTCATTTATTTTTATTTTGCGAATAATTCTAAAGGACTTTGAAAGTTGCATGAAGACTGTACAAATAAGGCTAACCCTAGAGCCATTTATACAGATTTTGCATCAGCTCTGAGCTATGCCCACTGTGTGACACTTTGCTAGTCTTCTTGAGCATTTCAAGCAAGAGATATGAAGACTTTTTGACTTAAATTGTGTAATATGAATTCATCCTGTTGTCCCTTGCTGCGGGCATTGGGTTGCTTTCTGTAGCGTGTTCTCAGAAATTGCTGGTGTCCTGTAGGTACCAGCCTGTGGGCCAAGCCTGCACCCAGGTACTTCATGGTGGTGGTGGAGGGACAAACTTCTCTTATGTTCAGCAAATTTGTTCTCTCCTGTAACAAGAATGATGGTCACTGCTGATTGTCAGATACTGTGGGTGCCTCCATGGGAGGAAGCCTTTGGAAGTGGATGACACATTCCTGGCTTCTGTCTTTGAAATATGGACTTAAGGAGAAGCCAGTTGTCAGTATATCCACAGCTGGAGATGGGCAGACTAAAATGTTGACAGTGCTCTGGAGTTTCACCAGAACAACTGGGGGTCTGGGTCGCTTAAACTCAGGCAGAACCAGGTCTGCTTGTTGACAGATGGTTTATGGTTTGTGTACAGCAGCTTGGCTTCCCGGACTGATTCCTGTGTGCCAAATGTGATTTGAGGCATTCCTGTTGAGAAATTGAGTCTGAATCCCCCCTTTTTTGCATCTTTATAGCAAGTTGTGGACTTGCTGTGGCCTGCTTTTTTCAGCAGCTGAGAACACTTTTCAATTGATCACATATAGGGAAGTCAAACCATTGAAAACAAAATAGAGCCAAATAGTTGTTATTTTTTTGATGCATCTCTTCAGTTTGAGTGAAATTAAGAGCAGAGCAGGCCTGAGCCCAGAGATGCATCTATCTGAGGATCTGTTTTGCAGAGGATGCAAGTGCAAGGGAGAAGAGAATCAGGCTCTACCAAAGGTGCTAGGATCGCAGGAGCAGGATGGAAAACCAGGTGCAAGAGGAAAAAGGGTGCAATTCTAGCATCAGGGCGCAATTCCAACATCAGGGCAGAGATCTTAAGAGATAATAGGTCAATTAACTAGAGCTCTGGGTGTTGTCAGTATGTGTCTTATAGTTGGGATGTCAGCATCTTTAATGAAGAATTTTCCTTTGGGATTAAAAAACCTGGGTTCAAATAACAGTCAGGACAAGGAGGGGAAGTTTTGTTTCCCACGTTGCATCAAACTGGAAATGGCAAGATATCCAAACAAGTTGGCTGCTTGTGCTGTCAGGTGCAGAAGGCTGGGAATTGCCAGTCAATTCTGTTCTGGGCTCCTTCTTTATAGAGCGGCAAATTGAACAAATTAAAGCTGCTGCATCCACTTTTACTGTGGATCCCTAAGGATCAACCTCCCTTCCTTCTGGCTGGGGGATCACCAAAGCAGAGCTCACGTGGGGAGCCTTGTACGGCACCCCCGGAACAAGGCGGCTTTCTCCTCCACGTTTTGTGCAGCTGCAGGCAGACAGGCTTCCTCCCAGGCTTCACATGCCTGTTCTGCCTGTGTTTCTAGCCCCAGCATCCTTGGAGAACTGGACAGAACATTGCTCCTGCTTTGCTGCTGAAGTTTTCTCTCTCTGTTCTGGCACTGATAAGGTTAGTGATGTAAGACTGCAGAAAGCAGCACTTGTCTTTCTCGCAAGATGTTGATATTTATTTTCTAAACTTATAAAAGGTGTTGTTTATGAAAGTGAATTCATCAGCAGGTTAAGATTTTCTTTTCTAATACGATATTTTTCTTCATAGCGCTCTCACCCTGTGCTTCCCTAGGCTGCATTCTCTGTCTCTGGAGTCAGCTGCACTGAAATGCTGTTCCCTTGAATTCCTCCTTAGATGGTTTGAAAGCCTAAAAGGCTATTTCTACTTAAATTAGTAACATCATGGTTGGCCAACATGAGCAATGAAGTGTCTGATCTTTTAGTTGGCCCAGTTTAAGGGCATCTTCTCATTTTGCATCTACCAAAAACTTAAAAGGATATATAGTATCCCAACCAATGGCAGGGGCATCTCTGAAGGAAGGTGGAACAGAAAGCTTGTGGTTAGCAGTGTTCATGAACGGGCCCAGGCAATCACATCCAGACCCTGTGGGAGAAGCCAGGCTGAGGACTTTAAACTTGCAGTTCTTTAACACTTCATGTCTATAACTGATATCTATAACCCTGCACAAGCAGTCACATAGCACCTGCAAATAGTCCTGCTCAGTTTTCTGACACTATTTTGAATGACCTCTGGGGTCCCTAAAGGGCCTAGGCCATGTATATAACTCCCAGTAAACAACAGCAGCTCCAGAGCTGCTTGCTCTGCAGCATCAGTCCCTGGCATCATCAGGGTTTACTCCGTCTAATATTTCTTTGTGGCTCTTCAATTGGTATTGTATTTGATCCCTGGCTTTGTATCCATGTCACTTTGACCAGCTATGGACTCTTGGTATCAAGCACCGTCCAACACCGGAGTATTTAACCATGCTGAACTTGCTAGGGAGTTTTTAAACTCTGGCAAGTTGCTCTGGCTTGACTTTCCCTTCTGAACTGTTGCTTGTCCTACTCAGTGCTTCAAGTTTTCTTCCAAGTGCACTCTTAGATGACCTCCTCTAGGAGGTGCTCTGAGATAATTTCCCAGTATTGCTGATAAACTGGTACATGTCTTGTTTCCTCCTTAATCTGTGCTTAAATTATGCCAGGACAGCATGTTAGCTTTGTTTGCTATAGTCAGAAATCTGACAACTGAGACTCTCACCATGAATGAGAATCTGTTCAGCTCAAATGTTTTGTAAACAAAGCTTGGGAAGGAGGAAAAAAGACTTTCCTGAAAATACTGGCAGTTGTAGCCTGAACTTGCGAAAACAAAGTGTATAATTGCTTAAACTGTAAATCCAGGCAAATATCCTTTCAGAATTTGCTTTGGGATTGATGCTTGGCAGAGAATTGTGAGTGAAGACAGGGATATTTTTGGTCTGAGTTAGGATTTCCTTTCATTTTGTAGCCAAGTGCAAAGCCACCATCCAGCTGCACTGATAGATATAACTCTGACCTTTTTACCTTATTGGACCATAGTTTGATTCTTAATTGAAATTGCACTATAATTGCACCTTATGTCCCAAAGGACACTTCTCTATCTCATAGAGCAGCACAACACATTGGAGCAATCTGTTAGCAAGTGATACAAAGCAGGCACTAAGGAACAAGGGCCTCATCTTTGGTGGTGGTGATCCTTCCTGGACACTGTTGCTAGGACTGTTCTTGAGCAGGGTGTTCATCTAGGTTTCACAGAGGTCAGTGAAGTCTTGACTGGTTTCACAGGACTTGATTCCTTCCCTTTGACCATCCTAAACATTTCTGTGAAGTAAAACAGGAAAAAATCTTTTTTTGGAAAAAAACTCTTGAGATTTTGCAGCTGATGTCAGCTGTGTCTGGGGACCTTCTGTGCTCCTTCAGGTCTGGTGTCAGTGCTGTGACACTAGGGTAGCCCTGCAGAGCAACACATGTGTGTTGTGCTGGGACACCCCTGGCACTGCTGAAATGGGGACTTGGCCCTGCCTGGCTCCAGCATGGACATGTTTGGTCAGCCACTCCTCCACCCCACAGAATGGAAAAGCACTAGATGCCCCTTAGCTGCGTCACCTCTCATCTTCCTCAGCCTTCCTGAAGGGCAGGAGGAGGCTGTTGTGTGCTCGATTAAATCCCCAGTCTGGACAATACGACCAGGAGCATGAAGACATGAATGTCTGATCTGGTTAAACGTGTTTGCTTTGCATGGCCTAGCTAAAAGAAAATGCCACTGACTGAAAGACTCAATGAACACTGCTAGAGAATATAAGGTGGTCCTTATGCAGGATCACTTGCATGTGCAGGGTGCAGTGTATCTTGATCCTCTGCCTAGAAAGAGGGTTATGGAAGAGTTTGATAATGTAGGTGACTGCAGGCCCTCAGCACAAAGCGATTGGGCTGATTGTGTAAGCCAGGTGTGGGAAGGATAATGCTTCCCCTCCAGCAAATGAGACTAAGATGATTTTTTTCAAAAAAGCTGCTTTATGCAGCTGAAATGACCAAAACACTGATGCAAAGTAACAGCCCAATTCTCTTCCTTGCCAAACTATCTTTGCAGTTTAGCAATGGGAAGGCTGTCCTTTTCTTTGGTAGATTCTTCCTTCGTCTAAAGTGATTTCCTTCTCTGTCTCTGTTCACTTTCCATTATCAGATTCATCCAGTTGTATTTGTTCCATGCCTTCTTTCTCCCCCAGATTCCTTGTCTGCACTTTACACATGGTTGAGAGCTGCACAAACAGTCCATACCTCTCTGGCAAAGTTACCTGTCCCAGGAGGAATTTGCTAAAGCTGAATACTGGTTATCCATCATGATAAAATGTCTGATGGAAACAGTGAAGTGTAGAGGCTCTGGGACTTGCCTGAAAGGTTGGGTAATTGGTTGCATATGAAGCTGGTTAATCACTGTCATCAGCCTCTGGAAATAGCACTTGGGCTGAGTGTGTAAGAGGAGGGTCCTGGTGGCTTGGAGATGTCTGGAGGAGATGCACAGCATTGCAGAGCAGTTGCAAAGATACTACTACAGCAGGTTAGCATGGCTGGTGCTGGCTAAGTCCTAGGAACACAGTGTAAAGATTTTATACAAATTAATGTGCCCAAACACATCATGTACTCAGGATGGGGAAAGGATGAACAGAGAAAGGTCAGGGAGCCCAAGATAACTGTGCTTTGGATTCTTAAAGCCAGGCAGATGAATGAATCTGGGTCTTGATTTATCTGTGTAGTTACTTCTGGCTTTAACCTCAGTGCCTTGCTGCTCTATCTGTAAATGGAGATAGTTCTTACTTACCCTCACAGGGCAGGAGGTTGCTAAAGTTAGTGCTTGTGGGGCTCTGAGCAGTGATAAATGAGATAAAAATTAAGGAAGTGCAAACAGCAGCACTGTGCAAGCAGCAAGGCTTGAGAATTCACGCTGAGCAGTGGGGGAGAAAGAAAATAGTGAGGAGCTGTTTAAGCTGGGCTTGTACTTTCTGTGTGCTGAGGCTAGGGTTACACGGAGCAGTAATAGTCTGTAACCTGTGTTTAACTGTAGCTGCACTGGAAACTTCTCTCTGCAGTGGGGATAGGTGAAAGTAGTGCACAGTGACAATTAATGCAAGATTGTGGTGTGGGGCAGTTCCTATTAGCTGTAGCACTCCAGCTACTTCTCTGTGTGTTAAGAGCAGATGGCACAAGCCAGACCACCCGGGCTGGCTGTTCCCCCCTCCCTCCCTTGGGGCTGTTTACATTCCCTGATTAGGCTGGGCAGTGCAGCGCTCTGCTCCCATGGCAGACTGGCACCTTCTCCTAGTGCTCTGTGAAGAGCCCATGTAAAGCCCTTGGCTGAAAGGTCATACCCAGACCAAGCATCTTGGCAACTCTTCTCTACGGAAAAGAAGGGAAGTCAGATATTTCAATAGTTAGGAAAACTTGCAGTAAATAACTGTAAGATCAGTCTCCCGAATTTATACATCACTCTTCTAGGAGTTCCCAGTGAGGATGGACAAACAAGATGCAGACTTTCTAGTAATTTGTAAGCTCTGGTTTCTTGACAAAAGCAGGGATGGCCTTTCCAAATGTAAGTGGTTGAATGCTTTGTCTGAGTAGCCACAAACTTCCACTAAAGAGTTTGGCAGGATAAACTTCATGTGGAAATAATCCAGTTAGGGATGCCTCAAAACAAGACTTCTGGTGGGAAATAGCTAAAAGTGTCACAGGCAGGATGGTGATGCCTTTGAGAATAACAACTCCATAACGTAACTGACAGGAAGGAGCAATCCCTGTGCCTTATTCACTGCATTGGATAGTCGCTAAAGTATAACCAGCATTCACGGCAACAGCCGAACAAATTCTATGCTCTAAAGTAGCAATTCTATGTAAGTAAATTCTATGCACCATAGTTCTATGTAGTAAATTCTATGCTCTAAACCCATGGACTGGTTTCTTCCAAAGACACTTGGGTGATGCTGAATACAGGACCAGAGTTTATAATCTGCTTGGGCACGGAGTTAGGTATTTTGTCTTTGTCAGTAGAGTTACAAGTCTTTCTCTGTCATTTTTCAATTTTGTTCTTGTTCAGTGAAAAGAAACCCATTCAGTTGCAAAACTAGGGTCAATTTTAGATTACAAATCCATAAGGAACATGGACAACAAATCCTGTTTGCTCTTGGCTAGCATGTGCATTTCTAAGGAAAAATGAACACTGTTAATTCTGCACCTTCACAAATGAGTTAGCCACCTGGAGCTAAGTTTTGCCTTCAAAAATCATAATTTTTGCTGCCTTCCTTTTATTGTCCCTCTGGATTTTAATCATTGCCCAAGATAAATTTTCTAGTCTTCCATACTTGCAAAATGGCTGAAAACACCAAACAACCCCTCCCTGCCCTTTGTAATGGGGCCAGTCCCCAGGCTGTGCTGTCCCCAGTCAGTGGTGCCCCAGTCCTGGCTCGCTCTGAAGCAGCACATAGGCAACTTCCCCTCCTCTAGGGTGGGAGGCAGCAGCCCAGGCTGCAGGTCAGAGTCCTTGAGGATGCAAATTCAGGCCTAGTTGCTGGTTTTTTTTTTTTTTTTGTGTGTGTGTTCCCCCCGTCCCCTCCCCCCCCCAGCAATATATAAGCATAACACCTTTGTCTTCCTCTCTGCCAAATTTGGTCAAAGTTGCCCAGTAGATGGAAAAGTTATTCTGGGGGAGGAGATGCACATAATATGATTGTGAGGTTTACTTTCCTTAAACTAGGGAAAAAGCAAAAACTGAGATCCCCATATCCTTTTCTGAACCTTTCTCTGGACAAAACATCCTACATGTGAAGAGATAGGATGAAAATTGCAAGATTTAGCAGCACAGATAATTTGTTCTCAGATTTGGCCCATGTTTCAGACTTTGAAGAAATGTGTTTATCACAGTGCTCCCAGGAGAGCTCTGCTTTCCACTGATGTTTACAATCAGAAGGTGCAGCCAAAAAACCTGAAACAAGCTAAAAAAAAAACTCGGTCAGTTGATGTCTTTGCCAATGAGGAAGTAAAAGATTTTCATAACAGATGATGTTTATTTTCTTCTATTTTAAAGGTGTTTTCCACTTGAGACTCCTAAAGATTATTAGCAACAGTACTGAGGATGCCTGACTTATCTTTGATT
The DNA here is from genome assembly GCA_034781795.1 of Crypturellus tataupa. Classification (NCBI taxonomy): domain Eukaryota; kingdom Metazoa; phylum Chordata; class Aves; order Tinamiformes; family Tinamidae; genus Crypturellus; species Crypturellus tataupa. The sequence goes on along the minus strand of JAWLRI010000060.1, from coordinate 1,134,263 downwards.
TATACTTTAACCTGTCTGCATGCATTTAACTGTTAAGAAATGGCCAATTAAGAAAAGCCTTTTCATAGCTATACACAGTTCATATTACAACTTTGTTATGCATACAAATTATTTTGTATCCAGACATAAATGTATTTCATGTTTGGTAATAGTCACAGTTGTTTCCTAACAATTAATGACTTTGTGGGGCCTTTACCTCCCCATAGGTGGTTTGCTCGCTCTCTATCTGTAATTAGCATTAAATCAGCAGAGCACTTAGGTTCTAATTTGGAGCATAAAAGCCCAGCCATAGAGTTCAGTGGTCTGTCCATAAGTTTAACATTATGAATGAGTCTGAGTGGTTTACTGGACCACAGCCTATCCAGGAAATGTTCTCCAGTACAGGCACTCCTGAATAATGTATCATCTGGATGTGAAATGTGCATGAGTCCAGGTAGAGCCCTCGGGGGGCATCTGGGCTGTGCTGGCTCCCACAGCCGCCGAGCGGAGGTGCTTGGCCTCTCCGGGATGCGGCTCTGTTTGCAGCCCAGACATGAGAGCTCCTCTTCGGGCTTGGCGCCCGTCCCAGGAAGCCTCGCGAGGACAACGGGGAGGCTTCATCTGAGCAGACAGAGCAGCCTGCTGAAACCGAACCAGACTCCTGGTTGGTTATTGTGGGCCCAGCCTCGTGCTGTTCAGCTGTTCCGCTCTCAGCACCGACCACCCCGACTTGTTTCCAATGTGGATTGGCAAGTTAAGAGTATCAGTTATCTCCAAAGTGCCTTGCAAGCATTAGCTTGTAAGATCCTCGGTGTATAGAACGCTGTCCTTTTTTACAGGCTGTGAGCTTGCTTCTCTTTGCATGCTGTAGGGCAAGAGAGATTGCTACCCTTGCAGTGAAGAGAATACTGCCTTGCATTATTTGCCGGTGGTTTTTGTTTTTTGCTTGCTTTAAGATCAATCCTTTTATTGATCCTTCAGATCAAACCAAGATAAAGTGAGGAAAATGAGACCTCATTAAGAGTAAATTATAGGTCTATTTAAGTGCATTTTAAGAAGTATGAACTTAATATAGCCTTCCTATTCCATGAAGTAATAGGGAAAACATCCTCTTTCACATAACTGAGAGCCTGACATCCTTGCCCTGTTTTGGGGGGCACTGTAGATCTAGTTTCCCCTTCCTTGCTCCCAGAAGTGCCCTGGCCCATGGCAGTTACTTTAAGTTAGGGTACAGACAAATCAGAGCGTGCTAAAGCACTTAGGAACCACATCCTCCACCGGCAATGATGTGTGTAGTCAGAACTGGCTCTGGGCTCCTGGGCTGCTTATTGATGTTTCTATCATTTCAAGGCTTCACAGTCTACAGCTGACAAGGCACTAACACTACTGATTTATTTTTGCTAGCACTTTGCTTTTTAACTAACAGGAGCTGCCCAGGACAGCTTAGCACGTGGAGGTGGCCCGGGTGGGTCAGGACAGCTTCCCCTGCTACCCGTGGGTTTTCCAGTGGCAGCTGCGTTGCCTCCAGCCAGAGACCCCATCAGCAGCAGCCACCAACCTGTCAGACACTTCCCACCGGAACTCGTACACTCCCCTGCCAGCCTGTGGGAGGATCTTGCAGACAGGCAACGGATAATTCCTGTCTAAAGGGTTGGCAAATAGAAATTTTGAAGCTAATCACAGCATCTTGGTTTACGATTCAACCATGGATGACTTCAAATGTATGTAAAAATAATAAAATCCTCCCTTTGGCAGAGATTCCTCAACTGCTTTAGAAATGTCTTACTCTGCTTAATTATCTACTCATCTTGGATCAGACCTGTCTTATCACTTCCCTTACATGGTATGGAAGGGGGAGAGATGCACCTCAGGAAAGCAATATTGTTGTCCTTCTATGGACATATGAGAAATGTAAGTGTGTTTAGTCTCATGCCAGGGATTTTCTCAAAGTGGTTTAGGCACTCAGTTAAGACCCTGACTTGCACAGAAAAATCACTGCATGTGTATGTCTTGCACTCTGGCTTGATGAGATGACTTCTTTTACTTTATCAGACCTGTTCTCCTTGAACTGTTGTTGACAGTTTGTGGCAGTTTTAGCTGAGTGTTATTGAGAATAGTTTTGTCTGAACTTTCTTCTCTGGGCTCCTTACAGAGACCCTCCAGGCAGCATGGAGCACAGTGAAGTTCAGTTCACGTTCACTGTGCCTTAAACTGATGATACATGTTTATCAACAAGTGTGTGTTTATCAACAGCTATCCAGCACTCAAACTCTAGTACAAAAAGGAGCTTTTCACAGATCTGAAAAGCAGTTAATTTGCTAAAAGCTTGGCCACCAAATCCTCAGCTATTCCCCCATGGCTGCATGCTTCTGTCATACTGAGATATGGAGGGCACTGGGGGCAGAGATGCTATTTCAACAGGCCAGACAGCAGGATGGCCATGAGTTATTGAAGAAGGCCACATTTGAGCTGCCTCTAAACATCATTGTTTTTCTTTATGGCTAAAGGTCTGTGACTGGTCTCCTTGTCCTCTCTGGAGCATTTTATGAACCTCTCTTACTGACCAATGACTGCAGATCATTTTGTAGAGCCAGAAGTGGAATGCTGACAGCCCTGACTAGTAGGGGGTTTATTGGGCTAGCTATGTAACAATATTCTGGAAATACCTTTCAACAGGCAGAGCATTTTGCAGTCTAGATTATATTGCTGACAGAATATCCATGGCTCTCGGTCCACAGGGAAATGCTTAGGTTTCTCTTTTAAAAAAGGTGTGTTTTGTTGGTTGCTCTCAAATGAAATGCAGATGCAAGACTGCTTGAGCCATAAATCTGGCCTCAATCATTCCTAACATTTCAACATCATACTGTGCAAAACAGCCTCCACTTAAGCCATTTCCAAATGACTGAACTTCACGTTTTTCTTCTGTTATTGTCATCAACCTCACCAGATGTCATAATCAAGGAGGAGACACTAATGAGAAGCTGCTGGTGAATTTGGCATGTCTCAGTCACTTCCATGTGTATACCTGGAGAGCAGACTGCATTGACTACTGCCAACGTGAACTGAAAACAAAACTAAATGAGAATGGCAATGTTGGCTTCTCCAAATAATCAAGAATAAACAGCCTGTTAATATACAGAAAGGTGACAAACTGACTTATGAGTAAAGAGATTTTTTTCTAGTCTTGTGGTTCCACAGTTATCCAATACAACAACTAGAGCTGGTGACAGTTGTCTTTTGCACCAGACTCATCATGCAGTTCAGACACTTATAACCCTTCATTACAGCCTATTTTATTTTAAGATTATATTACTCATGGGGCTCAGGTATACCTCTGGCTGAAATAATGAATGACTTGCTGCTCCATTTTGCCTTTTTTCTTTCAAATAATGACGTGCTCTGTCAGGACAGCAAATAGCCATCAATTTTGATCTATTACTAAAAAAATGATGCATCCAATTTTAGCTTAAAGCCACTGGTCATGTCTTTCCATTGTTAACTCTATTTTTGTATAGACCAGGCACTTCTCAGAAATGTGCATAGCTAAACACTTGTATCTATACATTTTTCTTGAAGACTGAGTTTGAGAAGAGCAGTGAAGAGATACAAAGGAGTATTCTTTGCAGCACTTCTCTTGATGTGCCCTAATGCAAGCTGTTCTGCAGACACTGAGACTGCTATAGGTACAGCAGCGTAGACTGGACTGTGACAATTGGTGAAGGTCTGTCGAGCACCACGTTGCAGAACCAGATGCCCTCAGACTGTCCTCAGTCTCCCTCTAATATGCTAGTGCCCTTCACATTGATCTCTGATGGGTTAATCTAGGGTCTGGCTTTGAACACCTCAATATTTTAGACAAAAAGATAATTCTTGGCCCTTTGTGGCTGCCCTTCATGGCTGTATAGAGAGGTGGTTGCAAAGTTGAAATTTGTTTGCCAGCAGTTTGAATTATGAGTTAAATTACTATCGAGGCCCTTTGTGCATTTTTCTTGCTGTTTTGCAAGTTCTTGTGCATGGGAAGACTTAAGTTCTTCATGAGAGTTTTTTTGAGCCTTTAACCAATGTGCATTTAGTCAAGAAGCAGACTTTTTTTTTGCTGTTTAACTCTGAAACAAAGGTAATATTAAAATCAACTGAGGCCATGTAGTTCAGCAGTCAGAAATAGTACTGTGTGCCCTGTACGACCAGTCACTAAGCCCAAGGTGTAAACTACTTGCACAGGGTAAGTGACATGTTAGAGTAGTTTGGGAATCAGCTGTTGCTCTGGTCCCTTGAGAAACATCATGCTGGACTCTATTAAATGAAAAAAGGATAACTCCCTCCCTGCCAATCTACCTAAAGAAAACCTGCAAACAGAGGGAAACTGAATGGGTGGAAAAATGTCTCAAAAAAATGTTCACAGGCTCTGATTACTTCACCAACACTGTGCTATGGTTACTTCAGTGCAGGAGATGTGCCTGGCCAAGTGTGTTACAAGGCTGGACTTAATCCAGACCTCTAGGATGCTTTTCTGTGATAGTTTGGTTAATTAAAAGAACCACATGGGAAAAAAAGGCACATAAACTTTGTCCTGTTCTGCTTTACAATTTTCCCAGTGCGTAAGTCCTTTAAAGATTACCTTCTGGTACATAACAAGTCCTGGGCTGCTTTACTGAGCTATGACTCTGTAATAAGTGTTTGAAATTTACAGTCTCAGTTAGTCATAGACTCTGCAAGTGTTTATTTTTTCTCAGTTGTTCTTACTATTAAATGAATGTAGTTCACTGAGTACTCTCCCATTCTAGCTCTGTACTCTGGCAGCCTTGTTCTTTCCAAGAAATATCACATCAGCTACAGCACGCTGGTAATATGAGTTAGGTCCTGTTGCCTATTACAGAATAATAATTTGCAGACTGAGGAGGAGAGACAAGGAACTAAAGTCACACAAGGTCATTTCTGGCAGCGTTGGAAATAAAGCCCATGTTTTAATGACAACTTAGGAAAATTGCAGCCACTTATCCATATTGGTTTACAGAAAGAGTCTGCCTGCCTATTTGTTTGGATGTGGTGGCTGCAAAATGGGGGTTCCTTCTCCATAAGTAACTCATTTGTTTCAGTGAGTTAAAATTCCCCATTTGGATAAAAGTCCGTGACTGCTGGCAACGGTTGTGATTAGTACCATGCTTCAAATAGCTCCGCGTTTCTTGCAGACACAGTGGGAGCTGCAGTGCATGAAGGTTTCTGGATGATCTTCAGGAGATTTTAGAATCATTATTTTTCCTTTGAGAGATCCTCCATGTGCTTTGTGGGGAAAGAATAAAAGCACATTAATACAAGACATGTGTGCAGTGAAAGCCTAATACAGCAATTAGGTTCAATTAACAATACCTTCTGTTTATCAAGACTGTTTACCAACTACTTACTGTAAAGTATTTGATTTATTTAGTAATTTCACCACTTCCCAAACAACAGTTGGGTACCACGTATGTAGGGATTTCTTCCAAAAAGTTTAAGTAGACTTTAAAAAAAAAAATCCTCCCTTTGACTCCTGCTCTGGCTGCTGCCGCTGTGTGCATGGTAGCTGTAGACTGGGTCCTGCGGTGATGTTGCCGCTGCACCAGCGAGGCCAGAAGGCAGCGTGGGGCAGTCTGCAGAGCTGGCAGCACCACCCGTGGCCTGCCTGACCCTTTGCCTAGAGGAGCCTCTCAGTGGCTGGTTTTTGACCAGCCTTTTGCTATACGAGCTGAAGCTTTTTGTGCTGGTGCCTGCTTTATACTGATGTATACATTTTATCAAACATTTTTGACTTTTTAGTGGGGCCAAGAAAGCATGCAGTTCTGCCTGTCTCTAAGGCTGGGAGATGCTCATTGGTACTAACTGGGCATTATTTTACTCTTTCGGTTATTCCCATGATATTCTCAGACAGGGCTGGATTTTGTCACTGGTGAGCCCGCCTCTTTTCTGTCAGTCTCCCCCTACCACTGTGGGCTTTCTTTGAGCCCCTGGAGTTTGGCAGGACCTTTGGAGGCCTGAGGCAGAAGTGCTCAAATTTCCCTTTCAAGCTGAATCCCCTGAGGGGGCAGAGTTGGGCTCTGGCTGTGTTTCTAACTGATGTGAAGTTCACAGGCCTGATGCTGTGAACATTACTCAGGCGGTGGCCAGTGACTGACTCTTCAGATGGTAGCAAACACAGCTGCCTAGGCAAGGCCCTGGAGAGCAATTGTTGTAGAACCAGATGTTGGGGCCTCTAGCAAGGTGATCACCAGGAAGAAGGGTGTAAATACAACTGTCTTCCAAACATCACTGGAGAGCACAGTAGTCTGTGCTTGCCTGGATGACTCAAGAAGGTGCAGATCCACTCTTGAAGCCCTTGACTGCTGCTAAGCCTAAGGGAAACAATCAAGTGTGGGAGATGCTCTCCATGCTAGGGCCGTCCAGTTTTCAAGGAGGGCTCTCACAGAATCGATAAGATTGGAAGGAATCTCTAGAGATCATCTAGTCCAACCCCCTGCACAAGCAGGGTCACCCAGAGCATATGGCACAGGATTGTGTCCAAGCGGGCTTTGAAGATCTCCAAAGAGGGAGATTCTACAACCTCCCTTGGGTGGACTCTAGGCCCATTGAGCAGAGGAGTGACTGGGCTGTCTGAAAATGCCATGCAGGCTTCATGCATTTGCTGACCCTTGGTTCTGCATATTTCCAAATTTCATCTGCTTCTGCAGTAACGTCAGGCAGAAAAGTGACCAGGGCACTCCTTCTGTGTTGGCTCCACGTTTCCTGGAGGATCCTTAAAGCAGCCTGCTGCTGTGAGAGCTGGGGCTCGGGGCAGCCTGAGCCAAGGACTTCTCCACAGGCTACATGAACACTTGGCCCTACGTCTTGGGAGCTACCAGGAATTCAGAGCCCGCCTGGGAGAGTTCTCTCAGTAATGCTCTTTCAATACGACTCTTCTGGGACTTTATTGGACTAGAAATTATGGTCTGAAGGAGGCTACTTCAGTTGGGTTAATGTTTATTTTATTTCTTCCAGATCACTCATGGTATGGTTCTGAGCAGTGCAGAGGGGATGCACTTGTCTGGCCCAGGAACCCAGTAGGGCTTCTCTTCATTCAGCACGACAGAAAAGAAAAATGGAATGAGCCGTTAGGGAGTTATGTGCTATTGTGCAATCAATTGCTTGGCATCAGAGCAAAGCTAAGCAGCTTCCCCCCCAGCTTTGATTCATTGGGTTCATTACATAGGGACTCTACTCAAATGCCAACTCCAATCCAGTATGGAGATGTCATGAAAAAGAGCAAAGGCAACGTAGTCAGCTTGGAGTGTAAAGTTAGAAGCGTTAGAGGAGGGAGTGCATAACATCCTACACTGAGTGAAGCAAGACTGGAGCTGAAATGAGGAGGAAATTGGGGGTGGACAATTTTCTGGCTTTTGAGGTTTTATGAACCTTGCAAACTGTTTTATGGGTTCATAAAGCTAGTTGAGTTTGTGAACCATTCTCTTGTAACTTAAGCCCTTTTGTTTCCAGGACCTTTCAGGTTAAAAATAAAATATTGTCAAGTGATGAATTAAAATTGAAGCTGTTCTATGAAGTCAGAAACATCCCACCAGACTCGGTTGAGCAGCAGAAAATGTGTGTGCTCTTTATTCACTGATTATGCATTGGCTATTTTTCTGGCTTGCTTTCTAGCTTTGCTCTTGTTTTTGGTGACTTTCACTTTTTACTATGATTTTTAACCTGTTTTCCTAAAGAAACAAAGGCTATGAAAATAATATTTATATGTATGTGAGGCTTTTTTTCTTTTTCACTCTATATTTCTTTTTTTATGGTAGCAATTTTATCAAGATATAGCATAAAAACAAAGGTCTCAAGATAACTGTGCTCCAATATGTTTTCTGAAAATAAGTGACTGCATAGCCAAGCAAGACCTTGTTAATGTTTCCAGTGAGAGGAAAATTTTCAGAGCACTTTTTTTTTTTTTTAGGCATCATAAAATATGTTCTGTTTCCCCATATAGGGAGGTAGAGGAAATAGGGAAACACCATGCTTCAATTTCAGGAAAAGTTTCAATCTATCCTGACTGGAATCTGTAGAAAACTCATTTTTATTAGCTCACAGACTATCTGGGTTTTTTTTGCTTGATGTCTCTATGAAGCGGCATGTGAATTGTCTAGCACTTGAGAAAGAAACAAATTCTGGTAGTCCAAGAGGTAGTGAAACAAGTTCAGAGTGATTTGTCTATAGCTGGTCATAAGAGAAGCATAGAACTTGTTTTGCAAATTGAAGCATCCCAAATTATCGATAGGTCTGTAACTATTTTGCATTTTTTCATTGTAGTTGCTGATGCCAAATAGGACTGGACCAAGTCTGTTACTTCATCTTTGCTTGTCTGAAAATATCACTACGGTCTGATTGTGCCCCTAGAACTGTGAGAATTGGCTCTGCGTTGAAGGATCTGGATCTGAAAGCAACACTTTGAGTTCAGGCCACCAGTCTGGACTGTAAAGAGAGACAACGGGAAGGAAGATGTGAATGTTTTCCTGTTAGCTCTGGATATTGTTTCCATATCCAAATTTCCACACAATACCCATGATTTAAATAGTAAACTTAAGGAGGAGGAAAAAAGTATATTTAAAAAAGGTGCTGATGGAAATACTGATCCCTCTTTGCCACCAGGTCCATTCCATGCAAGCTGTCAGATGTTTCAGTAGTATGTCTACCTGTTCCTGCGGTTCCTAACAAATAGTTTTGTTTGATACGAAGTCCACAGGGTTGCAGCAGTAGGATACCCTGGCATATTTTCCTCTGCTTACTTTGAGAAAATCAGCCTCTCTTTCTGCTCTCAAAATCTTGTGTTCCTGGTAAGCACTGTCTTGTCTTGTGATCAGACACTAGCACTATTGCCAGATAAATGCTTTCATGGTCAAAATGTGTGTTGAACATGACTGCAGAGATCTTCCTCACTCCCTTTTCTTGTGTTTGTGGTGCAGCTGGTCCAACTGGCACGCGGACGGTCTCTGTGCTGCTGCATATAGGATGATTGCCCTGGCTCCCGGGAAGTGCATGGAGGTGCTAATACAGGCTCTGCCCTTCGGCATCGTCTTACGAAGTGGTGCATTGAGCTCGTCACTGGAGCTTCGTAACCAGATGTCTGACTAGCTTGTAAGCACTGACTTTGCTCTTTACATAGCTACCACTGCTATAGATGCTCACCCAAGGTCATACCAAGAGAAGGACCCTGCTTTGATCAATTCACAGGCTAAACAGTAAGATGGTAGGAAAAGGGCATGGAAGTCCCTGCCTCTCTGTGGCTTTGAATGAGTTCTCAGCATATGGCTAGCTGAGAAATTCAGCAGCTTGTGATAAACAGCACAGCAGTGTCACAGCTGCTTTTTCTTGTGGAGGCTCAAAATAGAGCCTTCATGGTATTTCTACAGTGTTTTGCAAATTAAAAACTGAGCCTACTGTTAAAATATTTTACTTACCACAGTTGGTAAACTGTGGAGCCTGACTTTGGGCTTCCTGCACTGAAAACAGCCATTGATCCTTTCCTAACCTCCTGTCACTGAATGTGGTGGTCAGCAGTCTCTGCTCTGATGTCCTTGGAGTCCTGTAAGTACCCTCCAAGTGCCCTGCATTAGTGTTGTGGACATGTGGTTTTGTCATCTCCCTTTGTTCATGTGGAGGCTGTATCCAACTCTCAAAATGACAGCAGGGAAAGCAACCTGACTCTCCTTGTGAACCTCCCCGCTCCACGTACAGCAGTGGCCTCCCCTGCACTTGGCATCCCAAGTGGCTGAGCTAGGCTGGCAGGGAGGTGGTGGTGTAAGCCTGCGTCCTGGCTACGTGCTGTTCTAGCCTAAAGCACAAAACCCCGCTGTCAAATGCCAGCAAGGGCAGGTTTTGCTACTTTGCTGTTCGGCCTGTTTTGGGGAAGGAGAGGTGAAGAAGTGGGGTTTGATCCACTGCAGGCTCCTGGCATTCCTCTTCCGCAGTGTGGGCTTCGCAATACAATTCCCCCATGTTCCCTTATCGGCAAAGGGAAGATGTTTTATTACTGGTGCTCCTCACCAAGCAACTCTGCGACAGGAATTGTCACTCAAGCTAAATTAAAGAGTGCTGAAGTATGTACAGGAGAAGAAAGGGGGAAAACCTTCATGGAACCGACTCCAGAAAGTCTGAAGTTTGGAGCTGCCTGGAAGCTGGAGGCTTTCCTGCTACTCCAAATAAAATGCTCTCTTGAGCATGGAACCTGGGCTTTAGGACCCAGGATCTTTAGGCTGAAATGTATAATGTCAGAATCCAGGATTTCCTCTTAATCTCTCGCCAATTCCTTGTATATTTGTGAGCATATAGGTTAATGCCTGCTATGTTTCCTACTCCATGATGTGTCCTCACTCACAGGTCATGATGCTGCTGGCCTTGGTTAAGATATACAGAAGTTGCATGAGATTGGATGGGGCAAACTGTGCAGGCCTGAGCACTGTTATATCACTGTGGGCTTCGGGAGACCTCCTGGTGCAGCAAGGTTTTAGGAGCTTGATTTGAGAGCCTACCCATGCTGGGCTTGAACCAAGGCAGGCCTGATGCACGGGCTGCATGGTGGCTTCTACCTGAGATCCCCAGGGCCAGCAGAGGCTGCCTCAGCTGACCGTGAGCTTTCCCCGGGCAGGGAGAGTCACAGAGTCTCTGCAGCACCAGGAAGGCACCTCTTCACCCATGAGAGCCGAGGATCCTGTGGTGGGATGGTCTCGAACCTGTGGACCAGGCCTTGTGCCAACAGCAGCTGGTGACAGCTCAGTGGTGGGGCATGGCTTGTCATGTACCTACTTTTGAGGTAACCTTTAACACTAAGAAATCTTGTTTTGTAGGAGGCTTAGTCTACAACTATGGTTTCATCCTGAAGGAAAACCCCGTGGAAGTGGCAGGCAGGTAGCCAGCTCGGCAAACCTTGGCTGCAGGAGGACAGGCCATGCGGCCTGCGTGAGAGCTTGGGCTGGGAGCAGCTGTGGCTTGAGACTGCCCCAGGAGCTCGAGGGGGCAGGGGACATCAAGCTGTGGGATATTTGCAAAGCTGTAGAGGCTCTGAGACCCCGTATTCTACCTCTTGTAGCGCCAGTGAAGCCTTACACTTCCCTCTCGAGGGGAATCAAGTTTCCTTGTGCTACCAATATCTCATTTTACATCTTGCAAGGGTGGTACTTCGAGGAAGCAGGTCTGGGTGCATCATGGAAGAAGTATTTTGTTAAGGTGGAAAAGAGTTTTAGTGTGTTTCCCCACAATCTTAAATTATAGGATACATGGGAAAATATTTATTTATGGTTTTATGTCAAGAGATGTTAATATTTTTGTGGAAAACAGTGCTTTCTGCCAAAAAAATCTAAGCACACTTTATCTAATTTCTGACGAACATATGGACCTGAACCAATATCTGTCTGGGCTGAGGAAGGTCTGTGTGTAAGGAAGGAAAGATGTGGGGAAGTCTCTGGGCTGGCGTGTGGATGGTCTGTGGAGACAACTCCCAACATCCCTGCTGAAGGACGGCCAGACGTGGTCCCTGCCAGCACAGCCTCTGTGGTGGGCAGGGGAAACCCACCCTCTGCCCAAAACTGTTCTGTCTCCAGGCACTGTCTAGCTCCAAGCTTTGGAAACAATCATTCAAATACTTGTGGTTTTTGAGTGCTTGTTCTCCATAACCCCCAGCAAACTCTTGGTAAACCAGCCTGCCTGTGACCCGCGTCCCCAGACCGCAAGCAGCAGCAACCAGCGGCTGTCGGCAGCAGCGAGTTGCCCGGGAATGGGCTGCGGACACGGGCGGCCGCTCTGCTGCCTTCCCCTCCCGGAGACACGGGACCCCTCTGCTGCGGCGAGGCTGGGCTGGCTCAAGGATGATGTATTGCTGCAGCACAGATAGGAATTTTATGAACGTTGGCTTTCAGTCTCTCTGTGCATTTAGCGAGCGGCTTAATACCACAGGATAAATATCCAGGGATGACATCTGTCATTGTGACAAACCCTCTCTGAACTCCCCCGGACCTATGTCCTCCGTGAGAAGCATCAGGCTCCTCTTATTCCTGAGCCTTTGCTCAGCCCTGATCTGTTTTCAATTTGCTGATAATGATGCAGTTTATTTTTTGGTTTGGGTGCAACTGCAAATCAAGCTGGCTCACTGCAAAGTCTCGCTCTGTGTCTTCCTCCGAGGATTCGCTCCTCTGAGCGGTGTTTTGATCTTGCATGTGTGCAGCGTAGTAAAGGCATGTTATGGGTTGGGAGGGATGATTTTGTCTCTTTTAAGACAGCTTCCTCATTCCCCATTAAAATGATTATGGTACTTGTAATGTGCCAAGCCTGGATCCTGAGCAGACCCCAGGCAGTATTAGGGTTGAAAGCCCTTTGGCATGTGCTACAGGCTGCCAGAGGAGCTGAGGAAAGGTGAAGCAAAGGCAGGGGCCAGGTAGGTTTTCCTCGTGCATGCGGCAGCTGCAGGAGATGAGGACTTGGTCACCAGGGAGAGGCACTAGAGGCTGCCCCGACACCCCCCCGCAAGGCTGCCCCTGCACCCTGGCTGTGCCAGACCTCACCTGGTGACTGTGAGGGTTTTGTGCCTCTGGGAGTAGAGTTGCACTGAAAGTGCCTGGTATTTTTGTCCCATGAAGAACGGGAGTGAGGACTGGTTCTGAAGTGGTACTGGATGCACTGGACACACCAAGGTGTAAGGAAAGAACAGTATCGTTGGCTATGAGAGTGTGTGGGAGATGGCGACTAAGGGGACTAGTGCTGTGCAGGGAGCAGAAAGCCCAGGGCAGGAGGCATTTCTCACAAAAGGTAACAGCTTCCTGATACCACCTAATATAGAAGGGAAAAGGTGGTGGTTTCTCTAATGACATGTGTTGTATTTTCCCAAGTTTGCAGCACCTTGCAGCTCACGCTGTTCCTGGGCACCGATAAGGCTTGCTGCTTGCTGCTGTTCCCAAGTGTTTGCCAGCATTACTACTTTGCAGTCTCCCAGAGCAGATCTTTGTTTCAGGTTTTCTTCAAATTAATTTGCTTATTGTTTTTGCTGTCTGGCTCTTCACTCATTCTAGTATTTTCAAACTATTTTATAAACCTCTAAATCTACTTATATTTTCTCTCTCTCCTACTGTGGGTAACAACTCTCAGTTAAATTTCATCTAAGAATTTATTTGCAATTTGTTTTTCTTCCCCAAAGGCTACAACATTTTTATGGTGATGTGGTAAAAATATAAATGTGGGTTTTGAGCGTGCCAGGGAGGCTAACAAATTTCCAAGGGGGCTTTGGAGTGTCGTCAGAGCTTGCCAACAAAGCTGGATATTTAGTAATGGCTATAGCGGGCCTGAATACATTAGGCTAGAGCACTTGAAGACATTTGAATTCCTGTCAGCTTATCCTTCCAATCCAAGATTGAACCTGAAAGGGTAACGTTTCTCTGCTCTGATTTTTTTTTTTTTTGGTCAGTTCTGTCTGATCTGATTTTTAGGGAAGGATGGAATTTAGTCCCTTGCTAGGACTGATTTAGTCCCTCCCTGCAGTTGAAGCTGGGCTGTGAGTTTTTCCTGGGGCTAATGTGAACATGAAAAATAAGACTCATCAGAGTCTCCTAGTGCTGGAATGGGCCTACAGAGATCTCCTTCATCACTCTGCACTCAGGCAGCAGAACTATTTCTAAGCAATGCTCGCAGTTGTTTGCCTAACTTCTTACTAAAAGAAAAAAAAAAACCTTCTTAGGTAACCTGCTGCAGTGTTTAACTATGCTCAGAGCTGAAAAGCTTTCTTAATATCCCCTCTAAATCCACCTTGCCTCATATAAAACTGATCGTTGCTTCCCTTACTCTTAGTGAACATGGAGAGCAATTGATCATTAACCGCCTGGCCTTTTAAATGCCAGAAGATTGCTATTACATCTCTCCTTAGTCTTCTCTTTTGTAGACTAAACAAATCTACTTCCTTCAACTATTCTTCCTAGGTCATGTTTTCTATACCTCGATCATTCTTATTACTGTCCACTGGACTTTCTCCACTTTGTCTGCATCTCTCTACAATTTAAGTGCCCCAAAATGTATTCCAGAAGAGTTAAATTGATGTTTTATACATATATATAATATATATATAAAACACACACGCGCGCGCACGCACACACACAACACTTATGATGATACATCTTTGAAATTAGTTTTGTTTGTAAAAGCATTGTGGTGTCGACTCCTTGGGTTTGTGACGATCATTATATACCTATTCAGTCAGTGCACAGCTAATAGTTCTCTTCTGTTCTCTACTTGATTTCTCCCTATGATGAGTAATACTTTGTACTTGAATTTACTGAATGTTGGTTAGGACCATCTCTTCAATTTTCAAGGCCATTTTTTATTCCTTCCCTTCCTTTCCAAAAAGTGGCAGCTTGTTTCAATTTGTGATCCTTTACAAAGTTTATAAGTGAATTATTTTGGCTCATGTTCAGAAAGCTAGGACAGGGCTGTTTGCTCAGCAAAGACTAGGAAAATGTGTGTGATTTATAATAAAAAATATATATTTTATTCCCTATCCACTTATATGTGACCATTTAAGAAGCTTCTGGTTGTAGCGTCCTTTCATTCCTGAGTTATTTAAAATATTGTTTTTCAGATGTATGTTGCTATTGTACACCAGAGACATTGTGCATAAAACGTATGAGTTCTTATATCTTACTACTATTTCCTCTGAGAGTTCTTTCTTTCCTAGTCCTGTTTGTAATAAAGATGTATAGTCATAGGTTCAAAACAAGATTGGTTTTTCATGTTATTCCTATTTAGAGAGAAGCATTTTTTTTAACTTTCCTACAAAGGAACCTTCTAAGAGAAAACTTGAAGACAGTGCTCTAGGATAAGAAGTCCATGTAGATTTGTAGCTTGGCATGTTTTTTTGACTGCACACTGAAAATGTGCAGTGAGTCTGTCCCAGGAAATGTCCAGTTTCCTAATATTTCCCTTTCCATGTGTCATTGGATTTTCCATGTGCAATCTCCTTGCATAATTTCCTCTTCTTTTTAATCTTTCTTGGTTCCACGCTAATAATATTCTTTCCTAAGTTGTACGTTTATTTGGCAGATGATAATAGAGTTCTCAAAAATAGTGGGGAAGTGGGAAGTTAGTGTACAGAGAAGGAAAAGGGATTTCCTTGTTTTCATCCTTACAAATCACTCTGGGCAGTATTTGAGCAAAGTTGCTCAGACAGACCCTGTAAGCGGCGCGTGAGGCAGCCCCTGCTTCCTGTAGCCTGGTTCCCTGGCAGCGTGTGGACTGCAGTCCATCCGCAGCCCTCCAATGTGGAAATCAACTGTTCTAGCAGATCGTGTCGGGATGGTCACAACTCTCCAGTACTTCTGCAGTACAAAAATGTTTTTTTTTCTGAAATTTATTTCCTCACATGTAGATTTTATCTTTCTGAGCATAAGAGTTGCTGGAAAAAGTCCTCTGAGCAGAAGTCAAGGTAATGAAAAAGTAGTTTCTGACTGATGAATTTGCCTTTGACCCTGCCTAGCACGGTTGGTGTTTAGGGTCTGTCCCAAGTGTGCCCAGGGGCCTGCTGTTGGCAGGAAGCTCTGGCTTTCTGCTGCTTTGTGAACTTGGTGCAGTGCAGCTCAGGTTGTACCATGGGCCAATATACCCTATTGCATATATGGATACGTGCCGCTGGTGGAGTGGTGAGGCAAGGCGCCTTGTCCTCAAGTAAGCAGGAGCAGAGCCTCGGTGCGGGTCGCAGCCAGCCCTCTAGTCTCTCCCTGTGCAAGTGCCAGCGAGCTTTTCCAAATGGGCCAGGGTGTGCGTGAGGCTGGCTGATGTGGCTCGTTTTGCCTTCTCAAGGAGCACTGGTGATTACGTGTTTGCTGGATTTGACAGTCAAGATGAGGAGTGACAGTGCAGGTTGGTGTAACCTTTGTCGCTCCTGTGTCCAAGGAGGTCTCTGTTTGGGCACAGCTGATAAAGTCGGTGCTGTCCCAGCAACTGAGCTGCTCCATCTCATCCTCCCCCTTCAAGGGCAAAGTAATGAAGACAGCTCCCTTTCCCTGCCAAGTAATATCCACCCTGAGATCTGTATGTGAGAAGCAATTGTTATCTGCCCTGCCTAATCGCTGCAAACCACATGCATCTGGACGTACCGGGGCTGGGGAGCCTCTTGTACAAGTCACGATGAATTAGGAGGATGTCAGGATGATCTCGGTTCATAATGAGAAAGAAACAGGCTGGGAAACATTGAACAAATGAAAAAGCGGAGCAATCAAGGAGAAAAGCTAGTTCTGGGCAGAGATACTTGGCTTGGCTGCCTTCCCTGTGGGCTTGTTCCATTAGCATTTGGATATTCAGCAAAAGCTGTCTTTGCAGGGGTAAGGAGATAAGCAGAAATGCACCATTGTTTAGTTTAAAAGTAGCAGAGTTCCAGGTTTCAAGTGCTTTCCGACTGTATTCCCCCTCCCCTCTCAATGAAATGCTCTGTCTTTTCTGTATGAAAATATGTAAGTGAGCCTGGGATGTGCCTGGGTTCCTGGTGCACATGTGGTCGTTCTTCCCTCATTTGATTTCATCCAGATGTTTTTCTTTATTATTATGAATATTAAACTATGCTGCTATTAATAGCTTGGAAATAGGCTTGCCCTTCTGAACAGCAACTGGATGCAAAACTATCACGGCGTTTAATCTACAGTGCTGACTTCTTCCTTCACCTACTTACCGTGCTAATATATAGAGAGAATATAAAGACATTCTCAAAACAAGGAGGACTTTAACCTTTTTTCTGCCATTCTGGACCAACTTTTTGGAGGAGGTGCTGCATGCAGGTGTGTGATATCAATGTGCTGGCGCAGCTGAGCTGAGGTCAGAGTATTCAATATCTAATAGTTAATTTTGCCTTTAATTATTCTTCTGAGCATTGGTGATAAAGGTTTACAGTATGCATGCTGGGGTGGTCCCACCTTACTCAGTATGGGCAGATCCATTCCTGGTCCTCAGCACCAGTGGGAAATGTGCCCATGTGACTGCTGAGCCCATGTTGCAACTCCTAGAGCTTGTCTACAGGGCTGTGCCCTCTTTGAAAGAGATGAGTCACTCCTTGAGGTTCTGCTGCAGAAGGAACTCTGTTGTGTTCCTTCCCTCGCAAAGAACCCAAATCCGGCATGTATGTCTGAAATCGTAAGGGGAAGAAGAGTATAAATGGCAGTATAGTTTGGTAGGTGAGATTACAATGTCAGATCTGACACCGGTCCAGTATTTAGCCTTTGCTGCATTATTTAGCCAGCATTTTCAGACTGGTGCCTTCAAGTTTGGGGCCAAAATCACTGCTGATCATCTGCTACCAATCTATGAAGCGGAGAAACCAAACACGAGACAGACCCCTCTACAGATCATACTACGTGGTAGTATGAGAGTTGGACCTGATGATCTTGAGTCCTTTTCAGATCTGCATTCCTATGGTTTTGAAGATGGAAATATGAAACAGGGTCAGTTCTGAGGACCCTATTAGTTTTGGCTTTAAGTGGTAGTGCATATCTCTTGAGAACCATTCATGACATAAAAAGCCTCTTTTTTTTTTCTTTAATGATAAAACCTAAACACTTTCCTGAACAGTGATTTAATGAGCAGAATATTCCCATTGTCAGGGACTGATGGTAATAATAGACAGATGGCTGGCAGTAGGAAAAGCGGTCAACTCAGAATATCTGCTATACAAAATCCAAGCTCTTTTAACTTGAAAAAATTAAAGTGCTTATCCCAGGGTCAGACTGTAAGTGAATTGGCAGTAAATGTAACTTACTGATGAGATGTGTTTATTCTGCAACAGCCTTGAAAACATGTATAATGTAAGTTGCTATATCTGAAGTTAAATGAGTTATACTTAGAGAAAAGAGAAGGTGGGAAGGGGGCTTTGTGAAAGGGAAGGAGTAAACTAGTGATGGGAAACAGCAGCAACAGCCAAAAGGAGGAAAGATGTAATATGCTGAATTGTTTTCAAGCTTTTTCTTCCAAATTAAGAGTTATGCAGTTGTTAAACTTATGCTTTGTACTGTTAAATGGAAAATAACAAGTTCCTCAAATGGACTGGGTGCTGATGAAGCCAGGTGCACAGGTGAGTAAGGCCATATGTCCACCCATGTTCCTGCTCTTTGTGACAGAACCAGGCCAGCGAGGCTGGTAATATTCCAGGGTCTAGGTGCAGAGAGGAAGTAAAGCAAAAGTTGGACCTTGACATATTTCTAAATTACATTGACCACCCTCAAGTTTGAGTTGTTTATACTCCAGTCTTTTCTCAGGGCTATTTCTCAGTGTTTAGTTCATTCCTAGCTATCCAAAATCCCAGACTTGTTCCCACTATGTTATCTCTAGCCCCTCTTGGGCTCCCCATGTCCGAGCACAGTCTCAGTGGGGAGCCCAGTGACTCCACTGCTCAGGATCTAACCTAGCAAGAATTCCCACAAGAGCAGGAAGTTTTCAGGAATCTTCCACTGCAAGTTGCAGCCTTACACAAGGCATGAAAAACATGTAGTGTCTGCATAGCCCTTCTTTGGAGATGTGTTTTGTTGTCTAATAGCCACACTAAAGCGGTCCCCTATTCATTAAATCATTTTTCAGATGAGAACTGGAAAAAAAAAGATTTAGCAATTTGAAGGTTTCTTCTTTTTTTGCATGTAGGAAAAGAATAGGATTTTTTCTCTGCCACAAAATGCTCTAGTATGAAGTGTAGCACAGCAGAGAAGATTCAGAACTACTCTCGGGACTACTGAATAGCCCTGCAGCCCTTCCATGGAAGAAGGAATAGGAGAAAAGAATTATACTGAAAAAAAAGCTGTAGGAGACAGCAAGAGATACTGATTCCTACCTGAGCTTAACAGAAAGGGAGTCTGCAATAGATGCCTAGTTTGCATCTATGTTAAGGGACACAGCACCAAGTACAAGAGCTGCTAACAAAGCAATTTATATGAGAAATGAATGTAGTCTCTCATGAAGGGTCTTTGCACAGAATGAAATATTTGTCAGCATGTAATGAAGAAAAATGTTTCATTTTGAAAAACAGCAAAAAAGGGCAATGATTAATCCTTAAAAGGAAAGGCCTTCAGTTAATGCAAAAATTTCAGTAATTCTTTATTACAGACAGAATACAAAGGAGCTGTGAGCTTAGTAACATCAGTCAAGATAAACCTGCACAGTAATGGCCTGTTACACCTCCTAAGGATTCAAATTTAAAGTTAATCTGAATGTGATGAAAGCCAGAGAGACCTAGCTTTTCAGAGGAACCGCTGTAACTGAGTACTAATTTAGGGAAGAAAGGCGAGTTTTTCACCTGCCAAGTAAAGCAGCTCATTCTTAGCTTTCAGTGAACATCTCCATTTTAATGGAACTATGAACAACTCTTCTGTAACACAGTGGGGTAGATCAAATCGTCATGGTTTTGTAGTCACAGATCTAGTCCTTTCAGGTAAACTAGAATATCTGCATGGAATTACAGGCTGCCTGTTCCAAAGCAACTGGTATAGTCTGCATGCGGCTTACAGCATGGAGCAGTGTGTAGGGCTACAAGCACAAGGGCCTGGAGATTTATGTTCTGCTTTGATCTTTGTATCTATTTATATCTTTGACTCATCGGTTAATTTTGGCAAATTTTTGAACTTTAAATGCTTCTGTATACCCACATACAAATACGAAGTGTGAAATATCCAAAGTAAACTACAAAAATGGGCCCTCCGAAAGGGCCCATTTTGAATGTGTTTTGCAGTAATGCAGTGCTTCTCTAAGACTTCCTTGTGTCTGTCTGGGTATCTGCAGTGATAATTCTGTGCTTAATATGACAGGCTTTTCCTAGGTGTTCTCTCCTCACGAGTTTCCAGAGTTTAGTTGCACATTTCGGAAGTGAAGCATAAATTAGGCACCAGGCAGAGGGCGATTGACAGGTACGGGGAGAGAGGAGAAAGGACCTATTGTGTGTGAAGCAGACAGCTCTGCTGACCTGAAAATATATTATTCTATGGAAGCACAAACCAGAGGGGCTGTGGAATTTGTTCTCAATTCACCATGAAAACCCTGAGCTGGGGTGACGGTCCATTTGATGCGGGTGGTCCTTAATGCATGTCATAATTTACACTTAAGGCATATACGATCCCTTGAAATTCCCTTCTTAGGAGGACCATAAAAACAGTGTTGCATGTGGAGCTCGCTGGAGGTTTCTGCAAAGCCCCCCATTGTCAGACATAAACACATCCTATTATTCTAGCATAGGTCAGAGTTCAATGACTCCCCAAAGCTTATTTCAGTCCTAAGCTGATCCCACTGCAGTCCGGGTGGGCAGAAGAAGTTCCTCCGACACAGCTACTTTCCTTTGGATGCTCTACTTCGCATTTGGAGAAAAGCTGACTCTTCAGACTGTAGGTTAATGTGCAGCTTATCAGTAAAATCACCCTTGCTCATCCACAGGCTGTTTTCTGAAGGGTTTTGCAAGCATTAATGAAGATTCCTCTGCTCCTGTATAGGAGATCCTAGGACCATCATTAGCCTAATCTTCAAGGACAAGGTTCGGAAGTTGAAAGACTTCACGCAGGGAATCCTTGTTAGCACAAGAAATAGAAGCCAGATGTGTCCCGGCCTGTGTGCCGTGAGCCCCACGGGCCGGGGCTCCCTGTGCTCCTGCAGATGCGGAGCCGTGGGGCAGCCCTGTGCCCCTCCGGCGCTGCCTTCCTGAGGGTGCCGCTCCCTGGGGCTCCGGGGACTTGGCGCCCTCCCTGGGCCTCGGCTCCTGGCTCTGTTGTGGCATCTGCGGATGACAGGGTGGGGACACCTCTTAGAAGCAGCCTCAAAGGGGACTCCCCCAAAAAAGGGCCCCCCAATCTGCACCCTGCCGACCTTGCTTGGTGCCCAGCATGTGGGGTCACATGGGGAGGAAGTTTGTTCTTTCGTGAATTTCATGGGATGGAGGCACAGGAGGGTTAGTGCTTGGCTCGGAGAGCAAGGATTGGCAGTAAGAGCAGGAGAGAGGCTGACCTGGGCAAGGCCTGTGGGGGCAGAGGGAGGAACGCCAGGACGCAGCTTGGCAGTGTGTGGAGGGGAGTGTGGGAAGGGAGGTGGTAAAAGTCAGCCTAAATCCAGCGACTGATTCCAGTTAAAACTTTTTCCTTTCAGCTTCAGGCTTTACAAAGTATGTTCTTGCTCCAAAGAGGTTTAATTTTTTTTCCTTTAATGGCTTAATATCTTTTAGCTCAGCAAGAGAAATTAACACTAAAGGTTTTGGTTTGTACCTAGCAACGGCTGTTACTCCAGCTCTGCTGACAGGAGGTTGAATGCCACCTCTTCGGCTTATAGCGTGACAAAAGGCCTTGCTCCACAGAAATAGGTGAGAAGACCCTTTGGCCATAGCTGCATTTCGGAGCCAAATAATACAATGAATAAAAAAAGACCCCCCACTCAAGTATGTAAACAGAATGAGAATGCCGTGATAGGCACCTTATATTGACTGGACCAGATGCCTGGGGAGAAAAACATGTTATTTGATACATACTGGAATTTTGAATCAGTATTGTTTCTCCTTTTATTCCCTTTTTTTTTTCCTTGCTGGAAAAAGGAGACAGCAAAGAAAAATGGACAGGAGAGAAGGGAGAAAATGAAACCTCTCAATATTCCCTTTTAATTCAATTAGTTTTTCTTGAAAGCTTAGAGACCAACTTTTTTAAAACAAGCTGGAACTTCCCATTCTATCCTTAGCTATGATATTGATTATATTTTTAAAGGATCTTTTTTAACTGTGAAGCTAGTTACCAACTTCCCTTGGTGAGAGATAACAGCACAGTGTATTTGGAAAGTGAGATAATGTTGTATAATAGACAGACCAAGTCTTGGGTAAGACTGTGACATGTGAATCTGCAGTCACAGCACATTTGCCTTCAAGCACATGGTGTTATTAAGATATTTCAGGTAGTTTGTAGCCTTAGTTAGACACAGTCTAGCTAAGTAGTCTAGCCCAAAAAAATTGAGATATCAAATAGCTTGACCTAGGGAAGCATTACTGTCAGTAATATTTTACCTCTACCACAGCTTAACAATAAAAATAATGATAACTAATGGGTATGCACAGCATGTTACGTCATATTTACCTCTCCCGGAGGCAGAGCTAGCCTGACTCCTTGGGATTTGAATTTTCTGCACAACCTGAGCATGAAGTTCATGGTGGCCTGGCTTTCCTTGGGAATGTCATGTGTTACTGCACAACGAGAGAGGCTGCCGCTGTTCTCGTTACCTGCTGTTTATTTGTAGTCAAGGGGAGAACACGAGTCTCTCTGCAGGAACATAGCTGCTCCTTGTTGCTTTCCAGCCCCTGCCTCTTCCATTTGCTCCATTTCCAGGGATGCTTTCCTTGTTAAACTCTTGACTAAGAGGCAGCTTTCACTGACTGAAATATTGTCCTTTTCCTCCACCGTGTTTCCTGTGATGACTGAAATATTAAAAAGGCTAAACATTATGCGTGGAAGTTTGTTTATTTGTAGGGTCACATATTCATGTCTGGTTTGGATGGGTCCTTCTGTGGTATTTCAGCTATTTTCCTGAAGAGCTGGGGGGGGCTTTTATGGCCCTTGTGGGAAGCAAAGACTTTTTGCAGTGCCAGAGATAAGAATCAGGCCCTTGCTGACCCCTCGGTAGCAAGTAGCTGGGGCAGAGCTCCTATATTGTTGTGTATAAACATGAGAGGTGATAAGAGATATTCTGTGTGTGATATGTAAATATACAGTTAAGCAAAGTGACATTTCCTGACAATATATGAGCAAGGATCTGTGGTGGAAAAGGAATCTGGGGAAACTGGGTTGTGCCCTTAGGAACTTCTTGCTTACAAGGCTGAATTGCCCATGCCTGGGTTGCAAGCCGCAACATGCTGAGGGGCTGTGCTTGCATGGGAAAAGCTATGTGGGTCCCCAGGGGAGACCTCCCTGGAGTGGACCTTAATGGAGAAAGGGAGCAATTAATGGAGAAGGAGAGAGGGAGGAATCATTTTATGTTCCTTTGCCCATTTGCCTCTTACTTGTAGGTAGTGCCTTGGGGAGTTTCTAGAGATTTGACAAAGTGAGACTCTCTTTGTCTGCTCTGCTCTGATTAAATTTGGGCAAAACAACCTGAACTTGGGTCCTTTTGGGTCTGCTTTCACCACCTTGACTGGCTTGACAAAATGATAGTCAGTAATTCACCTTCCTAGGCCAGGAAACATGGCACAGGTCTTGAATCTGTCTTGGCAGAGGTAACTACTCCTGTTTTATGGAAAGGACTCAGCTTTGTTCCTCTATCCTCAGCCAATGGAAACACTCACTATGACTCCATGAGGTGCTCACAGATATGCCCTGACATTTTTAGATGTAGTGCTTGGGCACTGAGGAACTTGCTCTCTGGCTCTGGATAAGCTGTTGTGTCCCTTCTCTGAGGTTTGGCCATGATTTCTAGAAGCTCAAATGTGAGGTTTTATGCCATGTCCAGCAGTTAACCACCCTCAGTGTGAAAAACACAGACTTTGATTACTATCTGGACGGACATAGCTTCAGTGGTAGGAGTTCAATCTGCTTTTCTCTGTTTGACTGAAGAGCGCAGGCCTAGCCATTAGCAGAAACTCCTTGGGTACCTCCGTGTGCAAGGAGGTCTTCTTTGAACCTCCCTCTGTATTCCCCAATGACGCCTTTCAGTTCCAATCTGCAAGGAGGTGTTGTATGAGGAGGAAAAGGAAACAAGCCAGTTGCACTGTGGAACAACTTCTTAAATCTGATACGGCTGTAATCAGTGATTAGTTTTGGCCTTGTTGGCAGCTCTGCCTCACCCGGGAAGCCTGGCCTGTAAGGAACAGAAGCAGCATATGAAGATATGGGCTTCATACATCACCATATCCTTCCTTTGTGGTAGGGAAGGGTGGTTCCCAAACTGTGGCTGTGGTGTAATCATCTCACAGAGCACTCCAGCAGTCACAACTGCCCCCCCACCAGCGCTGGCTGTTGCGAAGCCTCTGTCTAGATCTTGGGAAGCATCTGTGCTTCCTGCAACTGTACGAGGTCAGAGTGGGCATACCAGACCACAAATGTTCACTTGGACTACAAACTCCTCACCACTGCCACCCTCTCCATGGGTGGGGAAGTGAAGATGCTTGGAATGGCCTAAATGTTGATTTCTGAAGCCCTGGGTGGCTTTGGCAGTGGTTTTAATCTTTATAAACATTTGGTGCACCTAGCTATGTCAATACTGCTCAAAGGACAGTTCTTCCCCAGGCCTACAAGAAATGTGTTTAAACCACTGTCTTTAAACAGGTAAACTAAAGAAATAAAATCAGCAGGAGCAGCAAACTGTAATATGCATCAAGATTGTGATGATTGCAGCACAGAACTCGGCCAAGATCAATGTCCTCTTGTGCCAAGTGCTGTAGGGGCCCAAGTAAACTTATAGCTGCTTCCGCTTATGCTAGAAGCTTTAGAGACACCAGTGTAGTTCATTATCCAGTGTAGTTCATTATCATATGGAATTTTATACAAAACTGAAATTGAGCTCAAGGACCTCTTGTTTTTGGTACTATGAAATTATAGTCCTATTGCAGACAGTACTGTGCAGATGTACGCAGAGAAGAGAGCCTCATTGTGCTGTGAACAGTTCATGTGCCTAAGGAATTTAGGATCCGCTCAGCTGAGGCTAGAGAAGCTGATGATATTTTGCATGTTTTTTTTATTATGTTTTGCACATTCTTTTCTATTAACATTATTTAAATCTTCTGAGTTTTGTTGAAAGTTTCTGCAAAAGATGTAAGATTTTGTTAGAAAATAACATGACCCTTCCCAAATTTTTAATATTGGATGACATTTGAAATTTTGTGTGCTTTGCAAGCAAGACTTTAAATGGTACAGCTTAAGAGGAAAAAAAAAAAGAAAGAGGGTAACTGTTTTCAAAAGAAAGATTAGCTGTTGCTTCTGAAAATTGATTTTCTGGCCAACTATTATATTACAGCAATTTCTCATTAAAAAATCTGCTGCCCAGCTGTAGCATATTCATGTGTTGAGAGAAAAAGGGAGACCTCCACATGCTACAGTTTGGCATTGAAAGCCTTCAGCCTAACAAGACAGGACAGTCAGAAGGTGGGAGGGGAAACAGTAGTCCAAAGATTTTCCTGCGTGTCGATCCAAGCACTACATGAAATGGAAGGCAGATCTTTTGAAACCTGGAGCCTCCTGCTCAGCTGACCACCCTGCTTCTGCTGAACAGCTGGCTCCACATCTGGCATCCATGACATGATACTCGCTGCCCTGGAAAGCAGCAGGGAGCCAAATCCCACAGCCTTTTGGTCTCGGGGACACCTGTCCTCTCTGCTGGGCCGAAGTCCTGCTGCATCCTTTCCAGGTGATAAGGTGGTGGAGAGGTTAAGGCATATAAAACTATGGTTAGTGGAAGCATAAATGCAGTCCCCAAACCTTTCAGTGACTTGGAAACCATCACTTCTATTTTGTGAAGTTCCTCCCCTGTATTGGTTTTGTACTTCTTTTTTTCTTTACTCTTTATTTCCTCTAGAGCCTTCTCTCCTTATCTGCCTTTGTGAAAGTGAACGCTTGTGGCTAGGAGTGTCAAGATAATCAGCTGCTCTGTCCCTTTTTTCCATACTGGAGGTTTCCTTGTTGACTGCAGTATGACTTTACTGTGCATTGCGAGTGTCCTGGTTCAGGATAGAGGCTACAGAAGAAAAAATTCCAAACAGTACAGTTATTACTGATTGCTTATAAACAAATGACAAATATTCTAGCTCTATACCTTTGTAAGCTAACTCATGCCTACCAGCTGCATTGTAAGGAATTGCTGGCTCCCGGGCTGCCCAGCACACTGTGTCACTGCACATGGACACTCGTGGCAGGCCATCTCAGAGCTTTAGCTCGCAGATCCTGGCAGATGCAGTAACTCACTTGGTCTGGGGTGAATAGCTGGGAGCAGTATCTTTGTCTGCCCTAAGTTGAGACATCCCATCTTGTCCATTAGCTACAGGAAATAGATTCAGAAAAATATGGGTGGTTTGGGATGAACGAACAGAGAATTGTAGATGACCTAGAAGGAACTGGTTAAAATTTAATGCTTTCCATCTCTGCTTCTTCTGTGTTTTATGATGACTTAGATAACTCATTAGATAAAAGAATACAGTAATAAAAGTAAACTGAAGCATATGTGGGACAGTACAAACTGGAAGAAATGGAATTAAACCTATGTGATCTACTGAACTAGCAGATACAGTTACTTAACCATACAGAAAACAGTAGTGAAGATTCATTAAAATTACTAATACTAGTAGGAGACATGGCACAGTGATGTAAGAGCAATCATCTGAACACTGCTTGGTGCCATCCAGGACAAGAATCTCATTTGTCCATAACACATGTGGTAACAGAAGTCAACTCTGTATTATAATTTCCTCCAAACCTTCTGATGTAGAAGTTCATTTCAGTCTTGTCTTTCTCAGAAGATAAACTTAAGCAACTAGATGAGAACAGCCTCCAATGGGGCTAGGCCACAGCCCGCTTTGGGATAACCAGGCCATCTTCACACATCGCGTGAGCCACCAGGCAGCAGCAGTTACTGCCTGCTCCCTTGCTAGCATTTGGGCCAGTTCAAGATCTGCCACATTCAGGAGGTGGCTTTGGCAGTAGCATTTGTATATCTGACTCTACCAAGTAATCCTTTTAGTGTGAGCGAGGGCTCTGCGCCCATCCGTAGGAGGAAGCACTACTTCCACCTACGAGACAGCAATGTCCCAACAACTGTTATGTCCTTGGGGGGCTCTCGCTTGTGTTTGTCATGAGGCAGTGACTACTTTTTTTGCAGTATTGTGCAGCATTGAACACAGAAGGGGTCTGTGCCTGAGGCTGGTAGGCCTATGTGTCATCATAGTAAACACAGAAGAAAAGCATGAGATACTTGTCAGGGAAAAGCATGATAATCTGCTCTGATTTTTGGCATTTGGCTGTATACATCACTGCAAGTTTTGCAAAAACTCAGCCAGAGGAGTTGTATAAACTGCCACAAATGTAAACCAGATACTGTCAATTTAGGGCATGTGTAGTGGCAATGTAAACTGAGCCAGAAATGTTGAGCCATGGGTCCA
Source organism: Crypturellus tataupa (assembly GCA_034781795.1). NCBI lineage: Eukaryota > Metazoa > Chordata > Aves > Tinamiformes > Tinamidae > Crypturellus > Crypturellus tataupa. The sequence goes on along the minus strand of JAWLRI010000060.1, from coordinate 1,107,181 downwards.
GGAGACGGCCAAGATGCAGCCAAGAGCCTTTTCTGTGTTTAATTTAATACAGGTGTGAATGGATAGGTACCAAGTCATGGTCCTGGTCATGCTCTGTGCAGAGAAACCTTAGGGGAAAGTGACTGGCAACTCTTGGTGAGAAGTCACAGAATTTTGATTGAGCTTTGTGATGAGATAACCAAGTAGCTGAGATGATATCTGGAAAACCTGCATTGTAAGTTTATCCATTGTAATTATCTAAGGGTACTCTTGTCTACAAAGTGTTATGCAAGTGAACACAAAATCCTTCTGATCATGCTCCAAGCAGTCTGAAAGAAGATGAACATGAATGAGGTGACCTGCACATGACCTAATAAACTTTACTCTAAGAGCTTCAGCTTGGTGCTTTTAAACCACTGAGAACTGAAGCTGGAGAGATGTGCCGGGTGAAGTGACACTGCCTCCTCTGGATTCTGTATGCCTGAAATAGCTGTTTCAGAACCCTGTTAAGAGACCTGGCTGGAAGGACCCTTGGACCTGATTTATGTCTGCCCTGGTCTGAGTGACTCAGCACACATGGCTTGGTGGGGATTAAGTCCCTTTATGAAAGATTTTGTAGATTTATTTCAAGCAGAGCTTCAAAGAGAAATACATCCCGGTTTACATGAGCTGCCAAAGGAGAAAGGGGGATGCTGGGGAGCACTGCTTTTGGAGCTGTGGTCCAAGCTGCTTCGGGGCTGGAAGCTAAAGCCAGACCCATTCAGCCTGGAAAGAAGGTGCAGATTTTTTGACAGTGAAGAGAATTAACTGCTGAAATAATTTACTGGAGACCATGGAGGATCACTTGTCATCTCTAAATCAAGACCAGGTGCCTCTCCAAAACATAGCTTTCCTCAGCAGAAGGATGGGCCAGCCCCACCACAGGGAATGATGTTCTCTAGCCTTTGAGATCCTGGACATCAGAGCGTCTGACAGTATCATTTCCTTCTGACCTTGAAAACCCAAGGATCCTGTGGACAGCAAGAATTCCTGGTTACGTCCTTGACAGGAGGGAATGACCCTTACATCCAAGGAAGTCTGATGGATTTATGAGGAAAAGGGACTGGAGCTGCATCTTGCGGTTTCTGGAAGGAGAAAGCCTCAACGCTGCATCTAGGCAGGTAGGGTAGGTCAGCTGCCCCTTGGGAGTCTGATTGTGCTTAGAGTCTAAAGGAAAGACAGAGGAGGTGAGAAACACTAACGTGCTCTGCTTACCTTCTCTTCCAGCATGGGACTGAGAGAAGGGATGGATTTTAAAAGTAGGTTTCGGTACCTGCACTTGTGCCAGGAATTGCCATGGTGCTGCAGGGCAAAGTGAAGTGGAGCAAGGGTCCTCCTTGCCTCTGCTTCAAGAGTGCACAATGTATACATGAGAGCATGACTGGGGAAAAGAAACAGGAGAGGAAGCACCGCTCAGAGATGCACTGATATTAGCACTGACTTCACATCTCAGGTTTCACTTTCATCAACTACATCCAAGCCGTGGAAGACAGTTTGGAAGGCAGGCATCCAAAAGAGTTTGTATGTGTTGAGAGGCTCAGCCATGGCTGGCTGAGGATGTTCATAAAGCCCAGAATGAATCAGTTTGATTCAGTGTGCAGTCTCTCACCTAACTATTTCTTCCTATCAGAGCCATCTCCTTGGCAAGCCTTGCTTGTAGATGATGCTCCATTTGGCAAGCACCTCCCTGACATTTATAGCCTCTGCTTTGGAGCCACTGGAGACGGCGTGCATGGCAACACAGCACAACACCGCCAGGGTCTTGGCTCAGCTCATCACTATTAGCTTGTTTTAAAGGAAGCCTTTCAATTCCTGCGCCTCCCCTCTCGGCGCCTTGCAGTGTGAATGCTGCAGCATGCTCCACAGATGGGGAAACAAGCTGTGGCAGAATGCAGGCTTGTTCAAGGACGTTTCCTCAGTTGGCAATCACACTGCCTAAGTGTCCAGGAGCTCTGTCTGACCTCGGGCTGTGCAAGAGGCCATGGGTGGTCCCCGTGAATCCCAGTGGGCTGTCGCTGCACGTGAAAAGCAGCAGGTACTTCAGTGAAGTGCGTCGCTGGCTCGGGCCGGGGACATCTACAGCGCCCTGCTCTGGAAATACTGCGGTTCCCCTCTCGGCAGGCGGCAGAGGCGACACAACTGTGCTGAGAAGGGGTCGGTAGCGCCTTCCCCTCGTGGAGCCCCAGGGGCTCCCTGCTCCTGCGTGCGGGGCAGTCGGGTGTCGCTTTCCCCAGCAGCCCGGCTGGGCAGGGAGGCCCTGGCTGCCCCGCGGGGCTGATGCCCGGGGCCCTGTGCAGAGCTGCCCGTGTGCCCGCACTTTGGAGCGGATTAGCGACAACTGCTTGTGTTTACAGCCCTGAAGGAAAAGCACTGGCCCTGCTGATCTCCCCTGGGAAGGCCCCTGGCTTTCCGTTAAGGACTACAGGTTGCCCAAGGGCAACATCTCTCTATTTGGTGACCCGTGTGTCATGTTATTGCCCACCAGCAGGTGCTCGTTGCCATACTTGGGCACAGGCTCCTGTGTGTGTGATTCGCAGGGACAACGGGCCACCTCGGCTCTGTCTGTGCTCTGTTGTCCCCGGGCCTGCGGAAGTGGAGATGCGCTGGCCCTGCTACTAGTGCTTCTGTTTCATTTGCTTAATTGCGTCCTCTGGTTATTGATCACCCTTGAGCCCTAGGGAACAGGATCGGATTTCCCAAGGTGTTCAAGTGCCTAGAGATGCTTAGGATCCCTCTCAGGATCCTCAAACATTCCCGGACTAGTAACCTGCAGTATATTATTAAGCATGAGATAAAACTTTTACATTGTACTAAACCAGATATAATTCCTTATTTGCAAAAAGCATGGGAAGTGCAGTTACTAAATAAGCTAATAGTCTAAAGAATTATGTCAAGATTATCTAATAAACTTCTTAATCGTGCACCAGCCGTGCGGTTGCAATTTTCTTCTTTTTCTTGCTTTGTTCCTTATGTTTTGATATGATGTTCTGTATTGCTGTCCTTGAGGTTAATTAACAAGACACCTGGACTGCCATCCTTGAGGTTGATTATCTACTAACAAGGCATCCTGTACTGCTGTTCTTGAGGCGGGCCTCCACAGTAACCTAACTAATTATACCCCAAAATCTAGTTGTTCCTGCTGTCTTTGTGAGAAGTCAGGCTCAGAGGAACCAGACAGTTCACTATATGCCTGTACTGATGAGCAGCAGGTAGGAGCTGATTCTCTGAGTTTTCTCCTTTTCTCTAAGTCACCGATTGTCCCATACATCTATGGCTGTAGCAGTGTCAAGACCTGCTGCCAGGTGTATTTATTTATTCCACACTTTAGTCTGATCAGTACCTGATCTTCATCAGGTACTGATTATTACTAAGGAAAATATGCTCTTGAAGAGCACCTTTATCTCGTGCAGCCTGTGCCTCGGGGCCCTCATCGTTCCAGAACAATAGCCTCCCTTAACACACTTGCCTTTACAGGCCTGTAAAATTTTTCTTTCATTTCTAAAATAAAGAAACTGATCCATGTGTTTTCTGATGCTTGTTTATGAAGGCACTTCTCAATCCGTAACGCCCATGATCTTACAGGCCCTGTCCTACCACAGCAGCTGAGCAGAGTGGGCTTGTGTGTTACAAAAAGGATCCTGGGGAGTTTGGAGGCCCAGTCAGTTGCTCACCCGAGATGAGAACCTCAGTGCTCCAGAAAAAGCTCTTTCTCCTTTATGTCACGTTGATGAAATTTATTCCAGTCCAATCTACCAGTCATGTATTTTTAAATTAATTTTAATTCTTTTAATTCAATTATTTTCTCTATAAATGAGTTCTGGACTTCAACAAGTATGAGTTTTTCCCCAGTGGTCACTTGAATGGCTACTCAAAAGGGTTTGTTGGTACAAAATGGTGCAAAAAAATCTTTTTGCTTGCTTGCTTGCAAGTTTTTCAAAAAAATAAGTCAACCAAAACCCAACCTTTGAACAGGTGAGCACTCAGCCTAAGTGAGGGAATTGATTGATTTGAGCCTCTTCACAATGCTTTTTCCAGGTCAACAGAGGATACTAATTAAAAGATCTGTATCAACATGGCTCAAATTTCAGGCAAATTAAAATTACCGGAAGGCTCCTAGAGCTTCTTTTTCTGAAAAAGGACTACATACTATTCCTTAACGTAAATCTTCTTCTACAATAAGGTTTCCCTATAATAAAGATCATAGCCAGAATATTTTTATGAAGTAGTGGCTTGCCTTCTTTGCTGTGATCAGAAATCCCTGCTCCATAATGATTCTTTAAAGTTATAAGCAAGTGGAAATGGAGAAGCTTTCTTGAATGGCTAGTGACTGGGGTCAGCAGAGCGGCACAGTGCACTTCTCTTGGAAAGGGAGAAAGAGGGTAAGGAGAGGAGCAGAATGGCAGCAGAAGGGGTGGGCAGGACTCTGTGGAAGGACCAGCCCGCTGCCTCCTGCTCCACTCGCTGCCGGGTCACTGGTGTCCACAGGCAGTGGGGATCCTGGGGCCCTGGAGGGCGGCTGTGTCTTTTCCTCTTTGCAATTATCATCCCTTGGTACTAAAATCCCCACTTGGAAGCAGTGCTTCTGTAATGGTGAGACGGTAGCGAGCTGAGTCTGAGGAAGGGGATAGTCCTTCCTCCACGCCAGAGGTGATGCTGGACGCGAGACTGACTCTGTAAGGTGGGTGACGGGAACCTTGGGGCCGGGGAGCCCAGAGCCAGTGTGTCCCGCTTGCAACCTGGTGGCTCTCACCTCCTCACGTGCACTCCACAGCCAGCCCCTCAGGGTGCGACCTCCCCAGCAGAGAGGACGTGCTGGAACCATCTGTTAATGGTGGGTCTTGGAGGGGCAGGCTGCACAGTAATTCAAATTCTCTTAGCAACTCTGTGAACTTCTGGAGAAGAGCAAAAGACTATAGGAAAGGAAAAGTTTAGCTGTCTTCTTCTGGTGGTAAAAATTTATGACTAGCTCTATTGAAGGCAATGGGGCTATTCTGATACAGGCAAGGAGCAAATCAAATCTCTTTGCTCAATAGGAGCAACAAGAATGTGCTATCTGTCCCATCTGGCACTGAAGAAATGGGATAGAATTGGTCTTTGTTTTGAAAGCACTGGAAATTGGAGACTTCCAAAGCACTTGCAGGGAAATGCCTATAATTTAAGAAGATTGTAGGAGAGTTTTTGTTAATGTTCCTGTTAAATTACTTATAGAAAATGGAATTTACCATGTAAGAAAATGGTTGAAGGAGCAACAACAAAAAGAGAAATATATATTTAAAATAGGCTGAAGATGTTCTCTCTCCACTGGTTTCAGACTGGTCTTATTTTTAACTTCCACTGAGAAATTCTGACTTTATCTGTGTATTTTTGCAAGGTCCTTAGGGATTCACTACAAATTTCTTGTACTTTTAGAGAGGGAGGGTTTTTTTAAGCTGCAACTCATTGTGGTATTTATTAGTTTTTACATGCACGTAGATTTCATCAAAGTTCTGCAAAGCATTGTAATAATTACTATTTATTTCAGAAAAATGCTTTCTTGATATTAAAATATATGAAAATGTTGCTTTGAAAAAAGTATTTTTCTCTGACAAAAGAGAGAAACCCTTTCTTTAAAGGGTTTAAATTATTTTAGAGCACCATTAAAATACTGAAAATAAAAGGAACAACCATTTAGACTGGCTACTCGTGGTGCTGGTAGTAGTGATCTTGTTTTTTTTCATGCAAGTTGTAATGGGTTATGAATTTTTTTATGTTCATTACCTTTAAGGTGGACCAACTCTTCATCAGGAACCTGCCCCAAATAAGCGAATTTCTTCCACCTTAAGGAAAACATTCACTGAAGCAAAGCTGAATTTCAGAGGCAGGTAAAGACTAGGGGAGAGCTTACACTGAAGACACGGGTTAAGCAGGGCTTTGTCTCACATTTCACTGAGCTCCTCTGCTCATAGCTTGGCAGAGGTGGGCACCGCATGAAAGTGTAGAGGATGAGATGGTGAAAAGGGTGATGACAGATGGGTCCTATCCATACATTCTTTCTCCAATGCATTTTCACATCTGTTTCAAGGTTTGTTTTCCTACGAGCATCACCCAGAGACAGCCAAGCAGGTGAGATCCTGCACTTGAAAGGCCAGGAAGGAGAAGAGTTTACCGGGAGGTACATGTGTGACATGTGTGGTAAAGTGTGGCTGTATATACACTAAAGGGCTGACTGAGCCTCCAAAGAAATATGGACTATCCTTCCTCTGTCCCAGAATCAATAGGATCTCTGGATTTTCTTTTCCTCCCAGGGAGAAGATATTTTTCCAACTATCTGAACTTCTGACCCAAACTTTTCCAGATCCGTAAGTGGATGTATTTTGTTACTCCCCAGATGCTGCAATTTTTTATGTATGGTTCATCTGCAGAAAACAGGACTCAGATGCACTGCAGGAGCTCTGGGGGCACACACACTCCATTGCCATTTTAACTCTCCCCTCTCTCGCGAACGGTGCCATCGCCCTGTGCTCGCTTCCCTTGCCTGCAGCCTGCTGAGCAGGACTGTGTGCCTTGGCACTAAGCCTCTGGCCCTCTGGAAACGCCACACAGTGCTGAATGCTGCAGGCCTTCTCCTCAGCAACCTCGGGGGAGAGGAGCATGGCCTCGCTGTCCGTGCCGCAGTCTGCTGGCATCGGCAGGGTGGTGGGAATGAGGCACAAAGGCATTTGCTCAGCAACTGAGCCAAGTGCCTTGGAATACCTCAGCTGAGTATCCTTGCTCCCCGAGTTACCAGCCCTGCTGCAAATGCAAAAGGTGGGAAACATAATGGGAGCTTGTAGTGGATCTTATTAAGGAATAAGCATACACATGTAAAACTCAGCAAAGCTAGCACTGAGATCGCTGCTGCAACCTTATGTCCGTCATTGCAATAATGCAGTAGTCAAATCGATGCCATAACTGAACCAGAGGCAATGAGATGAGAACTTCAGTGATACATCACTGCTTTATCATCAGCCTGTTCAAACAGCAAGTGTTCATTTCAAACCATGGTGTTCCCCCACCCAGACCCTGTGTGCAACAGGGCAAAGGAGGAGGTATTTTCCTCCATGCAGCTGCCTCAGTTATGGTTGCCCTCTTCACTGATAAAGTGCATTGCAGACTGTTGTGCTGTTGGATCCTTCAGCCAGGGAGGCAGCCCAGGGCAGGAAAAGTGAGCAGACTATGGTTCGGCAGAAGAGGAGACACTGATAGCTTGATCAAGGAAGAAAGAAACCTCTGTTTTGGCTCTGTTTGGATCCTGCTGATCCAGTAGAGCAGGATCTTCTGCTTTTTTTCCTGCATTAAAGTTGTTCATCAAGCAACCTTAAGCTTTCGGACCAATCAGGTGTTATTCTTGGAAACAGATACGATGCAGTCATCTCACAGCAGGGAGAAGGGGGATTACAAAGGAAAGCCCACTTATTTGTGATAGTTACCATGAAAAAAATATGCTAGTGAGATGTCAGGGATACTATTTGTTCCCTATTGCAAATGTTGAATATGAGCTTGGTCCATGGCAAAGAAGCTCACAACATAGAACTACACATTTTTGACTTGGTAGTGGATTTTGTCATCTTTTGATTAACCACTGAAAAATATTCCCTTGGGGAATTTAGATTTTTTTTTCACATGATATTTAATGCATGGACAGAGATACCTTTCCATTTTTGTCAGAGTAAGAGCTAGTGATGATAAAGAAATTAATACTGCTGCTCACCAGATATAGGGCCATATTTGGGTATTTTTTTTCGTGAGAATCAAATTCAAGTTTCAGACTAAACCTTCAAGGCATGCCGTGGCTTGGATCCAGACTATCAAAAGCTGCCTGTAGCTCTGGAACGAGGACAGTAGAGGAAAATCCCTTCCCAAACCATCCTAGAACTTTCTGGCTCTTGGACAGAACTTGGCTGTGTTGAATATGCACATTCATTCTCAGGGATGGATGTTTGCACTTTCCTCCACGCCTGTAGGACCCCAAATGTTTCAGTGCTGCTCTTGGATAGTGCTGATTTGAGAGAGGCCACCATCAAGCACTGCAGCTACTGTTTTCTTTAATGTGGGAAACATGTTCGTCATAGCTCCCCCTCCCAGCATGCTGCGTGGATGTGTTCATACAGGAATGCAGCCCTCCAGTGAAGGCCACACTCTTGCATCTTTTCTGTGCTAAATAATCCAGTCTCCAAGGTGCATCAATCAGCCAAGCTCCTCCAGAGGACGAGAGAAACTTTAGTGAGCGGCGGCAGCCGTGGCCAACCTAGATAAGTACCTCCTGACCTGTAATGTGACTGGGAACCAGTGGCAGTCTCTGTTCTGAAGGGAGATGTGATTTTATTCCTGCTGATTACAGTTACACCTTTATTAAGAAGCTCTCTGCTTAAGGAGGTCATAGTGGCCTGGGTGCTCTAAAAAGGAGGCAGAAGAAGGCAGAACTCCATAGGAAAATGAGGTGCCTCATGCTTCTGTTTGAAGGAAGTGGTACAGACCTCTTGTGCAGGCAAGGCCTGCAGGGATTTTATCAAAAAACCCAAATTTTTCATCAGGATTTTAGCTCATAGTTGATGAATAACTCAAACTCTGAGCTCAGAAAATAATTGGTATTAAAAGTAATCAGGGATTTACATTCTGCATTCCTCAAACTATGGAGGGCAAGGTATTACATGGAGGCTGGAACCATTTGTTTTAGTTATATTAAATGGAAATCCTAGACACTGTCTGAGTCTGGCTGTTCCTACTTCTAATACCACCTGACAGAAAGGTTATATTCTTATTATCTGCTGTTTACTTTTCTCCCTTTAAAATCTTTCAGCCCTCCAGTCAGAAGTAGGCACAATGCCATGGGCTTCAAGAGACCAGACTCAAATGAGGAAAAGAAATCAGATGCAGAAAGTGGTTGCAAAAATTCTTCATCAAGCTCTTTGGCAAATCCTTGAGAGTAAAAATAATCCAGATGAAAACAGTCTATCATCTATGACAAGTAATATTTCTCACAAAGATGCAGAGCAGCTGTATTGTGATGCTGTGGTTCAGGTAATTCTGTTGCTCTCATCTGGTTTAGCTTCCAAAGATGTTACAGTAAGTGACCAGGGCCAGGGAAAGGCCGTGGCCTGCAGTGTGGATGTCAGGACTTCAGGGCTCTGCTGGCAGGTCTGTGATGGTCTCCAAAGCACTGCAGGCTTCCCAAGTGCTGGGCCTTGCTTTATTCCCTCGTGATGTGGTCTGGGTGCAGTGTGGTGAGGTGTGCGGTACTTGGCAGTGGGAATGGCAACGGTTCAGGGGGTTGATTTCACCCATGTACACACAGGCAAGAGCCGAAGGAGCAGAGAGCTACTCTGAAACCTTCCTTAAACCCCCTGGAGTCCCCTTGGATCCTTGTACACCTCTGTTCTCACTTGTCTTGGAACAACCTTGGCAGCTACTGTAAAAATCTGTCATCCCTAAAATGCAGATGAAGGCTGAATTTAGCCTGTCTTGTTAAAAAGCCTTTAGCACTTGGGGAAAACGGGTCCTTGCATGTGAACGATGCTCTACATTTACAGCAGTGCAAGGTGAAAACCTTATTTCAGGAACATTCGGGTTCTCTTTTGGGAAGCAGGGGGAGAAAAGAGCCAGCTCAGGGCTGGTAATTCAAACCCGTGTGTGTGCAGAAGGTGGCTATGCTGTTTAAAAGCCCTGTTGCTCTGCCCGTGTAAGGTGGAGCCCTCCACCTCACTTGGTAAAGCAGGGAAACCAAATCTGTTTTTCACCCTGGTGCCTCCATAGGGATGTGACTCTTGCAACAGCTCTTTTAGCATGGTGACTGCACCAAATGCACCAGGTGAAATAAATAGATGCTTAAAAATAAACAGTTTGTCATAAAAGAGTCCAGGGAAATCCTGGCCTCTGCTCTTCCTATAGCCTAGGGGTCTTGATGACAAATCACCCTTGCTACCTACCTCCAGTGAATATTCCCAGCTTGTCAGCAAAGCTAATTGTTTTGGAGTGGATGTAATACATCTCCTGCCAGGGGAGGTTTACGAGGCACATGATGCTGTAAGCGATCTGCTGTTTATCTAATCTCTTCTCTTGCTGCTATCATTGCACATATATACAAATTCCCTTTATAGCTTCCCTCCAGCCACCACTCTGGTTACAAGTTTAAACAAGCCCTTGCTCATTTCAGAGCTAGGGGTTTATTCAAGGAAATGAATGCAAAAGCACGAGACCGTTGCTGTTCCTGAGCAGGTATGGCCACATGCTCTCCATGCTCAGCCCTGCTTTCAATAGCAAACATAGTGATCTTTGCTGAAATTTCTTCTCACTTGATGATTGCTGGGCTGAGACACAGGTCTGTTGCTTCTTGCTAGTCTAATATATGCAGAGATAACATTAATTTGATCATCGTATGTAAATAAACCTTTAAAACTGACTAAAATCCCAAGTCAGATGAAGGTGAAAGAAATAGGTCACCCAGGAGCTGGGTGTTGATTTCTGCTGGTGAAATGGCAATGCAGCCCACCAGATTATACTTGGGCAAAACTGAAGCAAGACAGGACCTGAACCCACCATTCAGCACCCAGTGCACATTCTTAGAGCAAGCACTTCAGTCACAGGAGTGCAATGAAAGTGTGGTTTAGTTTGTAGGCCAGTACCACAAGTGACCTTTTCTCTGTGTTGCCAGAGAGAAATATGAGACCGGAGAAGGTTTTACGATAGCCTATAATCTCCCTATCACTTGCGCAGTGAGTGATAGGGTAGGCAATTAAGTTTTAATTGAAAATTGGAGGGAACGGGGGGAAAATAAGAAAAAATAAACGCCCAACTCAGGAAGGCACATTAGTGACAGCAGCTAATGTTTCTAATATGAGCTTTAAATCCTGAGCCTTCCTCTAAAGCAAACATATTATGCATCGTTCATAATGGCCTTAATTGGAAATATTTAGCCATCCAAATAGTACAACTGCATTTATTTGTTCAGGACTTGGATCAATATTAGTAGGTCTTCTTGGGGGAGGATATATTTAGCTGTCATTTTAGAAATCACCTACATGAAACAATTTGAGCTTGTAAGCTGGGCATCTTGGTTTCCGCTAGAAATAAGAAGCTGGCCTAAAACACTAAGGTTTGTGTTGGCAGGAAAAAAAAAAAAAAAAAAAAGGGACTAGAACATTTCTGTCAGAATAAATTATTTTTAGCACAAAGGGTCTGTCAGAAGACTTGAGATCGCCTAGGACCTGTAATCAGGTAGGCTGGACCTGCTGGAATGACGGGATTTGCTCCACCGCTGTGTGCACATAAGGCCTCTGGTCTGCAGCCTCTGCTTGGGTCAACAGGCTACAGCCACGTGCCCTTTCCTCAGGCTGTAGCTGTGTCCTTGGCTTCTCCAGGCCCCTTCACTCCATCTGCTAGAGGTGAGGCCCCAGGAGTAGCGATGAGAGCTCCCCACATCCCACCACTGGCCAAGTTTCCTCATCTCCTGTATGGATCTACTGCTACTAGCTGGGGAGGGCTCATGAAAAGCATGATGATGTACAGGAAAAGCAAGGCTCTCTTTCAAAGGGTTAACAACAAGAACTACTGCCACAGGCTACAACAGGACATTGTCTTTTGAGGGTAAAAGGAAAATTACCCATTCAGGCACTCTTGTCTCCAGGATGGGGGAGGCTAATGAATATATCCACTGCCACTACGTTAAAAGATACCCAAATATAGAAATCAAGTGGCTCAGGCTTTTTTATTATTATTATTTCTAGGATTGAGCCCAAATCCTGTTCATGCCAGTGCTAGTTGGCTGCCCGAGAGTGGCCCCGGGGCTGTGTGGTATCCCAGGCTCCGTCCCGGCACCTGGCACTGCCAGCATAAACCCATGGTCCCTGCTCCTGTGCTCCTGACGCCCCGCAGGGAGCCTGTTTCTCTGCGTGATTCATGGATGCTGAAAATGGTGGGAACTAGAGAACAGGGATTGAGCAGAGAAAAAAAAAGTCTGGCAGAGACTGCAGCTCCCTAGTAGTTGAGTTCATGTATTTTTCAATGCTTTTGCACTATGTGACTTTTATGTTACAATTACTAAGCAATTTAATGCTACCAGCTGCTTTTATACTGAAAGTGTATGTGTGAAAATCCTTAGCTGTCTTTGCATTATAGACTCATTTTTAACTCTGGTAGTCTTTTTTTCTACTCACTTGTTCAGGAAATGTGATTTTTGTCACAATCATGGGAAAGAGAACGGGAAAAAGAAAACGGATATTTCTGCTGTCTGTGTTCATAAAGAGCAAAATACGTCAAATATGATTTGAAGCCATTTTACCTTTAGCTGCAAATATTTTTGCACTGTCCTCCAGAGTGCTGCAGACCCTGATGGGATTTGCACACTGCTGCTGGGGCTTCGCGTCCTGGGGAAATACCTTTCTGTGGGGTTCGGAGATTTGACAGGAGATGTATTTGCCATCACAACATTTCTAAGAGACTGGACTGTGGTTTTCTGCCGGTAAATAAACATTTCTGTTTCCCTTTCGCACCGTACAACTTGATGATAAAACTTTTAAAGAAATCTTGAGCTGATATCAAAAAAAGGACCCCCCAAGGCAAATAAAGGGAGATTTATTTTCTTATTCAGGTTTCTCAAAGGCTCCTTCTCCGTGTCCTTTCTATACACAGTGGTTTTCACCATTCAGGAATGCTTTCATTTAGCGTCTCAAATACCTTTTTCTATCTCCTGGTATCTTTCTTTAACCATAAAATAAACATCCCTTCCTTTACAGATCTAAGGATGTGGGTTGGGGCAACATAAAAATAATTAATCCAGAATGTAATTTTTTACTGATAGGGACTTATCAGACTTTGATTTTAACTAGGTCAATAGCCATATTTTTGTGTTTTCTGAAAAGTTTAAATAGTATAATGTGGTAAATGTGTAACCTTGTTTTTAAGCCCAAATATTTATGTCAAATCAGCCCTAGTGTGGGAATGTAACAGCTTTCGGATGGGCACGATCCCTCTCCTGTGCCGTGCAGGAGCAGAGCTGGCAGCACGTGTTCTCCTGCACTGAGAGCAGCGCATGTGCACGGGACAGGGCTGTTTTATGTGTGGTAAGGAGATGGTTCCCGGGACAGCCCTTTCCTCTCACTGCTGCTTTGCCAGGTCCGGGCTGCTCTCAGTAACAAGCTACTGGATGAGACTGACTGCCCAAGGGTCAAACTACTCCGATTGCTACCGTAGGATCTTCTCTGAAGTGGGAGAATATTTTTTTTGAGGAAAAGAGCAAATTTTCCTCAGCCCTCCAGCCCAGGAAGTGGACACTGGCATTACTGAGTGTGGCAGAGCATGCCTCGCACTGCTGCTCTTGGTGTTGAACTCAACAGATGTAGCTACAATGATGAGGGAACCTCTACACATTAACCTGCAGACACTAATAAGCACTGATGGTAGGAAGCTCTTTGTGACCTGGCTGTGAGATCAATTCCTGAACAGTGATAAGGGGTTACCCAAATTTCCTGCATGAATGCTGTATGTCAACAGATATCTATGGCGACAGGCTGATGCACAAAGGACAGGGAAGGTGAGGAGAAGGACCTTCCCATCTGCAGGGGAGCCTGAGCTGTGCGGCTCAGCTGGATGGATTTACAGTCTGTTTTGCTCTCTTTAGGAACAATGATTTTCTATTCTTTTTCCCCCTGTACAAGTAACATTTTGGCATTAGAAAGTTCCCTGGGCATGGCATTAACTGCGGAGGTAAGAGAACTGAAGGTCACAGCTAAGGTAACTGCTACATATATATGTATATACACTGGGCAGCTGTACCTCAAGATATCTCTGAAGGTGGGAGGATGTTTTACCCTGATCCTAACTTCCAAAGACAGAATACGGTTATGAAGAGGCTGAGGGAGCTTACCCACTATCTGTAACAAGACAGAGATAAAATATATAGCTTAAAAGTAGCCTTTTTGTGCACAGCTTATCAAAATATTGACTATATCCCCTTTGACTTAATGTACTTTTTGGAGATTCTCTGTGCTACCCTACAAAACTAATTTATTGCAATTCAAGTATGCTATTGTTGGGTTTGAAGTCAAACAAATGTTTTTAGTGGTGATTTATGTTTAAGAAATAGGAGCTGCCTTGAACTGGCGAGTTATCCTACAACAACAAACCAGCCCAGGCAGCACAGTCCTCATAACATTGCTGCTTTGTGGCTGTACAGATTAAATGTCCAGCCGTCCTGAGCTTTCTTAGTGATTGGAGCGGAATTGTTGAAGTGGAGATGGTTTAAAGGCTGTAAGCAAGGCAGGGGCTCCAGAGAAAAATTGGACCTTTCATTAGGTAAAAGGCTTAAGTAAGTGAAGGCTTGTAAAGCCTTTCCAACCATGTAATTTAGTCTAATAAAAGATATTGCCTCTCCTTCCAAACTTCTGTTGTGGACATTTTAAAATGGGGGCATTTTTTAAAAGAGGCTGAAAAATTAGAGAGAATGCAGAGGAAAACCACAAACTCAAAAATGATCTGATGGTTTGCAAATACCTTCAGTATTAAAGAGTTCAGGCTACTTAGCTCATCAAGGAAAACGAGAGGGGCCTTGCTTAAAATAGGTAAATACTTTCATAGGATGAGGTTACCCACTTGTGAGGGGCATTTCACTCCAGCAGAGCCACAGTAAGACCAAAGTTTGGGGTTTAAATTTGAGCTTAGTAGTAAAGGTATTGTTATGCTTTCATGGTAAGTTGCTTTCTGTAAGCCTTGCTCTCATATTCAGCTTGCAGACGCTATACAGCAATCAAGGGTGAAAATCCAGAACCTGTACATCAGACTGACTGATCCTTTCCACCCTTATAAAGAACAAGTCTCCAAACAAGTTAAAAGAGTTGGGATTAGTTCCAAGGAGCTGTAAGCCCTGTCGTGTCTCAGAGGCTAAGGAGGACGCGGAGCATGGGATTTCTGCCTCTGTTTGCCATCCTCCTCCAGAGCAAAGAAAATGCTGCGCACCCAAGCACATACTATAAATAATGAATGAACTAAGGAACAGCTTGAGACCACTAAATGTTGAAGGGATTTAATGGTTAGCCTAGGATTTAAGAGACCTGCATCAAAAGATCAACCCTATCTAAGAGAGTTCCTAGCTCTTCCCTTCCCTTGTGTGTATTTGTGAAGATAAATGTTTTAAAGCTTGTAAGAAACCTGCACATGGCAGAGACCAGGTGCTTAAGAACTAATCAAGGGATGTGGAATTCAATAAATGGGTTGGCGGCTGAGGGGAGAGGCTTTCAAGGAAAGCACAGGGAACATCTATCTTCCTGCCTGTTCAGCAAACACCGTCTGTGCAGCTCTGGTGCAGCGTCCCGAAGTGCCTCTCCAGATCAGTTTGTGCATCGCCCCAACCCCACAAAGCAGCTGTCGGCAGCTCAGCCCGAGGCCTGGCTCGCTTGGCTTGTTCTTTCCACTTGGTTCAATGACTGCCTGATCCAAAGCCTGCTGACGCCCCTGGGCGTCCTTAGCCGACTCCAGCGGGCTGCAGCTCAGGCGTGCACCCGCGGGGCTGTGGCGGCACGGGGACCCTGCAGCCTGGGCTGCCGCTCCACTGTGGTCCCTGCGAGCTCAGAGAAGTGGGGACCCATCAAATGACCCACAAAGCAGGCATCCCCGGGCCTGCTCCAGCACGGGGAAGCCCCCTGCGCTGCTGGGCTGCTGCTGAAGTGAGTCAGGTGCCTGCTAATTACAGCTTATGAGGAACTTAATTGCCCTTCATCACATGGCTGCCTGCTCAGGCTGCCGCATGGCTGAGTGTCTCTGTTTCTGGCCCACACACATGGTGGGAGCAAGCAGGACCCCTTCCCCCTCCTGTGGCACGTGAGGCTGCACAGGAGGGGTCACGCTGGCCCCCCAGTGCACGTGTGGCCCTCTGGGCCTCTGTCCTCCTCAGCTCCCTGTGCCCAACGGGGAGGCTCCCAAAGCTCCCTGGCAAGGTACGTTGTTCTGGAGGGGGCTTTGGTCTCTGCGCTGGTTACTTTTGTGGGTTACAGAAACTGAGGTCCTGGTGTTGTTGCTGAAATCTGATGAACCCCTGCAGATGCTCTCTCCTGCCTTGCTCTGAGTTTGTTTTTACCCCAACCATCCCGTTTGGCCTGTGCTGTTGGGTGTATTGAGTTGGATTGGGAGGATGGGCACTGGCTTGGGTGTGTGGTGTGTGCGTGGGTGGCAGGGCAGCTACCCTGGAAAAGGAGCAATGAGAGCCATGGAGGCCTGTGCGTTGGGGACCTGGAGGCAAGGAAAGGGCCACTGCTATTTAGGGCTGAAGCTCTTCCCGTCTCATTCCCGTGCTCCCCTCACCTTCTGTTCCTTCCCTCACACTCACCTTCCAAAGTGCGCGCAAACACTGCCTCCCCTCCCCGCTCAGGGATACTGTTCCTGCTTCTCCAGCCTTCTGCCTTACAGACCCTTCCCATCCACAAACTTGCAACTTCCTTGGGCTTGCGCAGGCACAAAGACCTTCCTCACCCCTAAGATCCATACAGCTCATCCTCTTCCCTCTCCCTCCCTGATATGCCCCTCTCACATCGTGATGCTGCGTCTTGCAGTGTAGCAGTCAGAGCATATTCCCCTCTCCACCAGGGAGCCTGTCCCCCTGCATACATCTCCCTTTCACTCTTTTTACACTGCCCCCACAGACACTCTCCTCTGCAGAGCTGTGCTGGCTAAAGAGCAGGGCTGTGGGTCTGAGCTGGCTGTGATTTACCCTCAGCAAACTGACTGGCTCAAGTAAAATAAGTAAAATGTGTTTGTCTGTTTGATTTCATATCGATTGAACGTGTCTTCAGAGCTTCGTTGAAAAGTGATGAGATTTAGAGTTGGTTTGACAGGACACAGTGAAGAGCCACTCACTTCTTCTGGTTGCTAAAAAAAAAAAAAAAAAAAAAAAGGAGAGAGAGAAAGATGAATAGCAAGTAGTAAATGGAAGGAAATGGGATCATTTCAATGGCTATCAGGTGGTGGGTTACAAGAGATCCAAATGCCCATGTGTTGCAGCCTGATGTATGGCAGGCAGCTCAGCTGGTCCTAAGGGGAAAAGGCTACAGGCCAAATCATGATTCTGGTCATGCTCATGTAAATCTAGAAGAAACACTTCAGCCTGGGGATGCTTAGACAAATGTTGGTGTTTTGAGCAAGTCAAATGCACTGTTTCAAGAGTCTGCTTTGCACATGAAATACTGCAAACATTAAACTATAAGGCATATATTGAATTCTGCTTTTCTGTAGAAGTGCCTCATTCAGTCATGTTTTTAAGCCTTCTTTCGGTGGCTGGCTGGGCAGAACTACGCTGGGGGGCTGTGCAGTAGATTTGTTGTAGTTTGTTTCTGCTTGGTGACATGGGCTGACACTGTTGTGACACATGGGCACAGAGGGAGGCATAAGCTTTTATGTGGCCTGAATGCAAGGGTCTGGGACAAGTCTCAGCTGAGTGCACCTGCAAAATGCAGGAGCAGCTGAACACCGTAGCCCAGAAAAGAAA
The DNA here is from genome assembly GCA_034781795.1 of Crypturellus tataupa. Classification (NCBI taxonomy): domain Eukaryota; kingdom Metazoa; phylum Chordata; class Aves; order Tinamiformes; family Tinamidae; genus Crypturellus; species Crypturellus tataupa. The sequence continues at coordinate 1,089,675 of JAWLRI010000060.1, read as the reverse complement.
AGGAAAATCTTCCCTGCAACAAGAACACCCCTTGCTGAAGGGTGGGATTGGCAAGGCCATTTTACTAGCCCTGTAGCACAGCTGGACTCAATCACCTGATTCAGTCCCTTGTGCTGTCCCTCTGCCCCGACAACTCTTTGAACTCATTCTGCAGACTGGCCTTGACCCCTTCATTTTTAGCATTTTCATTTCTCTTGAGAGTCTGTGGTGTCTCTGGCTTTCATGGTGAGTGGAGTTAGTGGAGCTAGTGCTGACCATGTACAGGGCAGTTCTCGGGAGGCCATAAGACATGTCCCATTTTTTTTTTCCAGTACTTTATTTTTCCCATTTGTGGTATGAAAATTGATAAAGACAACTGCATGTATATAATAGGTGATGTAACGTGCAGCTTTTTTCAGGCAACATATAGCTGGTATAGACTAAGCAGGTACTTAGGCTGTTCTGGACCACCTAGGGCTAATGTGAGCCTGTCTGCACACACAGAGCCCTTTCCTAGCACCCATTTCTCCAGATGAATGCAGTCTATGGGATTTTAGGTTTACCCTTCCTTCTGGGTCAGCTGTCTGATTAAAATGCTGCAAAATAGGGAGATAAAAGCCAACCTGCTAAAGCGTGTTCAGATGCTGTTCCCAAAGCAGCAAGGAAGGAGGATGCTCAATGTGTGATACAAATGGTGTTGCAGTGACATCTCTGGAGGCACTTGGACAACGGACTATGTTTTCAGCAGAAGATGGGTTCTGGTCTTATTTGGAGGATGAGGTGCTAAGGGACTGCTTCCTTCTCTCAAAAGAAAATGTTAGAGCCTTAATTCTCAGACTGCCTGCAGGAAATGAAAGTCCACAGCCTTCTCAGCATTTTCCATCAGCACTGACACGTACCAGCTTGCTCCTTCTAGCTTGCTGACAATGATTTTTCTAATGACTACTGGATCCCAGAACACCTTCAAGTCTCACAGGCACCTTAGCAAAACAGTGGGCTTGGTACCCACTTGACTGGCCCACAGACTATTAATGGAAGAACTAACAGCGGAATAGAGTCAAAAATCTGTCTTGCAACAGTGAGAAACTTGACAGAACATGTTCTTTGCATGTCCCCTAGGTGATAAGCAAACAGCTGTGTGGACATCTGATCTGAGCACGTGGGCCTCCCTTTCTGTACTGCCTTGGGGGCTTTTCACCCTGTCATTGGTGATTATGTCATGTTACACATAGATGTAGAAGCTGACCCTATGTAATGAGACATAAAGCAATGCAAGCAATGTAGCAGGACAACAGGGTGGATCTTAATCAGAAACATATGTAGGATATATTTGTTGTAGTCAAAACTGTCCTGTCTGGAGATATTCCTGTCAAAGGAGAAGGCAACTCAGTGTCCCTGGCTTGGTGGGTCCTGGAGCCTGAGGAATGCTGGATGTGAATTCCCCTGCCTTACACCATGTAACGGTGAAGAACAAAGAACTGTACCAGAATAAAACTGATGAGAGAGGCTGGGGTTGGGAATTGGAAACCAGACCAAATGACCCTTGCAAAACTGAGGCTTAGGTCAGTGAACAACATCTTGGCCATTGAAAGATTCCTTTTTTTTTTTTTTTTTTTTTCTTCCCTTTTGTCAGCCAGAACAGGGGGAACAGTGAGATTTAAGAATGTGATCCCTTTCCTGCCCTAGCCACCCTCATTCTGGACACATAGCAGTGCCTGCGCTAAGGTTTGAGGATCTGCAGATCTATCTTTTTTAAGATGTTACTTTAAGAGTGAGAGAAGTGGTCACATGGATGGTCTGCATGGACTAGTCATGCTTCCTTCTTATTCACGTGATATACCTCTAGGCCTCAGCGTTATGAGCTGTTCAAACATGTTTCTTCCTTTAAATTACTCTTTTGTCAAGGAGAACTGTGGCTTTCTGACTCTGAAGTTCAGCATTTTTTCAGCCAGCATCATTCTGCTTGACAGCAATTATCATCCCTAGGCAGTGACAAAAGCTTTATGACACTGTCTTGTGAAACAGGAGCTTTCTTGGCTGTTTTCCTGTCACACTAGCACCTAGAAAACATACTGTGAAGAGGGACTGCTATAGTGGAGCAGCGGATAGGGCACCTCCTCATCCCACTAACTATGGGAACGTTCACAGGCAGAACAAGGCATCAGCAAGTCCTTAAAACATGAATCCATAGAAGCTGGTGCTATTTTAGCAAAGGACGGCAAGGTTATAGATAAAGTGGCTTTCAGTCCCTGGCATAGTGACTTTGCATATGTTTAGGCCTTCTGAGATGCAAGATATTTTGGATTATTAGTTGCATTGGGATAGCAGAAACTTTGTTCTGTAAACCAGTTGCATTTAAAAATTAGATATATTAGAGTTCTCCTTTTGTGTCTTTATTTTCAGAGGTGATTTGGTTTAAATGAGTCACAGAAGTATGAATATTATTTCTGATATATTCTGTATATGTATACTCTGTATGCTGTTGGTCTGAATGGAGTTCAGGGATTTGATTTCTTTTCCTAAGCTAAAGCACTGCGCACACGATGCGGTGGAGGCGCTGCTGCGTTGAGCCGCGCACCCCAGGACTGGCTGCGTGGGGAGCCCTGTTGCTACTTCCAGGGAAGCATCTGCTCTGTTAGTATTTGATATGTCTGCACAGCCTGGGCGGTGTTCACCCTTGTAAAGTGTCTGGCTGGAAAAACAGTTCATTTCCAGGGAAACCCAGCTGTGTGGAAATCTTATTTAAAATAAGAAATACCATTTCCATGGTTCTTTAAGGACTTAAGGTAGCATATTATTTTGTTTTACAATGATTTCAAAGTTAGGAAGAAAGCAAAAACCACTGTGAATTGAAGTCTAACTGCATTTACTCAGGAACAAAATCCTTTTCCAAGTCTCCAAGATTTTTCTGGTATTCAGTGGAAAGCACTTTGGAATTCTAGTAAGTTCTGGCTTGTTGAACCTGGGAGTTATTTGCCACTGTCCAAAGTCATTGCTGTATGATTAGCTTGTTTTTTAAAACTCATGACTTTTATTCCTTTTCTCATGACTTTTATATGCATGCATTTCCTTGTATCATTAATATAAAGAAAAAAATATGAAACATGTGTTACTAATGTACAGTTCAATATTATGGAATCAGATAAGATTTTAAAAGTAATTCTGACATTACATACATCTTTTTAGGATGAGAATAGACCATATGTTAACCATATGCTTAAGCCATTTCAAAGATGATAAAAACAATTGTTAAGAAGAATTTAATAAGATTAGCTTTCAATAATAGTTCTGAAATATATATTAAGTATTAATAATGGTGTTTCTCAAATGTGATTTAGGTGGAGCTGAGGGTAGCTTGCAAATTTATTTTTAGGGTATCAAGTATATTTTTTCCTATTTGAGTGGCATTATTAATACATTGATTCATTCATGGTTGTTTGTTTCCTCATTCTTATAGTAACTAAAAAAGGCAGCCTCAACTAGTTTAATTAACATTTTATTTGCACTTGTTCCAGCTTGGAGTGCCTTGAACCCTCCCAAAAGCCTCAGCTGAACACCCGTCCTGCTGCTGCGAGTATGGGACACATAGGGGAATGGGTTTGGGGGGCCTGGGAGCAGCCTGTGCCGGGGCTGGAGGCGGCTGAACCGTCTCAGCCCGTTGCTGCGTCTGCTCGTGAGCTCTCCGGTGAGCCAGGGGCTGTGAGCCCAGGCGCAGCGCAGGGTTATCCTGCTGCCGGGAGCAGCGCAGGGTCATCCTGCTTCCAGAGACAGAGCTGGCTTCTCTGCCCAGGGCAGGCCTGTGATTTGCAGATATACCCGTGTGCCCAGAGTTACCATCTAGCACTGTGCTCTCGTGTATTTATGGTCCCTTCCCTAATGTTGGAAAGGGTGGAGTGAGTAGGATTGCTAGCCCCCCTTTTACAGATTGGAATCAATATGAAGGGAGAGTAAGGGCTTCCTAAAGAGTAGAGCTGAGGACTGAGGCCAGCACTTCCAAATGCTGCTTGCTCTTAGCCCCAGGCCACCCTTTCTTAGAGTGAGGTCTCCTGTCTTGCATCCTCTTTCTCGCTTGTGAGTGTGGCTGCGTTACTGGACCGAGCCACGAGCCGCTGCTCCTGTAGCAGAGTGAGGGCACCATGTCGCTCTGGAGTGCTTGGTTGCCGCGTGCCGCGATACGCGTGCTGTGAGGGCAGCTGGGCAGGAAGCAGGTTAGTGCCCATGGAGCTCCGTGGCTGCACGGGCTGCCCATGCCTCGCTGCCACACGGGGGCAAGATCACACACCGCGGGGCTGTGAGAGCAAGTGTGGGCGCGTGCCTAACAGGGTCACTGTGGGGCTGTGGGATTACTTGCGGTCCCACTTTGATAGCAGTTCTGTTTGTTCCACCATGGGATATATGAATCCTATTGGAGATGTTCCCTGTGCGCGAGCGAGTAGGAGCGGTGGGGTTCCCACAGCGGCCAGCGCTTCACGGCGGAGCAGGCAGCACGTGGCAGGTCCCGGGCAGTCTCGGCACAGAGTTAAGGATGAGCAAAGTCATTGGACCTGCCCCAAGAGTGTCAGGGAAGAGAAAATACCATGCAGAAGTCTCAGCAGCCTCTCTTCCTGATGGACCTTTCCAAAAGGCATCGTAAAATACAGCAGGATTGTACAGGGAGCAACAGCCTGTCTTATCTAGTAATCTCCAACCATGTCTCCTGTAGCCTTTCTAATCTTTTTGCTGCTTCCCCTTTCCAGGACTAGTCTAACTGTTCATGGACCTTGGATCTGACCCTCTTTACTTCCAGCCTTGCCAATGGTTTGATATTTCCCATGGTCCTCTCACTATTATGGCCACTGTTCTCCCTTTCTTTCTGTTGTTTTCTTGCTGTCTTTGCGTACAATCTCTCTTAGTGCTAACGTGCTGCAGAGCTGCTTTCTGCCTGTGAGCTTTTCAAGCTTGTAGTAATTCAGCCATCTCAGCTGCTTTGGGCTCGTGTACATTTTTATTCCCATGTCAGTAAGCTTGTGGGATGAACTTGCACTGCCTCAGAACCCAGTGTCAGGAGCTTGTGGTAGGTTATATGTGTTACTACTAAAAAATAATATGTGGAACATCTGGGAGTGTCAGCTGCAAAACAGATTTTTTTTTCCAATTTTATCTGGGGAAAAAATGCTCAAACTTCTGTTTGCAACTCCCAAATTTCACTTTTAAAACAAAATATATTTCCTGACCTCTATGGAAAAACAAATCTTTTAAAAAGAGATGTTTTCGCTGAAAAAAAAATGAGCCATTCTGTTATTTCTGTATCATATAGGAGAAAACTGAGGCGCAGAGGCAGAATTACACTGGAAATGTTAAAGGCAAATCCTTGACCTCAGTAAGATAAACCACTTTTTCCTCACACAACTCTCACATTTTAATGTGTTGGCTTTTTTATTATTTTTTTAAAGTTTTTTTATTTAAAAGTAGCTAGAAGTTTAGGGTTGTTTTTGCAGATGGAAAGGTGTTGAGCTAGAGGTTTTATGTGTCTATGCTCCATGGATCTTCTTTAGTTGCTCAAATATTTTTTGTTTATAAAAAATGAACAGAAAATTAATGAGGAGCTGTCTAGTGAAATGACACTGTAACTGTAGGCAGGCTAAAAGTGAGTTGTCAGCTCTGGACCTTCCCAGACTAATAGGTAATTGCAGAACTGTGTGAGTGAGATACAAAGGGAGGTTCTGAAAGGTTCAAAGAGATTTATAGAATAGTTCAGATCATGGAAATGCATAAACCAAAGTCGACAAGACTCCAGGAACGGGACAAGTGGGACCTGCTGTCAGAAGCAGCTTGTCATATAGTTATGATTTATCACCCTCTCTAAAGCGATCTGTGCAATCTCTGTCAGCAACATGGCAAACAAAGAGTGTTCAGGGGACATGAGATGAGTGTTTGGGAGAGAAGGCAGCAGTGACAATGACCACCACAAATCTAGGTAGTGCAATCTTTACACTTTTTTTTTTTCCTGCGAAAACACAGAATGCTTTTTACCTCTTTCTTCTCACTGTGAAGGGACAAACATGGGTCAAGTAAAGGAAATATCCAAAAATAACAAGAATTTAACTCTGAGGTTATTCAAAGCCTACTAGAGGATTTAGACAGTTGTTAAAATAAATGTGAATGGTGTGTCTAAATCCCTACCATAACTTAGAAAATCCAAGCCGAAAATTTTCAAAACCCTCCCCTTATCCGTTTCCAAGTGTCATTTGTTTTTCCTTCCAGCGAGACAGGGACTTGTGCTATGACAAGATTTATATATGAAACAAAAGTCAGTCCTGTTTAGATTGAATGCTCTGAGTCTGGTTTAACAGCTACATGTCTGCAGCTTTCAAAATATCAATACACAATAAGTTATTTTCCTTATGCCCCAACACTGCAGGTGGCATAGAAATTTTCAATTAATGCTAATAACATGTATTTTGAAGTATCTATGTTACTCTTTTCTTAACATCATTTGAAACAAAAAGGAAAATGATCCAGATAGATAGTATATCATTTTTAAAAAATCAGAAACTAGTAACACGCAAAAGGAAATTCTCAAAAAAAGTCTATTCCGTGTCCAGACAACTGGTGCTGAATGTTTGACTGGTGGTGGGCTTTCACAATAGCTCAGCTCACTTCAGAACACCCATTTTGAATTCAGAAATTATCCAGCAAAGCAGCCTTCTTGCTTTATGGCTCATCTACATGCATATTTCCACTACTGGATAATCTACTTTGTAGCAGGAATCTTTCCATTTGCACCTGTGCATGAATGAGTCCGGGATGCTACAGGGCGCTAGAACAAGCCTGCATTCACAACTGTGTTTTTTTTTAATTATTATTATTATTTATTTTCCCCTCCTAGAAAATCCTGTATCATCAACTTTTTGCCCGTGACCAACTACAGTGGTATCTGCTTGTGCTCCTGGCCCGTTCTGTTCGGCATTGCTCCACTCTGAAGGGCAGATACTGCTCATCTGTAGGGCAGTGGGGCAGTGTTCAACAGCCCTGGCAAGAGGAAGGGATCTGAGAAAGTAGGCAGCCTTGTGACCCGACTTTCATAGAATCATAGAATGCCTAAGGTTGGAAGGGACCTCTAGAGGTCATCTAGTCCAACCCCCCTGCACACGCAG
>JAWLRI010000060.1:1070445-1082460 GCA_034781795.1 Crypturellus tataupa | reverse complement strand
CCTCTCAGCCTTCTCTTCTCCAGGCTGAACAGGCCCAGCTCCCTCAGCCTCTCCTCACAGGGCAGATGTTCCAGGCCTCTGATCATCCTAGTCGCCCTGACTTTGATCCTTTTAAGTGCCTTTGCTGGTGTTTTTAAGGGAGAAACCTTCTCTCTCAGGTGGCAACTCCAAGAGTCTTCTTTTCCTTGTCTGAGGAGAGAGGAAAGGAGCTAACTCCACTCTCTGCCTAGATTTCCAAGCAGATGCTAATAACCAGCACAGTGGCTAGCTCCAGACACCCCAATCAGCACTTTAAAGGTGGAATGCATTGCTAATGGGCTTGGCTTTGCTTGCTGCCATGTGGCCTGTTTCTTTATTACTGTAGGAAAAAAGGTTTGGTTGTCTTTTTCTGTTCTTGGTGACCTGCTGGTGCAGAAAGATTGCTGGGAGGAAGCTGGGGTTGCTAACTCATGTGGGAAACAGCTTTAGTAGGACAGCATCCCAGGATCATGCCTCTGTCTTCTGAGATTAGTGGCTCAGAAGAGGCAGTGGCTGAGGCGCAACAGGACCCATGCCAGGTGCTAATCAGCACAGCATGCGGGAGATTCCTTGGCACAGTGCAAGGTTCTTCAAAAACTGGGGCACATCCTAAACCTGCCCCCAGGAGAACTGGAATCTTCATGTAGCTGGTGGTGCTTTCAAATACCTGGTTAGGCAAAAACAAACAACAACAAAGACAAAACATCACAAAACTGACCCAAACACAAACCTTTTCTCAATCTCCCAGTTCCCCTGTACTTGGCATTGAACTGGGCTGTTTTAGTGGGTTGGCATCCATGCTGTCACAGCATTTTGAGGAAGGTACAGTATGTATTTCTGCACTAAGCTAATTTCATTTTACCAAAGAGATGATTTGGTATCAGAAACTGCATCTTCTCGAAAGTTGACTTTTTTTATGATAGATTGTGTAAGAAATACATATCAAAGATTTAAATCCAATAGACTTGCACTGGCCTTAAAGACAGCAAAGCTTATTTTGGTTCACTAATAGAAATTAGAGCTATAAAAGTGTCAGGAAATGGTTCAACTGATCAAAGCATGACTGATGCAGGATTGTTCCTGGTGCTACCCAGCTCCACCCAAACTAATATGCAGCTTCAGCACAGGTCTGGCATTGCCCGCACAGGCAGTGCTGTCAGGAAGAGAAATTCCTTACAGAGCTAGTTTGTCAGATGTGCAGTGTTCAACTAGGGAAACCTATGCAATGAAGACCCTCACCTCCACTTTTCTCCTGTTTAATCCCAGCTGGCTATTGTATTTCTTGTCAAAAAGAACAGTAATGCTGAGACTTGTAAACAGAAGCCCCTCTGCAATTAGTGATTCTGAGGAACCACCCAAAGGACCCTAAGACCCAGCAGCTATCCCAAGCCAAGGGTGTGGGAATGGCCCACCAGGCTGTTGCTCTGCTCTAAGAGAACATTTAAGTGTTTGCATAACATAACGAGCTCTGCCAGGCTGGTGTCATGCTATGGTACACAGCATATATATGCCTTGGCAAAAGGGTATCCATTTCTTGGACTTAATACACATCCAACAGAGCCTATAACCTTTGCAAGTATAGTCCACATGGCAGTGTGGCACAGCCATCCCTCCCATCTGTGAACGTGCTGCAGAGCTGGCTCTGCTTATTTTGGAAGGTCTGGTATATAATTGAACTTTGGCAATGACAAAGGTATTTGGCTGGGAACATAAGAAACTCCCCTCTCAAATGAAGTGGATTTTTGGCCAAGGCCTAGCTTTGACTTCACTGCTGCATGTGCTTCAGGGATAGGGGTCCGTGTGCACACACAATGATTTGGGAGGTGAGTGTGTCTGGGCTGTGGCTTTGGCTCAGGTACACTTCTGTCACAGGTAGAAAGATAGGAGCCAGAACCAGCTGAAAAAATTCCATCAACAACTTTCTGGAAAACTCCAGAAGGCCAAACAGAAGGTATTTCAGTGGAAGCATGTGTGATTTCATTGGTATGTCCTGAGCTGGTGCTGTGTCACCACACATCATTATTACAGGGTAAGCCCCTGGTCCCCAGCAGACACAGGGCTGCTGTGTGTCCTTCAGTGGAGCGGGCCTGTGGGTCAGCTCCTGGCTCGCTGAGGAGACCAGCAGGCTCTCTGTGCTATGGAAAAGCTGGAGGAATCAAAGGACAGTAGGAGAGAGAGGAGAGTGTTAATGATAATTCTGGAGGTGCTGCTCAACTCCCTCCCGTTCCCATAGCTGCTTCACATCTGTAATAGACGAGAATCAGTCATGGAGCTAAAGCAAGGGTTGTAGAGCCAAGCTCAAGTTCGTGTCCTATCAATTGCCCAGTGCTATATATATATATATTTATACACAGGGCATAAAATGGAGCTTTGGACTATTTTCTTGGAGAAGATACTTCTAAAGCTACATCAGGCACCCATCTGAATGCAGGATGGATGAGCTCTGTGTGTCCTGATAGCTTGCAGAACATGGAAAGGACACAGGCACTTCTGAGCCTGACTCTGTGAAAGATAGAGCTGGGTGCAGTGACACGTCTGGGTAGCACTGGATATGCAGCAGGAGCAGCAATGCTGTCAGCCCGAGAATTTTACCTGAATTCTTGCTGCTACTTTTATGTGGCGCTCCGGAGATGCTATCATTATTCACGCAGATAAGAACAAATGCAAGCAACAGCTTGCTAGTAATGAGGAGACAGAAGCTTAACAGATCTTGTTTTAGGATGAAAAGAGTTCGTAATTAGCTACTTAGCATTTCAACCACAGAAGTGGACCAACTCCAGCCCAGCAGTAATTCCTGTGAATCCTTTGATTCAGGTCACAGTAGGTATCAGCAGACTTGTTACAGTCTGTCACCAACCCTGTCTAAAGGGCTAGACTTCAAGCAGTCAAAATACTGTGCCATTGAGCATGTCCTAGTGAAAGGATAAAAGCAGATGGCTGGTGAATTTTAATCTCTCTCAAAAGGGAGAGACACCTTTTTTTTTGTGAGTTGCAAAATGCCACTGACTTGGGTCTGTTGTTTTACTAGACACTTGCTGCACATTTTCCTTTGAAATACCTGGCTAGGTGCAGATGCAATAAGCCAGCCTCACCACTTTGGAGGACATAGGTTTTGCAGAAGCAGTTGCATGAGATTCCTAATTGCACTCCAGGAATGAGATAAGGGAGAGGGGGCCATTTGGTAGCTGGAGCAGCCTCTTACCCTGACTCCTTTGGTTACTTGATGGTGTCATGGGGGGACTGCAAGCATGCTGGGACTGTTAGGCACCAGAATCTTACTGCGAGCCTGGCAACAACTTATTTTATAGCTAAGCAGGCTGCAGAGGAGCATGATCTTCTTTTAAAAAAAGTATGCTGCCTTTTCCCCTCACCCAGAGCCTTGAACATGGTCTTATTTTGATTGTTGTGGTCCCCTGAGCATCTGGATCTGGCTGCTGACTCAAAAGGCTATTTTCCTGCCACATGCTCTTGAACAGAGTTGTTTAGCACAATTTTAGGCACTTGAGGCTCTGAGCCCAATTGGAAACATGTGTGGCATTTAGGGGCAGGTGGAGGGATTTCTTTTGTTAATTAGGCCTTGAATTCCATTGTTTTCCCTATAACTAAGGGCCCAGGCTTGGATCTTGGTAACACCAGACAAACTCCATTAGTGAAGCAATAACCTGAGATCTGTACCACTTTTAAACTTCAAGTCTTTTTTTTTTCCCTTTGCTTCTGCCTAAGATAGTCATACATGGCATTGATTCTTCCCACAACAAAAGCTTCTTCAAGCCTGAGGGGGATGAAGAGATGCTTTCTGGGCCCCGTGGGGCCACACAGCCCAAGCTGAGGTGCTTGGAGCAGACAGGAAGAGCAGCAGCTTCTTTCCCACCAGCATGGTGTCCTCCCTCCCCCGTGCCGGCCTGTTTGCCCTTCTCTCTCCACCCGATTGCTAACTTGATCTCTGAATCAGTGAGCTGGTCTGGCGTCTTGTGCTAAGCTAGGAGCTGCGATTTGCTCTGTGGGCTCAACTAGTAATTAGAGTGACACCTTGTGTGATGCTCTAAGTGACAAATTCCCATAGCTCTCAGATATACCTCAAGTTTATTATCACTGTAGGAGCTCTGAAATTAAGTAGTTGTGGAGTGTGCATGTATGTATGTGTGGGGAAGATGGCACAGGAAGAAACAAGAACCTTCACAGAAACTAAGGGTTAAATCAAAGTGGGGACTTCTTTTTTTTTTCTTTTTTTTTTCTTTTGGTAGTTCAGGGGGCCTGAGTGAAGCCACAAACAGGCCACCCAGCTAACTTAGCTGGCCCTTTCTTTTGGACAGATGGCCTCAGGCCCAGCTCTTTAAAGGCATTTAGTCCCTGAGGCGCAAGAGGTTTCAGTGCGAGTTGGACGCCTGAAATATATTTGCTCACTTGGCCCTCAGGTACTTGCTTCTCATTAAAATCAGCACATCTGAGGAATCTACCTCTGGCCCTCTCTCTCTCTCTCAGGCTTTTGCTCTGTCTTCCTGTCAGCTTTGCCTGACAAAGTTGCTGGTTGTGCAGAGAAGCCTCTGCAGCTTTGTGCCCCAGTCTGCCCTTCTGGGGATGGGGGCTGGCGCGTGGACCTCTTGCTGCTCTGCCCCTGCTCTGTTGTTGCTCCATTAACAGGACTCATATTAATCCTGCCTGACTCCTGACTGGAGGAAAAGTAGGATTTGGACCCGTGCTACTGCAGGAAAGGGGAAGAAAAGGAGAGTGAGACGGAAGTTCTTGTTTTGGAAGCAACTTAAGGTTAAGAACATGTGGCAATTTGTCTGCGTGTTTCAGGTCCCTTTGCACTGCGTCACTCCTGAGTGCCATCCGGGCAGGGGACAGGGATGGGAGGTTAATTTTCAGTGTGGGCTCTTGGGTTTGCCAAGGTGCTGAGTGGCTGCCATCAACCCTAAGATGGAGCAGAAGAGGATAAAACCTTCCCATTGGAGTATCTGTCTCCAAATGCTGAGGATCTTTGCAAATTGAACTAGGTGAGAAAAGGAGCTAGAATAGAAAAGCAAAGTTTTGTAATGATTCGTGAGCCAAGTTCCAGACACAGTCACTGGGCTAAGCCTGTCTAACAGGAAGGTGACCAGGCAGTGGCAAAAGGACCCACAGAAGTGTTCAAAGTGACAGCAGATGCGATATTTATGTGCTAGAACAGTTCAGAGTGCAGTTCCAAAGAAGCCTAGATAAGTTGTCCATTGAAATGCCCCTCACCCTGAGTGAGTTTTTGTGGGAGGGAGGATGGTGAGAGTCCAGCCCCAGCCTCATGCTTGCGGAAGGGCTGAAGATACTAAAGCTGAGAACTTGCATCTGATCTCTCCAAACTGTAGGGGGGAACTTACATGTAAGGAAGGATCTCACAGTTCCTTCCTGTGTTGCTCCCATGGTTTGGGGCCCTGGCATTGTGACAAGCAGTTGCCTTTCACAAATATGTATCTGTCTTCAAAGGCCTCCAGTCTGAGAGTTCAACTTCTTCGCTCAACTTTCTATCCAGACTGTGAAATAGGTATTTAATTTCTAGTATAATGCACCCACTGCAAAGAAATGGTTCACATTTTCCATCTAAATTACTTTTGTGTGGAGAATTTGGGATTAAAATGGGAAGAAAATTTCCTGGGGAAGGAGAAAACAGCAGCAACAAGTCTGCTGCCTGCAGAAATTTGTCAAAACCTGGATTATTCCCTTTCTCTTGAATTTCTGCAGTTGGTTATTCTACCTAAGCATAGAATCTGGCATTTGTCATCATGGAATTACAACTAGGCAATCCTGAAATTACTTTTCTGATAATAGTTTCAGTTGGCCACGTATTTTTTTTTTTTTTTTTTTTTTAACTTAAATCTCCTGTCCACTCCGCTGTTACCTCTGCTCCATCTCACTAGTTTGATTTTCAGGCTTTATAAGGATAATCACTATTCTATTGACAAAAGAGCAATGCCAGAGCTAGAATAGACTGCTGAGTAATCCCTCTCAGTATATCTTTCTAGGATGATCTGAGCAATTAATAACTATTCTCTGATTTTTTGACCATTTTGGCATTGATTCTTGCATAGTTCCATTTAGACTGTTTCCCTCATTTGTTTATGAAAGTGTCGTAAGCCTTACTGAAGTAAAGATATGTTGCTTCTTGCTTTACCCTTAAGACTTGTTACCAAGACAGCCTAAAGGTGAGAGCAGCACATAGGACAATTTGTCCAATCGAGGCCCCTTCCCAGGGAGATAACGGCAGTACAATTACACAAAATACACTTCCATGGCAGAGCTAGTATGGCTTCTAGCAAAGGGTTATCAGGTGTTTTCCACCTGTTTCCGTATTTTTAACAACAGAAACTAACTAATGCACATGTTATCTAATAACAGGGATCTATCACAGGGAAGTTAATTAGCATTCTGATACTCTGAGTCCTTGGTGTCTGGTAAAGTGAAGTACATACTGACACATGGAGAGCTCAGGTGTGTTGTAAGGGAAGCTGTCAGTGACAGGGGTGTTTTCAGCTTCTTTCATGATATGAAACAGCTACTATGCGTATGTTTTCTCCTAATTTCTGGCTGTGTCTTGGACTTAGTATTTCAATCCTGTGGTGGATGATCACACTGAAATTTATCAGGTTGTTCCCCGCATCTTTATTTAATTAATCCAGGTAACGCAAGGCCTGTTTCCCTGTTATCAGAAAGAAGAAAGTGTACTTTGTAAGGGAGGTAGTCAGTCAAAAAAATCTGCTTAGCAAACAGTTAAAATGGATTTGTAGGAGTACAGCAGAACTTTGGTCATCATATATACTGCTGTTATTCTTGTTCAGCATCTAGGCTGTTTAGTACCTTTGGGACACTATCAGTCACTCAGCCCTGACTTTAACTGGAAGGAGGCATAGCAGACCCTGCAGGATCCAGTTCCTCCATATTTAGGGGAAGGAAAAAGGGCAGGAAATGGCCCCCAGCTTGAAAGCTGTATTTCTGTTTAAAGAAAACAACCAAGGAAGAACAAATGTGAAAGCTCCATCTCAATGTGTACAACTTAATGTTATTTTTTATCTTCAACCTACTTGCATAAGTAAGGCTGGTGCAGAAGGAGCTGGGAAGGTTCCAGCTCCCAGCTAAAGGCTGGGAGATGGAAATTTTAATTCTTCATTGATTTATTCCTTTTCTAGATTGAGCGGGAAGCAGAAGGGTTCATAAGGGAGCCTTCATATGTAGTATCCTGTATTCAACCAGTGGTCTTTCAGAGCCATTTCTGGCAACACATGGAGGTGCAGGAGAAATGGCTCCAAAAAAGCACTCCTGATTTTGGTCCTGTTCTGACAGTGGGGTGGACAAGGCCACTGGTTGCAGAGGAATGGCAAAATCTGCATCTTCCAAGAGCCATCAACTTTGCGCTGCAAACCAGAGCCTGGGATTTCTTATTTTTCAAATAAACCTGCAAGGGAAATGACCTGCACTGAGAGCACAAGTGGAGGGGGATGCCTCCATCTGAGTTTATTTTGCTTAGCGGGTAAGATCAGAAGGGGTCTAAACAAGGCTCTTTATTTTCAGCAACACTGACCGTCTGCTTTGAAGTAAGCGCCAAAGACAACAGACTCCCTCCTTCATCCCAATTAAAAAGCAATAAAGTGTTTTGTTTTGTTTTTTTAATTGAAGGTAGGAGATGTGCCAAAGAATCCATTGCCTTCATAGAGGGCAGATGTCAAATATTGTGAGGCCATATCCTCATCTGCTGTCAGCCAACATCACTCCATTGAAGTCAGTCCAAGCTGTTCTGAGTTGTACTCTTGAAGTCTGGCCCTTCATCTTGCAATGCTATTCAAAGACCTAATTCCTCAGAACTGACTTGACAAGGTCATACACAAACACCGTTTTTAGAGATAAAGACCCAAACTCCTTTCAGCAGTTGTACCCAGCCTTCTACTTTTTGATTATGTCCTTTCTCATCTTGAAATTCCAGCCACATGGAGCAGAAGCTCTTTCCAAATAGTGAGGGGCAGTGATCTGGTTGTTTCAACCTTTTCCTAGTTTTCCTTTTCCAAATTTGCTAGTTCTCTTTCTGGCTGCACCTATTAGACCCTATTAGAATATAAATGTCCTATAACTTAACTCTTGCAGTGAGTTCCTGAATAAAAACCTGGAGAGCAGTGAGCATAAGAGAAGGATTGAGGGAAATGACGTATAGGAGCAGCCTTCATGAAAGACTGCTATTTCCAAGGATTATTTTTTTTTCTCCAGGTTTCTGTGACTTCATAATTAATCACGGATGGTCCTAAAGCACATCTTTCAGGACAGCAATTGATATCAAAGTCAGCGAACCCCTCTCTTGTTGTTTCTTTCTTTCCATCTCCTGTCCTTTCCTTCTGGAGCAAGAAAAGATTAATGCAGCCATCCTCTGGTGACTGGATGGAGTGATAAGGCCCTCTTAGTTCGCTAGGGTAAAGCAGCAACCATGACTGTCTTTGCTGTTTGGAGGGAGGTCTGCAAATGCTCTTTCCGCTCATCCTCTTGATGATCAGCAATAAGCCTACAGAATTCAGCAGAAGAGCACCAAGCCAAATACAGTAGGAGAGGAGAAGCAGAACAAATGGCCAGTACTCCAGGTCTATGTTAATTCCTCATAAGAAACCAGACCTAGTCTGAAACTTTGTATAAAATTTGAAACAAACTTTAATATTTTCTGAGCCCCTGCAGTGATTTTTGAAGGGTAGTAGCATCCATTCAAAAGTCACTCTGATGAGAGAGAGCACCAGGTTTCTAGAGTCAGAGGATCATGACCCTCTTCAGGTATACTTCTTCAGGTGTTACATAATCAATAAGAAAAAAATAAAAGTATTTGACTTCATATCTCATGTTGGCAGCAGATGCAGGCAAATGAAAACATGCAGAAATCTTGCCAATTTTTAGAATCCAACCCAAACTCTGTTCTTTCAGTTGGAGTCAGAAATTAGGCTAGAAAAGCACTACTGTTTCAATGGCATTTTCAGCCTGAAGCAGACTCAAGCAACATAAATAGAATCAGAGAATCATAGACAAATTTAGATCAGAAGGGACCTCCGGGGCTCATCAAATCCAGCTCTCTGCTCAAACAAATCTCAGCTTCGATTGAGGTTGATCAGGATCTTACCCTGTGCAACTTACTTGACTACTCTCCCTATGAAAGATGTTTTCCATATATCCAGCTGAAATTGTCTGTCTCTTGTCCTTTTAACATGCACCTCTGAGAACATTCTGATTCTGTCTTTTCTACCAGCTCCTTCAAGTAGTAGAAGATGCAGATAGTTCTTCCTCTCTCTAACCTTCTCTTCCCAAAGCTAGAAAAGCCTGTTTATTTCAGCGTCTTTGCTCTATTTTCAGTGATCTATTCTAGACCCTTGAGTGTTGTTTTGTGAACAGAGTTATTTTGAATTCTCTAAAGGATATCAGCATTTCTGTTGTATTTCGTGGCCCAAAGGTAGGTATTTCATATTTTGATCCAGACCAAATTACATCAAAGATTTGTCATGTTTATCCATTACTTGTTGTATATGGAAATCTTCTAGATGGTAGTGTGCTCTTAGTTTACCCTTTGTTCTGATAATAAGATGTTTAGGAAACCTAAAATAGCTAGATATGTGATCTTTAAGCCACCAACAACCTCTGCACTGATAGCATCACTATTTTGCATATCTCTACACAGTCTGGATGGAGATGAACCCTGGTGTTATCCTGAGATAAGCAAGAAGAATATCAGACCCATAAACTGAACAGGATGCTAGGAAGCTGTTGGGTGCAGGCATTCCTCTCCCTCCAGTCCCTCTGGGTTATTTTTTTTCAGAAGGAAGCCATTGATCTTCGGCAGGCGGACACGGTTGGGCATTCAGTCAACCTACAATTGACAGGCTAACATAAAACAGTGGTAAACTGCCTCCAGCGATCTTGGGGCTGGGCTTTTTGGCTGGAAAAGCACAGATTCTGTGTTAATTCAAACTAACCTTTGAGGATTTTTTTTATTACAGGAAATAACAATGATAATCTGGGGAATCTGTCAAGAATGATCCTGTGGATAATCTCATGCCAATGACATCCTGGCAGGAGGCTCTGCTCCCTCTCTCCTTGGTTTTGTTCATTTACGTAGACCTTACAAGTCTCCAGAAATATCTTTTGTTTTCTTTTTCTGGATAGTATTATAGCATCTGTAGTGAAATACACAGTAGTAGTGATTGAAATCACCTCTATATAAATCTGAATGAGCACTCCCAGATGAGCCTGAATTTCAGAGAAACCTGGAGATGATAGATAGTGAGGTCTTCCTGGGATCTTTCCGAAGCTGCGTACAGCTTGCTTTTTCTATCACATACATCTTTAGCAATTTCCCCAGCCTAGGTTTATATATCTGAAGCAGGGAGGAGATTATTCCACAGAGTAATATCAGCAAATTCCTCTTGATAGTCATGCTGTTTTATTAATTTCCTTTCTTTATCCCTTCTTATCCATCCTTTTAGCACCTCAGTGAACTTGTCTGTCCTCAATGGTTCTTGCACGCAGACTTTCAATATCTGCAAATAATTGCAATGTCTCCACACCTTCCTTGGGTGAGTTTTCCAAGCTAAGCAGCCCCAACTCCAACAGAACATGACTGCACCTCGGCATTGCAGCACTATGCCTCTACCAAAGTCATCCCTAAGTGATTACATGATGAAGGACTTGAGTGGTTAATATGTACAGGTCCTTGATTGCTTTTATTCAAGCGCAGGTCTATCCTTCCCAGGACAAGGTTGCCCAGTGCATTGAGCTGCCTTGTGGCCACATGTTGACTGCTTCTACAATTTCAGCCTGCTTGCAAAGATACAGCTAGGCCAGTTTCAAATTGGGGCTGAGACAGGATGAGGTTGTATTGTGCCTCCAGATGATACAGCCCAGGACTCTTGTCTCTGGGAAGGGTCATGGAGCAGCTGCTTTGACCACCTGTGTGCCCTCTCGGGTTCAGCTCATTGCAGGAGCTGAGACTAAAGTCAAGGCATCTGCAATGAATGTGTCTTATGAGTAATGTGTAGCTCAGAAACCTCTTGCCACTCTTTAGGAAATAGAACTGCCTAGCACTTACTTCTAATACCACCAAACTCATCTGGGACATATTTGTTGCAAGAGCAAGGAACTTTAGGGGTTAGTCTGGCTATATAAGCAAGAATACAGTGGAGTTATATGGCCTGCAGGGCTCTCTGGGCTAGAAGATGGTTGGATTCACCTAATAAGGTGAAGTAGCTGCCCTATGGCTCCCCATGGCATAGAATGAGGGATGCTTTAATAATCTGAGCATGTTGGACTGACTATATTGGCTTTTCTATCAGCCAGGGGATGAAGGCTGAGGATGACATCCCAGCTTCCCTCAGCCAGCTTTTTCAGTTTGTGAACAAGATAGAGACTTTACTTGCTGGACTGGATGGTAGGAGGGTCCTTACATTTTGGGGGTGATTTTGAAGAATGGACTAATCAGGAGACTCATTCCTGATAACAAGAATGTTCATGGACAGTTTCAAAAGGTGATGCTGATGGGTGGTCAGTTTATGCCTTTGCATTTTTCCTTCTTGTAGCTGATAGAGTCACGTGAGCATGGATGCGTATTTAGGTATTGATTGATCAGAACTGTCTGCACAGGTTGTGCGCCTAATGACTCTTCTTACCACTTTGAAGCTAGTCCAATTGCCTATGATTATGATCTAAAATCAGAAAGAAATGGTGTTAAGTTCTCATTACACATTTGCTGGGGAGAAACCAGTCACATTACACCGACCTATGGGATCAGACTCCTTGGAACATAAGATGTGTGTGGGTGAACTTGGCCAAAGAGGCAGCCAAGAAGACAATTTACTAGCCCACCCCTGAAGAACACAATGGGGCTCCAGAGGATGGAACCGAGGGGCCTGCACAAATACTTAGAGAAGTTATTAACTTTTTCTTTTCTTTTCTCTTTTCTTTTCTTTTCTTTTCTTTTCTTTTCTTTTCTTTTCTTTTCTTTTCTTTTCTTTT
>JAWLRI010000060.1:1046388-1070345 GCA_034781795.1 Crypturellus tataupa | reverse complement strand
CTTTTCTTTTTTCTTTTCTTTTCTTTTCTTTTCTTTTCTTTTCTTTTCTTTTCTTTTCTTTTGTTTTCTTTTCTTTTATTTCTATTTCATTTCTAGAATTTTAAGCTTCCTATCAATTATCCTTCACCAAAGAGTGTTTTACTATGGAAAAACAATTACATGCATAGTGGGAGCTTTCCCGACTCTGAACTGAAACAGCAAGGGTGTTGAAATTTTAATGAGGACCTTCTTTTCATGCAGGATTTCTCAGGTGTTGAGTTAAACCACTGCTAATAAAAAACAAACAAAACCAAACATGAAAAAATGCCAAAACACTAAGTCCACTCTCTTTTTAGACCTGAGACAAGAAGTTAGTATCTTAACGCTATCCTAGCTATGAAGTTCTTATGTGGACAAGGAGACAGACACATTTTCCTGTGCAGGAGAACAGGGATACCTTTTATCTGATCATGCAGCTAAAAGTTAAGTTCCTACCAGTCTGGTGGTTTTAATCCTTGATCGGTGTAGACAAGGATTGACACTGCCAAGAGTCAGTCACATGGAACCACTTTCCAGGGCAGTGCAGCAGTTTCCATCAGCTGGCACCATCCAGACGGAGACAACTTTGGCAAATAGGCTGCAACTAGGTGCCTCATTTTTAGATACCTGCATTTGGACTGTCAGACTCTCAAACCAGAAGAGAGTGTAAGTCTTTGTCGAGCAGCTGATGTACTTTGGAGTTTAGATTCTGTTGATTTTCATTTGAGCTTAGGAAATGCTCCTTGCCCATATAATCTCAGTATCGTTCAGGATCTGGGACTGTAAGACTTGCAAACACCTAGGCCCAGCAGTGCCTAGTGGAGCCTTTCAAAATCAAGGCCTGTGGTTTCCAATATTTATATTATTTTGAAATTCTTATCCAGAATACATAGTTCCAGAACATAGTCCTAATTCTCCTGAAGTCAACAGCACTTTTGCCTTTGGCTCCAAAAATATCTACATGTCATTCCTGCTAAAGAAATGAAAGAAGAAGTTATCTTTCCAAGTCAGTAAACCTTTCAGCTCTATTGTATCAGTAATAAAGAATCAAAAGATAATTTAGTTCTTTTTTATATAATTTTTATTTTCAAGCTATTCATAAAGAAAGGGATTTACTAAAATGCTTTAGAGGTGTTACTGTTTTCACTCCCAAAGGTGAGAGCAACTGTTTATTTGGCTAATTCAGAAATAACAGTTTGAAATTAGTGCTGAACTCACACACTTTAGTAGAAATCAGAAAGAACATTTTCCTTTCTGTTTCCTCTCTAATCCTAAATGATGATTCATGTAAAATAAGGTTTGGACTGGTAAGTCAGTGTTTGTCAAACAAATCTCTACGCTCTTCTCTGGGAACTATGAATCTACTATTTTTAGGTTTTGTCATATCCAAAGAATATTGTCCCATTAAATCTAATTATCCACCTCTGGGAAAAATAGCCTGTACCTTGAGGCTTTTGAGGAAGGGAAAATTCCACAGATGCACCTGGTCAACTGGTTACACGTGAAGGAAGTGACCTCCTGACCCTTTTAGGTGTTCTGAACATAAAACTTGTTTAACCCTCTCTTACCTGCACAGTCATAAATAGTATTGCTGCTCACAGATCTATGCAAATCTTGAATGAAATCATGACAATATTTGACTGACCTTCAGCAGCAAAGTTTCTTCTAGGTGGTATGAGGAAGAGCTTCAGAAATTAAAAGTGACAATTCTGACATTCCTAGAGGGTTAGGACCTGCCTTATGCTCTCTGTATTGGTGCAGACTTTAACATAACAGGATCCTGGTCCATTCTGGAACTCTCTGGGATGACTGCTATGCACTTGGTGCAAAGTCAGCCAAACATGCACTATAGCCATCCTGTCACACCGAGAAGGCTGTCTTATTGCTCTTTGCTATGTGATAACTTCTTTTCAGTATATTTTCATCCTAATGAGGGGATTTGGTGATTGAAGGCAGTAAATTCATTCTGTTTTGAGTAATTTGACTAGCAGTTTATGGCAAAAGTATAACTATTGCAAACCTTTGTATGAGAAAATACTGGGCTTGGCTGTCTAGTGAGAGGAATCCCCAAGTTGTGTTTTAAAGGAAGGCCTGGTTAGAGAGAGTGTTCAAATTTGTATGTCTCGCCTTCCTCCAGCTCCCATATCGCGCGTGACACGGTAGAAGGTCTCACAGTCCTTTTCTGTTATTGCTTCCACTTTGGCTCCCTTACATCACTTATGAATCTGAGCTGAACTAGTTGTGAATTTAGGAGTTTGTGTAAGTGGGATAATTCATAGCTTGGTATTGCTCATCACCTGAGTGAGTCAGAGAAGTAAAGTGTAAAAAACAAGAGAAGAATGAAAAAGATGTCAGTCTGAGACATCTTTCCTAACTGAAATTATGTACCCCAGGTATATAATTGACTGTTTTGCATATCTGTCTGAAGCTGTAAATGAGTGCTAAAAAGGCATAAGAAGTCCATCTCACTATCTTGTACTTCAGCCTTCGAATTTAACCCACATGAAGAACAGAACTTTTATCACTGTCTAGAAAGAAAAAAAAAATGAGGAAAAAAGTATTTTCCCATATAGCAAAAATATATACCTCAGAATAGACATGAATAATGAAGTATGAAAGCCCAGCAGTCAGGAGAGAAAGTGTGAAGATGTGTCAGGCGGTCACAACCCACTCATCATGCAGGGCGCTCTCGCGTCAGGGTTACAGGTCTGCGGTTTCCCATGAGACACAGAGTGTTCTCAGGCTGCGAGAGGAGAGCCCGTCGCACGGGCAGCATCCATCCCGCCTGCGAGGCGCAGGCACTGTCACTGCTCCCAGTACGTCTGTGTCAGTGTGCTTGGTGTGTGCTGAGATGGCTGGTCCAAACACAGGGGATCTTGAGGCAAAGGCAAAACTTCCTTTCCAATGGAATCTTTCACAGAAGGGATTTAAAATAAAGTAAAACATAAAAAGCAGCCATTTCCATCACAAAGCTTTCCCCATCCAATCTGCAGTGACACTAAATGCCATATCTGGGAAGAGCTCTGCAGCACAGAAGGGAGCAAAGAGGTCTTTCTTGAGCGTGACAATACTTGCAACAGCAGGTGACACCAGCTGAGATTAGGAGGCTTGGGAGCTTTGGCGCTCGCTGCTAGTTGGCCAAATGAACGCGGAGGCGCCACCCTTGGTGCAGGCACCGTGAGACAGGCTGCTGACCTGAGAGAGGCTCTGACGTGGGTGATTCCGATCAAGTGCAGACTCCTCAGTGGTGCAAAGAGCTGAAAACTTCACTTTGCTTCCTGAGTGACCTACATAAATAACAGCTACTGCCATCGATAGATGAAAATACACCTACCTTTTAGATGCACCACTTCTGGTGCAGGGGAGGATGCGGAGAGGGTGAATGGGCTGCACACTGTTGCATCCAACTGTCAGAGCAGAGACAGCATTTTAGGGCATTTCAAGTGGTTTTACAAGATTCTTCTGTGCCTTGGAACATCATTAAATAAATGGTGGGTTAAAAAGTCCAATAAGACAACTCTCCAGAGCAATCAAAAGTGATGTCATGAAGCGAGAACCTGTATGGAATGGTAAATTCATGAGCCAACCGGAGACCCATGAAGGTACTCACGTGCTCCCCTTCATACTGAAGGGCAGCTGGGGCTCAGTGCTTCTTCCCTACTCAGGCCCACACGCACTAGTGAGAGGCTAGTGGAGAAGTGGTGTGGGTGAAATTGTTTGCAAAGTAGTAACAATGCTGAGAACTCAAACTATACACAGAGCTCATTTCTGTAGGATTTCTAAATCCAACATTGCAAATCTGGAGGGAGCTGGAAGATACGAGGCACTGTGAGGTTCCTTTTCAAAATACGTTCTGCATTTGGTGGGAGTGAGATAACTTGAACTGTATCTTCTGTTTGTTAAATTGTAATTCTCTTCCCTCTAATACCCCGTTTCAGAGGTGAGGGAATGTCTTCTGATAATCCCGGGGTATAAACAGAGTAAGAACAACGTAAAGATTGACATTCAGTACTGAAAAGCCCCACTTCCTTAGTGCAAGAAAAAGAAGAAGCAGAACGTTATGTCCCTCCCATCCCAGCAAAACATTATGCTGTCATAAAAAAGATTACTTTTCCATTTTTATCAGGTGACATCAGCTAAGAAAATGACTATAACAGAGACAAAATGCCAGGCTAGTGCACCACTTGTGTTCCAGTTTCACCGTCTTTTGCTGACACAGGTTCCTTCCTAGCTTGGATATCTGACTAGCACATGGACGTGGTAGAGCAGCTGGCTGCTCTACCAACACGAGTGAATATATTTGGAAATAAAAGTGCTATTGCAACGCCTTACAAATACATCAAAGTGGGCTGCAGTACAGCTGGGATTTCTCTGCCTGCCTTTTGCCAGGAGTCTGTCAAGGATTCCAGCTTCTTCTCCTCAGTCTCTTCATCCTAAATGCGTATTTCTCCACCATTCAGAAAATAAGCTAAATACCATATTATTATGAATCTTTTAGTTTAATAGTCATACTATTATGGGAAGTCTGAGGAGAGGTTATTTCATATGTCAATAATTTGCCCACTAATTCTTTTTCCTTAGTGTCACATGAGCATGCAAAGTATCTTTATTACTATTTCAGTTAAATGTAGTTCTCAGGAAAATAAGAGGCCCTGACTAGAGCTTGGGGATAGTGCTGGCAAGGAAAATGAGAAAGAACACAGCATTTCAATCTCAGACTTCATATTTAACAAGTGATATCACCTTGAGCTGTTGGCTGTTTTAGGACTAGCCCAAGAGCCCTGTCTGGAGAGGAACAGGAGAGCAGAGCATCAAGGGATTCTATTCTGGACCAGGCACAGAAATTTTCAGGTCTCCTGTAAAAAATTTTAACGCTACATTGCAAACGATTTCCTGTAATCTTTGTGACAAGGTTTGTGCACCAGGCTCTTGAGAATCTCTGTATCCAAAAAACTTCCCTTGGTAGATTTCTAGTGATGCAGCTGGGGGGAAAATGGGGTTCATCCCATTTGTAGCAAGAATTACTGCAGTCTCCGTTAATTCTCATTTCCTATGCTAATCATTTCTTTCTGACAAAGTGCTCCGTGCACTCTTGCAGCATAAAGGGATATTTTACTAGCCCCGCTGCCTTGGATCTGCTGCCCATTTCTGCTGAGTGAAACTGGAAGCACGTGGCTTCTGTCAGTCTGAATTTCTTGAACAGTTGGTTTGCCCTATATCCTTCTTGGATAGTTCTTGCACATTTGAAATTCAAATCTCAATGTTTCTTATGCTGGGACATACCACTGGCTCCAAGTACGATTCTGCCTACAAAGTACTTATAGAATTGAATGCAGGAACCAGCAGTCCTTAAATGCCTCTAGAAGCATCCTAATCTACTCCAAAACAACGGCTAAATAAATATCTGAACTTTGGAAGCTTGTGCAGACTCTGGATTCATTGTAGGTACCCATACAGACCTCACTGATTTTTTTTTAGCTGACTTACAACCGCTGAGAATAGTTCCCTGTCCTCAGACATCCCCTGTCTGCATCAGCCTTGAAAAATTCTGCTGCAGGCATGGCCTGGAGCAGAAGAAAGTTTCTTAGGGTCTGCAGGCAGATGATCCCCAGAATGCACTGAAGAGTGGATCTTCAGGGGTCATTCTTGCCCAAATCGGGTTGCTTACGAGGTTGGTCTTGTTATGATTAAGAGGAGTATTCATATATTTACTATCATGCAGCTAGCGCTGACACTAATGCAGATGCCCCAAGTCTGCCAGGTCAAGGCTGCCTTTGCAGCACCCTGTGAGTAAATAAAGAAGTGTCGCACTAAACATGCTCTAGTAACTGCCATGGGCTGCTTGGGCCTCAGGTGCAGTGTAAGTCTGCATTTCAGAGCCATGAGCCTCAGCACAGTGCCCATCTGTAAGGACTGGTAGCAATTTCAGTGTGTATTTCTGAGCAGATGTTCTCTCTGAACAAGTGCCTGCCCAGGGTTTGCTGGTTTCCTGGATCACAACCGTTCATTCCAAATAACTGCAAATAATTGGCTAAGGTCAATTCAGAGTGAATATCCCTGTCCTCTGGGTTTGCACCGGTATGAGCAGTGCAGGATTGTACCCACTGTGCTTAGCTCTGCTCTCAGATACTGATGTAAATTAGGAGGGGTGTCAGTGGAGGGAAAAGCAGATGGAAGTGAGATCAAAATAAATCATTTCACTTTTTCATTTCGACACTTCAGATCACAGATGGGAGAGCTGGGATGAAGACAAAATATGACAGGAGGTTACTCGAACATCTGGACCCAAAACAAATGCTTCTTTATGTAAAATAACATTTAGCAAATGATGCTTAGGAAATATGAAAACGACCCAATCCTGGTCCCACGCTCTTGTTCACGTCAGCAATCCTGTTCTGATGACATTATAAATGTCGTGTCTGAGGTACATCCGATAGTAAATGGAATTTTAAAAGCTTTCCCTGAATCTTTTCTGGTAGGATCGGCTTTGCCAAGACAAACTTTGCAAGGATTTTTCAGGCAAGACTCAACCAATATTTGCATTCTCTCTTCAAAACCACAAATATCTGAGGTGTCCTCATGAGAACCACTAAGAAACGGGCACCTAATTTTGACCTAGCTGTTAAAATGATATGACAGTTTATCACTGTTGTCCAGTTGCTTGTCACTGAACCTCTTTCAGTGAGAAGCGACTGCTCCCCACAGAGCAACTGGGATTTGGATGAGCACTCTCGATGCCTTTCAGCATGAAGCTGTTGCTGCTTGGAAGTGGTGTTAGTGAACCTGGCTGAGCCCATTCGCATGGGCTGTTCTGGCAGTTGAGTAGTAGGGATGACACATCTGGCACAGGAAGCAGTACAAACCCATGGAGTAAGAACTTCTTAAAACATTGCGGCTTTTTCTACTATGATTTACTGATACTAGTAAATGTGCCTCTGCTAGGAGCTTTTCTAGGTAATTTTATGTGTAATCTACATGATGGAGTAACTCTCTCAGGGTAGGGGCCTGTCCCTGCTGTATGATCAATCCCTGTATGATCACAAGACACCTGCTTGAGACATAGACCATTTAGCTCAGCCAAGTGATACATATGTTTTCAGAACAGGGATTCGGATTTGACACTTGCTGTCAAAAAACCACTGCATGGATAGTGGTACTCATATTCTGACACAAACTCTGGTCTTGTAGGGGCATAAAATGATTTTGTCCTTTTGGCTGGGTCTCATTATCATGCCCACTGAATGTTAGTTACAATTTCTGCAAGTTACACTGCTGTCCTTACCCAAAGGACAATGTCTACACGGAGCCGCAAAGAACAGCTTCCTTGGGAACCAGATTTTTTCAGAGCAGTTATTTAGGAAAAGATGAGAATAGGATGAGAACAGAACTTAGTTTGTATACATTTTTAGAAAAAAACGTGATAATAAAGAAGGTCTTTGGATTGCAGTGAAGGAATTTGGATAGAAGATTAGTGTGGACCAGCTCTGTGTATCTGAGTATGTGTTTATGTTTATGCAGAGAAGGACAAACAGGCAGCCTAGCCTCTACCGAACTGGAAATCTGCATGTGATTAAGAGAAAAGTTGTGCTCTCCTCACTACCATTAGCAAGATCCTCCTTTATACCACTATCATTGACCAGGAACTGATTTGAACCATGTGCTGTAGCCAAGAACTTCCGATAAATCAATACTTTGTGCCTTTCTAAGATGTTGTTTGTTACTGAGGAATGCTTAACACTGCCTTTTCCACCCAGTTTTAGGGTGGAGGCTGAAGCAAGACCAACAGGACAAGTAACAAATGGGGGGAAGGTATTAAAATACCTGGGACCCTGCACTGCAGGTGACATTCTGCCTGCATGTGGAGAAGGGAAGTCCTCTGTGCTGACGGTCAGATGTGCATCTGCAGACATACGCAGTCAAGTAACGTCAGCTGTGCTCAGGATTTTCTGCTGGTTAAGAGGCAGGGTGACAGAGCTTCCCCTAGGTTTACACCACTGTAGGGGACCTGGCAAACCCAGCTGGAAATATAAGCTTAGCCTGAACAATTGCAGAATGAAAAAAAAAACCCTCAAATATGATGTTAGTACCTTACTCTTTTGGGTGCTCTGACATATATTAGTAAGACAGTGCTGATCTTGTAGATTCCTTAGACTTAGATAGTTCTTTAATCTTTTGGTGGAATTGTCTGAGGGTTTGTATGCTTAAAATTCATAGATCACTCTCCTCATTTGGCTGCAGACTTTTAAATAAGGAAATTGGATGAGATCTAGATTTCAGGAAGCTCTAACTGAGGAATATTCTTAGCTAGGTGCTCATTTAACTCCTGAAAGGGGCGGGAATGGGAAATCAGTACAGAGAACTTTTTGCCTGCTGCTTCTCCAAGTACAAAATCTTAGTGTGGCCCAAGCGGAGATGCCATTTTATGCTTAGATGCCGTTCAGAGGAGGCATGTACCTGCAACTCAGATTGTTTCATGATTGCTCATTCAGATTCAGATGTAACTGCATTTGTATTTTGCATTTCAACTGCTGTCTATTTAAAGCAACCAAACTTAAAATACACCAAATCCAAAGGTAGGGTCACCAGAATAGATGCGTTATGTACAGTGTATGCTGTTAATGCTGTTAATTGCCTTGACGGGGTACCCTGCTGTTCTCTGATTTGTTTCTATTATGATCCCAGCCTCTGCTCCTTTTCTGCAATGGAAATATTTCTTTGTTATTTATTTTTGCGTGAGAAAACATGTTTCCATTCTGAGCTCTAGATACTGCTCGAGTGCCCCCCTGACCTCTCCTTGTAGGCCCGGCCCGTGTAAATGACCAGATGAAGGAATGTGAATGAAGGAAGTGCCATAAAGTAGAAATACTGCTGGCTCGTAAATTCCCTCCGCTACAGCAAGATTTCAAAATAAACACAGCTACAGTCACATAGGACAGCATAACTCTGCAGTGCAAAATTCATCACAAGCTCATGTGGCAGAGAGAATCCTGACATTGAAATGAGACTCCTTCAAGAGTCCCTTCCCTGCGTAGTCTCCTGCCCCAAAGGTCTACCAGTGTGAGTCCTTGGACTGACCTATCTTAAACCTCCTACCAGTTTCATTTGTCACCTCTCTTCCAACAGTCACTTGCTTTGGATATGTCTTCCAAGTAGCAAAGAAACCGGTGATATGAAATCTGGATATACTTCCAGTGTAACTTGTTTAACTTAGTATGATACACACGAGCCCTAAAACCAAAGTGCTCATAAACAACATGAGGGAAACCTCTTCACTTGGGAATCTCAGGACAACATCAAAGCCGAGTCCTTCACAAGAAGTTTTGCCTCAAAACCTGAAGTGAAGACAGATAAGGGTCTCTGTCCAGCCTTCAGCAATTCTTATGTACTCCATTAAAAAAAAAAGCATGAAAGGTTATGACATATTTCTTTAAAGACCTCCTCACCTCCTAAGGAAAAGATTGTGTTAGTCTATGTAGTGTTGCCTTTGTCTTTAAGACCTGAGAAGCACTTGTCCACCAGCAAGCCCGTCTGTTTCTATCAGCTCTACCAGCTGGTCTAACGAAAGGCATTGGCTTCACTGCAGACTTCACCTGCTTTGCTTTCTGGGTGTTTCTGAACTCCACAGTCCAAATCAAACTGGCTCCATCCAAGGTAGAATCTGAGAAGCTGATTCCTACCCAAGTCACAGGTATTTGGTGACCCTTATATTCTGGATGACATTTTTAATAATATCCATGTTTTGATTTAAATGTGTTTCTGCAATCTGTGCCATGTAAGTATGCATGTCTGCAGTGTCTGGGAGTCTGAAGAGGAGTATTACCAGCTACTGGTAGCAGCTGGTCAGAATTCTATAGGCAGATTCAAGCATCTTCTCAGTGCTAGAACTGCTCAGACTTTTCTGCCAAGCAACACACTTGTTCTGCTCCAGGGACACTTCTGTCTCTGCTTAGGGAGGCTCAAGGCCTCTTATTTCTGAAATTAGGTTATCCAGATACGAGAGAAATGTTATCTTCCTTTAAGAAGAAGTAGGGTTTGTGTACAGCTCTTCCTTTGAGCTTCTAGATGCAGTAATCTGCTGCCAGCCTTCCATGAGAAGAGGTTTCTGCTTGGATTGGGAGCTCTTTGAAGAGCTTTTTCCTAATATGACAAATGCTGAATGTGATGTGAAACGAGCACACACCCAGCTGACAACTTTCCCAAATGTCATCGGATGTTGAGAATTGTGACCAAATTGAGTTAAATTTTGCAATACAGATGAATGCATGTATTGCAACTTCAAATTCAGACACAATCCCATTCAGAAACCTGTGTTATTAATAGCAGCAATGGAATTAAACTCTAAAACAGAGACCAATTGTTATTGTCCAACATTTTTGGACGCTAGAGATTTTCAAAAGTTGAAGGGACATTTTATGAGCTCCTACAGTTTATTGAAATTAGACAGAAAAAAATATTCCATTTTGACAAAAAACATACTGCCTTTCCACTGAGACCCAATATCCTCCCTCTCTTCTCCCCTGACTCTGCTGTTTTTATCTAAAAATAATTTGGTTTGTTTACTCAGTGAAAAATTTAATGTTTCCGAGGACACTAAGACCTTCTTTCTGTTCATCAAACCCCCAAATGTCCACTGAGAAAGCTTTGATGAAAAATTTTCAATCAACTCCAATAAAAAAAAAAAACAGAGAGAGATGGGGGAGGAAACTATGACTTTTTTTTCTTTCTCTCTCTTTTTTTTTTTTTTTTTTTTTTTGGAGGAACACACAGAGTTCCTTAATATTGGTTGTGGGAATGAAGAAAAAAGAGTCCCTTTGATCTGAAAGGAATCCTATAGTTTTCCTGAATTTTGCCAGCTGCTCCAATTCTGCACTTCCATTCAGACAAAACCCTACATTATGATTGATTCTGAAACCAACATAAACATCCCTGTGCCCTTTTAGCCCTGCTATTAGAAGATAGAGTATCCGTGGAACTGAGAATTTACTCAGTACATCTAAATGAAGTGAAACCTTCCAGAATTCGATGGCACCAGCAAGATAAGCCCGTTAATGTGGAAATATGATGAAGGATGACAACAAAGATTGCATGATGGGGCCATAGCTAATAGCTCTTCTTGTAATTTCTCTGCTAATTTCTGTACTAACCCTTAATTAAGTTCTGTATTAACAATTTACTATAGTACTAGCAAAAAATTGGACGTACAAAACCCTCAAAGTTTGTAATTGTTAATGCTGCAAAACCTCACAAAAAACTAGCTAAAATACTTTCTCTTTAAATAATGGAGAAGGATTTTTTTATGCCATAGAATGTATCATGCAAGAACAATTGCATTGTTGAATTGAAGAATAATTTGAGTCAGCAAAATAAGAGAAAGTCCATAACCATTCAAGCATCCTGGCTCTGGAAGAGTTTGCCAGCAGGACTGGAAGATAAAGGTGCAGAATCAGAGGAATCGTCTGACTGCCGGGCCTGGACTCAGCCCAAAAGTTCTCTCCCTGTACTGTTATCTTGGAGTTCACAAACCTTGATGTACAATTTAACTCACAGTTGGATTGTTCCTCGAGTGTTAGCTCATCTGAGAATGTCTACATTATAAATTAGATGATTTCTGAGCGAATGTGAGAAAGGAGCTAATGCAACCTGGAGATCACACGGGGATGCCTCAGGAACTTCTGGTACTGACAGAGATGCTCCCACAGATCAGATGATACAACCACCTCCTCTTCTGGGGACAGAGATTTCTAAGCCCCTCCTTTCTGAATGCAGGGTCATTTCTCAGGAAACACATGGGATATCATGAACAGCAACTTGTAAGGGTGCAGGTTTGGTGTGCCCCGGGATGGTACCAATGCATACACATCTCCACGGGGCTATGCAGGACCCACTCTTCCAGGAGGTTCTTCTAATGAAGGGGAGAACCTGGGAAGTGACTCAAAGAAAAGGCTCAGAAGAAATGTAAGAGGTGCAGAATGGTAAAATGGGGTAGAGTGGGCTACAGATGAAAATATGGAAATGTAGAGACAGCGTAGGACAATACACAGAGAGAAAGATAGAGGGATAGGGAGAAATAGAGAAGGGAAGGGGGAAAAAGTCAGAAAACAGCAGAAAATAAGTGGGTAAAGTAGATGAAGGGGTGGGAAGGGGGAGGAGAAACTGAAAGAGATGGAAGTGAAGGAGAGTGGCCAGAGAAGCCAGCGGCTGAGCCCATCCTAAGCAATGGCTTCGTTCTCTGACAGTGGAAATGGAGGCCAACATTTCTGAGTCATGTGCCAATGCAGGTGCCATGGAAACCCTTGTCCCGTTGTCCACACTCCTGCCACACAGCAGCCTCCTGCTTGTTGCTCTGTGCTATTTCTCCTGGTGATTAGGAGCCTCCCCCTCTCTCTTCCACGCTTACAACCCTGGCAAAGTGTTTGGGGAATTCCTGTTCCTCTTGCTCTGCAGCATCTGGAGTTGGGGCTGAATAAAGCCCTTCAGGCTGGGAGGTTTTGGAAGGAAGCCCCCCACTCACTGGGCCCTTTGCCAGTGAGTTAATCCTTTCTGTATTGACCCTTCTAGAAGCAGCAGTCCCAGGCCACCAAGGATCTGATAGCCTTGAACTCTCTGTGCCTGGAACTGTGCTTGCTGCTGGAGTGCCGATCTCTTCCCAGCAATTTCCTCTTGAGGCCCCATGCGGTGGAGCAGGGGCAGCAGATTTCAGTCATATCTTTCTTCATTTTCTCAATCAATACTCTGGTGCGACTGTTATTGCGTCAATCAGAATGGCAAAAACACCCCCTTCATCTGCCTTTGTTTCTGTTGCTGCTGTCTTTGCACATGTATCTGCCAGAAACCCTAGTGATCAGCTTCCCCATAGACATCCAAAACACTTCTCCAGGCCATTGGATATAAGCTGGGGAGACCATTGCAACACCTCTGCTTGCCTCATACCTAGAACTAAAATTAAATAGTGCTTGGACAGAGTGGAAGGTAAACAACAACTAAACACTGTTTGTTGTGCTGTGTGTTTAAGAGTGCATATGTTCCTGGGAGTTAAAAGAAGCACAGATATGTTAGATATTAGGAAAAATGTCCACATGGAAGGAGTGGTGAAGCATTGGGACAGGCTGCCCAGGGAAGTGGCAGAGTCATCATCCTCAGCAGAATTCAAGAAACGTGCAGATGAGGCACTTAGAGACATGGTTTAGCAGGCGTGGTATTGATGGGTTTATGGTTGTACTTGATAATCTTGAAGGTCTTTTGAAACCATAATGATTCTGTGTTCAGCGCAGGAGTGCAGTGTGCAAGTGGCTGCATGTGCTATGTGGATACTTCCCCTGTGTCCCAAGGAGAAGGGGGTCTGGGGGTGGTGTTAGGGAAGCTGCGTGTTGCAGACGGGCTGCACAGCTGGGGAATGTGGGAGAGAGGGAGCCAGTTCCATGACTTGGAGTTTGTAAATGGACAACAGAATATTAATTATCCCTGGCACTGTCTGCAAGTCTCTCATCTTTCACAGGGAATCTTTCTAGCTGAGAATATCTCCAGCTATGACAGTGAACCACATGGGAGTCCAGGGTTAGCCTCAGTCTTTCTGTGCAATCTCCAAATCCATAAATTGCTGTGAGTGCCATAGTGCCCCTTCAGCAGCTGTTTTCCAGTGGTCAGAACACGTGTACCAGAAACTGAGGTCAGCTGGAGTTACCAATATTAAGCACCTTTTGCAAAGGGAGGTTTGGCCTCCCAGCCACTGCTTCACCCAGAATGACAGGACACTTTTGCAGCCATTCTCCAGAATGAAGTGCTGCCTCAGTTCCCTGCATCCTCACAGTGAGAATAACAAGCCAGGACAGAATCATCTGAGATTCAGGTGCCTAGACAGAGGTACCTAGCGCCATTTGGAACAACTCAGATATCTAGCATGCATGCCAGGTATTGATGTGGGTCTTACAAGAGAACTGGGTCTTTCTGGAGGCCAGGCAGGTAACCCACAGACCTACAGCAACTGGTTGTCTATGGTTAGGGAACTTACCCCATCTATTAAGGTCTGTGAGGTGCTGAGGCATTGCCATAAATAATGCTGCCGCAATGTGTACATAAAGACATATTTTATATAACTAGTCCAGCTGAATTCTTTTTCCATAACAGTGTAGACAAATCTCAAGCAAATTTGCATTCCCTGGCACTCGTTACGAAGGGTGCAGAGATGCATCTGCCACTTGTTTTCTTCAAAAATAAAAGCTGGGCCCAAGGGGTTTTATGACCTTTAAACAACTTACTCTTGTTCTTGCATCCCAGCTGCAGGCGGTCCACCTGGTCATGCTTGGGAGGGAAAAGCTACCTTCTGTGGGAGATCTGAAAAGCTTTTGTTTCACCCTTTCTATGTCAGATGTCCTGTTTGAGAGTGTGCAACACATCCAAGAAATGTAAAAGAGAAAGCTGGAGCCCCCACAGAACCAATGAGGCAGTAAATCCAGGGAAAGCCTTCCTGTGGCATTTGAGAGCTAGTACATCAGATATTGGCCAGTCATGTGCAGGAAGGATTGGTCTAGACGCATCCCTTTTCCTCCTTTTCCCAATTACAGGAGCAAAGAACATTTGCAATGTTGTTATTTTGGGAAAGGGGATACCAGGAAATAGCATTGGTATCCTTACATGGGCACACTGTCAAAGTTCAGTAAACTCTTTACAGCAAAATATGGTTAGCCATAGTTTGCCAGCTGGACACAGGAGGAAATGCCATTATAAACTCCTGGATTTCTAGCATTCTAGGACAAATTTTGAAAACCTATCCTAAAGCCTCCCTTTTCTCTGAATTTCCTGTTATCTATCCTGGCAACTCTCCCATTTTAGCTTTCCCCAGGAGGTTATTGATCGGTTCTTTATTGCTTAGGGATACTGCAGTCAGCTCCTGCCATGAGGAAAAGGAAGGTACAATATTACTCTTGTTTCCAGGTGTTCCTAACTTTATCCTCAGGGCAGACATTTACCATTTCCAAAAATTCCTTCTTCAGCTTTTCAGTTATTGTAGGACTCAGAGAAAGCTATTTACAAACTAGGGGGGAAAATAAACAGTATTTTGTTTTTTTTCAGCCACAGTGGAGCAAAATAGTTAACTAAGAGGGTTCATATCTAATGGTTTGTTTTTTTTTTTTTCTGCTGACATTTCGCATTCCTCACTGAAATCGAATAATGTGAAATGCTGAGTTAGGAGCTGCAGACATAGAGCTCTTAAGCTAGAATCTCGGCCACGTGTCGGGAGGGCCTGCTGCAGGAAGTAGCAACCGTGCTTGCCCTCCACCCTTCAGCATTTGCTACTGACCATTGCTGGGGACAGCGCTCTGGACTATGTGGCCTTTGATCTGAAACAGTGTGGCCTTTATAGTGCTCTTACACACCTTCCTCTTTGGTCTTTGCTTCTGCCAGTTCTGGTGCATGCCAGCTAACCATGTCCTGTCAATGATATCTTCTCCTTTTCAAGCCTTTAGTGGCTGTAACATGGCAAACCTGGGTCAAACAGCAGTCCTGCCTCAAAGCACTCATCGTGCTGGGATCTGCATCAGGGCAGGATGAGAGCTATTGCACCAGCTGAGCTTGAGTTGGGCACTTCACAGCGCATGGCGGGGTTCAGCAGCAGAGCCCTAATGAATGTCAACATCTGCGAGCTGCGTTTGTTCTGCAGAGCTGGAGCTAGGCCAGGGATTGGCTCCCCAGCCTGGAATATGCAGTCAGAGCTGCGTGCATGTACTAAACTAACACACACCAGAAATAGTTTTAAGTCAATTGTGGTACAGATGTTGGGGAACTGATAGCATGCATGTGTGAAGGGAGTGACTATCCCAAATTTAAACACCTACTTTATTTTCTTGGGGGTAGCTGATGTATTAGATCTTAGCTTAATGTTTCTAAGATGAAACAAGATAACTTTCACACATCGTGTGAGAGAGAAGCTCCAGGGTAACAGGCAAGCATTCTGAGCTATGTCTCTTTACTAAAAATGTGAGCAAACACTGTAGAGTGGAGAAATGCAAAATCACTTCACAAATTTTCATCTAGTTTGCCATGTTGTTTAGATCTCAGCATGTTCTACTAAATAAAACAAGTTTGAGGATCTAGTTACAGCACCCATGTGGTTATGAACATAATGATCCTTTGAGGTCAGAAATTCTGAATTTTTGCAACCTCTAAAATTGAGATTGCAGGCCTTTCTCATACCCTTCTCGCTCTTAAAAAACATTCACCATTTGCATGACTGTGTTCCAGTCTCATTAACTAAAATAATAGCTAAACTTCTCGGTGTAAACTTCTCTCTAAATGAGTCTTTTACCTGTGTGCTCTTTGCAAAATTAAAAACAGCACACCACACTGCTTTCAGAGAGTTAACAAAGTCATGAATGCTTAAAAATATATAAACATCTCCATATTAGCAAGTATTAGACCCTATTTTTAAACTGAGATGCAAAACCATTTTGGGGATTCATGATATAGAACAATGAAATAACATGCACAGTTATGATTTAGCTACCTGGGTCAAAGGGAAAGGAATATTGTAAAACACTAAATGAGTATAACTAGAAATAATAACCAGAAGTAGAGTTAAAAGAAATAGACATTAGGGAAAAAAAAGACTACTGATGATAAGACCTATTGGACTTCAGAAGGGTCTCTTGAAGAAAGAGGTAGAAGATGAATTTCTAAAAACTTTTAAGAACAGATTAAGACAATGTTAGTAAGTCATCAGTCAGAAACAGCATTGCACTTTGAGAAAAAATGTATAGATGGCTTTGCTGTCCTTCTGCTGATCCTGTAACTGCATGATCCTTTGATTTTCTTTTTGGCTGCTTGAAATTCTATCAGCATCTGGAGATCCATGAAGATGAATGATATACTAGTAGTATCAGCTGGTTTCATTCACTGTGCCTCCCAGTATGCATGGCCACAATCTCCTGATACATATACTCAAGTTCAAATTCAGAAGTAAAAGTTAAGAATTGCCACAGCCCACCAGAGCAGACTTTCATCTGAAAGCACAGAAATGAGTAGTTGACATAGCATAGTTGACATAGTGTTTTGGGTAGAGGTGCTGATTATTAGTGTGCATTTCAGGGACTCATTTCTGACTGAATTATTTCTCTCCATGTAAAGTAAAAATGGTTTGTTTTATGAGCTGGCTTTGAACACTTTGGTTTAGGCAATCAGCTATCAGTTATATGAGCAAGTACTACTCTGAGTAAGATGCAGCTCTTGTGAGTAAGAAAATGGTAGGATTTGGCATGTTGATCTCTCACAACCCAGTTAGGTTCAGCCCTGTAAGACACATGTCCTCCCTGTATGACTGACACATATGTTAAGTGATGCTAATGGTTGTTTATTGCAAACTAAACATTTTTACCATCTGGCAACTTTAGATGACAAATGTCAGAACAGTTCCAGCAAATGAAGCGTTTCCGCCACCATAAACAACCTTTTTGTTGGTTCTCACTTCACTGTGCGATGAATACAGCTGCCTGCACCAGAAGAGCAAAGCTGTAAATAAGGAATAGATGTCGTTTGCGTTAGGAAAGTCTGTGGCTGGGGTTGCTCCCCCTCCTGTGACTGGGGTCGGTCTGGGGCGGCCCTGCTCCCACCTGGCCACCTTGTCACTGTGCCACGCCCGCCATGAGGGCCTCCCTCACCAGCCAATCCCCTGTCCCCTGCCCACTTGCTGACCAATCCGAGACTGCCACCCCTCACCTGCTAACGAATCAGCTTCAGGCACTGGCAGCTATATGAGCCCTGTGGCGGTGGCAAAGGCTGTGCAGGGCAGCCCTAGTGTTTACAGCAGGCAGAGCTGACTCACTGCTCCAAAGGCACGGCAGCTCCGCTCCTCGTTGTGTGCCCTAGTAGGGAGAGGCCTTTCTCCTTTCTAGAGCAACCCAAACACTTCTCTTTCAGGTATCTCTGAGTACCCGAGATAACAAGTGTCCAGTGGGCTGCTCATCATGGCAGTGGAGGTGGTCAGCATCAGAGCTGAAAGGAAGTCTTTAGTCCTGACCACAGTGCCCTTCCACTTTCCTTAGACTACATGGGAGGTGTAACAGGTATTTCATATGGGAGAGGTAATTACGTCCCGGTTGATTCTTTCAGGGAAATCATAACGTCTTTTTATTAAAAAAAAAAAAAAAAAAAAAAAAAAAAAAAAAAAAAAGGAAAGAAAAAAGACTTGTTTTGCTCTTTTTTTCCCCCCTACTAATTAGTTTGGCTTTTATGTAATCTTGTTCAGCGGTTACTTCTTTTTACAAAATCTGTATTTATGGATCTGTTTTATCAGAAAGAACTTTTCAAAACTCAGAAGTGAAATAACTATTTTCTTTTAAGCTCTATAAAGCCATCTTTTAAAATCTAATTTTGAAGATTCTTTTTCTGAATTCTTGAGAAAAAATAAAGGTCTTTAAAAAAAGAAGACAAAAAGATGTTTTGAACTGCTCCCGAATAGTAGAAGTGTGGTTTATGAAATTTGATTTTAAAACAGCGTCCAGTCTCCAGTCACTAGAGGGCACCATAATACATCGGAATCAGCCGGCCGCTCTCCTCACCTTAGCCATGACCACGCTGCGCCCGGCTGGTAGACCTAGTTCTGTGGGGAGGCCATGGAGCTCGTCTTTGTGGACTCAGATTGCATCTGCATTAGGATTTCCTTGGGAACAGGATTGTACTTTTGCGGTGGACTTCTTGAAGCCATATCCCTATTTGCTTTGTTTCACAGAGCATTCTCTGAATGTGTGAAGCAGATTAGTTTTGCGTGAAGCAAACGATGAGGTCCAGAAGTGTATGTAGTCTAGTCACTAAATAGGCATCCAGTCTTTGGGACCAGGCTTCAGGTGGACTGGAGTAAACTCCTGAGATGCATTTAGTGTGAACTGATTGTTTTCCTTTGTAGAGCTGTCCATGTTGTACCGCACAAGTTGTTGATGTAGACAAAACTTTGAGGCCTCTAGGTTTTGCTGAGGGAGAAGACAGCTGGAAAATTTGCTTCTGAGCCTGAAAATCCCCACTGTGAGCAGATATTTAGGTCACAACTATTTAGATTCATGCCTATCTTTAAAAAATCCCAAGAGACAGACAAAGCATATTTGACGAGGCATAGAAAAGATAAGGCAAAGCCCGAAGGAAGTGAGATGTGACCATTTTAACCTGTCTGGTCTCTGTGCTGTTCTGGTGCTCTGGTCTTCTGTGCATCAGTTTCCCATGGAGAGAACATGAAAAGAGCTGAACTTTCCCCTGGCCAAGGGCACCTGGCTTCCCAGGTTCCTCCTTTTGCCGAATATTAAACCTTTATTGTTAAGGTTGAGCTTCATCTATGTGGCCTGCAAGCTCAGTGAACCTGAAAACTCCAAGCGAAACCCAAGCAAAGCCACACTGTTTTGAGCACTCTTGGATGGAATAAAATCCCCTCCGCAGTGTCAGCTTCATGTGCAGGGGAGGAGGTGGAATGCTTCAAACTTGGCTCTGCTTTACCCCGAGCTTTCTGGAAACTCCTCGCAGTGAGGCCAAGAGCTATGTTTGTAACAGAACTTAAAACCGAGCAAAATTTATCATGTTTTGAGTTTGTTAATGAAAGGTTAGATCAGCTTGGGATGTGCTCTACTGGGATGAGATGAGAAACAAATTCTGCCCTTAAGAGCCAATTTTGTATCCACTGAAATGATACGCAGAAGTCCCAGGGAAGCAAGCTCAGGCCTCTGAAGGCAGTTAGAAAAGCAGCTACCACAGTTCTCTGTCACTCTAGTTAACCATCTATAAACAGTTACTCACTTGACCTCTATTTGATCTCTCCCTGTGCCCTCTAAGGAATCTTTTGGGGCCAACACATTATGGATATCTCTGTGCACATGAATGTCTGAGGCTATTTTACTGCAATGAGAACAGATTTCTTGGAACTCAGTGTGAAACCTGGTTATTTGGGGAGCCTTTTTTTTCTTTCCTTCTGCAGAGCAGACAAATCCAGCAAATCACTTCTCTTAGTTTATATTACTTAGTTGTGAATACTTAATATTGAAAGCTTGTTTGCTATGCTTGTAAAAGGGGTAGGTTAACCTAGATATGGCAATAAGGAGGAAAAACAGTCTTGGCACTTTTAACGAGAAGTTTAAAGAAAGGAGTCAAGAATGATCTTCAGGACTTTCTAGGGTAGTTCCCTTCTGTTTGCTTTTTGGATGCTTAGCAAGACTACAAAGTCTTCAAGCTTTTACCTTAATAGTAAGGGCCTTGGCCAAAAAAAAAAAATTACTCATATAGCAGAGTCACAAAAATAAAGCTACCATTAAGAAAAAAAAAAAAAAAAAGCAGGGGGCAAAATAAGAATGACCATAAGATGAATGTAAAGCTGAGGACATACAGTCAATAGCTGAAAGGAGGAGAAAACTGTATGGATGCCATTTTTGCTTTTAAATGGAGTTACAGTTAAATTACAAAAGAACATAAATATGTAGTGATATTAGAACACGCAAAATCTCCAGGCACTCTTAACTCTGCACCCTAAGGAAAAAGGATATCATGCAATAGTTACACAATATTGATATTAACGTTCTAGCTTCTTTCATTTCTTTCCCATGGTAGCCTCATGCTGTATGGAGCAAAGCAGTTGAAGTGTGCTTTAAAAAAACATGTCTTAAAATCTTCCAAAAGGAACTACCTGTAAGGACAGAGATACCAAACTGTCGTGATCATGTGGGCCGTGTAAAGGTGTTACAGCAAGGCAGAGATAAAGTCAGTCTGGTGTCTTAATTGTGCAGTCCCACAGCCTAATACATACAGAGTTGTAAATGTAATTAACTAAGGTTAACTAAGGTTAACTCTACATCACTGAATTTCCTGGGATTAAAACACTTGGTTTGTAATGTGTTTTACTCCAAACTGCTAATATGGACTATGAATTTCAACTCCACTTAAACATAGATTCTGCCTGAACGTTAATGACAGATCAAAAACCAGTGTGTTTAGTTACAGCAAATATTAGGAAGGATGACCGACAAATAATAGTGGAATACAAGATACAATTGAGGATTCTATTTTCCCAGCCTGAGAAGATTTAGCTTAATTTTTAACCCACAAAAACATAATATTAATAATGCATTGTATCATATCAGCCAGAAATTGCTTGCTTTAGACAGAATCTATGGGGATTTAAAACAACTTTGGAGAGTAATGATTTCATTGCTAGGTTATGCCAGTCTAATATTCTAAGGAACAACAACGTTGCCATCTCCCCATTTGGCAGGAAATGTAATTTGATTCAAATACACTGAAAATCTGGAATATTGTACTATTTTGTTAAAGCTGTCTCAAGCTGTATTGAAGCCAAAAGTCTATTTAAGGTCTCTGAATTCATCCTTCCTTTCTCAGTGTTCAGATAAAACATTGGACTCAGCGTCCGTCAGGAAGCTCTGGCTGCAATTGGTTGTGTTTAGGGTGGGATGCAGACACCCAGCTCATTGGGGGGTGCAGAAGGGGATTTCTGAGCATTTGGAAGAGCACAGGTCAATTCTGTGGGAGTTAACATGCAGTTAAAACAAGCTTTTAAAGGAGTTTTAACACTTTCCCAGTCATTTGAGTGTCTTTTAAGCATACAATTTGTTCAGATTTCCACAAGTTCATAATTCTAGGTTTGGGGGCAAACTACAAAACTCATTGAGTCTTTTTTTTCTTTATTTTTGTTTTGTTTTCTGTTTGTTTTGTTGCTGTTGAAATATCAAACTGAAAATTGCTGTACCATGAACGACGTTTTTATCTTAGTGGGAAAAAAAAGCACAATTAAGCACAATTTATAAAAATCTGCTTGTTGTTTGGATGAGCTCAGTTGTTTCGTGTAGCTCCCTGCTGCGAAGCTGTGGACACGACCCCGGGCGCGGGTGGTGCCAGCGGATCCCCGCGGCGCTCACCCGCATCACTGCGCTTTTCCGCGCCGCTGCCAGAGCTGGAGCCGCTCGCCTGCCGTCCGGGACAGCTCTGAAGTGAAACAACCCCCGACTATTTCAGGAGGAAGTGCTGGGGGTGAGCAGGCTGCACCGATTCCATAAAACTGTCCTGGCAAAATAACCCCAAGGCGGTGCTGGGCTCGCTGTGGAGATCCAGGGAGAGCACTTGTGTCCGTGCACTACATCACTGCATGGGTCTGCCCAGACGTTAGCTGGTGTCCGACCGTTTTTCCTTTTGAGTTACTCAGTGCGGCACGTTTGCACCTCTTGGGGGGGGGAGAAGATAGGGAGGCTGCGCTGCTCAGATTTAACTCAGACGTTGTCCAGTCCTTATGATCAGATCATGGGCTGTTGTTTTTCCTCTGTGCCAGCAGCAACAGCAAAGACACACTAATATCCCTGCAGGGTGAACAAGAGTGAGGTGATGCCCGTGGGTCAGCTGGAGCGCTGGCGGGACAGCCGTGCTCCTTGCAGAGTTTGCAGAGGGACTGAGACCGAGTGCTGCCAGCCCTGACGGGTGTCACAACCGCTCCAAGAGCAATAGAAAGGCTCATAGCAGTCGTGATTGCGGTACATCGGGTTCATGCGTGGAGGCGTATTGCATACTGTGTAAAGGGTAAAAGGGGAGAATAAGATCAGCCTAAGTAAACTCGGGGACCTTTGGTAGACAGTGACAAATACGACTAATTAGATTTAGGGGAGCTGGATGTGAAAATCAGGTCTTTGCTAGCTTCAGATATGGGTCTGAAGCCAATTCATGGTATGAGCATTTTCCTGCGCTATCAAAAACAAGCCCTCCAGGTGAGGCAGCCACGGGCTAACATGGGTACACGACTTAGGTCTCTCTTCCCAAAGATCATACGTTGAAATCAGCCGGGGTGCAGGCTGGCTCTGCTGGCATCCTGCTCCTTTAAACACCTCCAGAGCCAGGTTGGCTGTGCCGAGCCCGCCCCCTCCCTGCCAGGCGCCCCGGGGCGCCCGTTTCAAATGCAGCTGAGGAGCCCGCGTTCAACCCAAGCGCCCGAGTTTATTTGAGATACTGAATGCAGCAAAGGGCCCGTGGGCTGCGGCCGCAGACAGCCAGTTCGTGCTGAAGGCAGTAACACTTGACAGAGCCGCCGTAGCTGGGGTACGTGGCAGCCCTGGGACCGCCCGGCTCGGTGGGACTCTGGGACCCAGCCCAGGTGCCGGGGAGCCCGGCGGCCTCTGCGATACCAAGAAGGCGAAATGGGGCGGAAAGCGTGGGACTGCGTTGAGCTAATACGGGGGGAAAGGGCGCTGTCTCGAGCCTTCTGCCCGCCAAAACTTATGAGGAGAGCTTCGTATGAAGCGCCACACCTGATGTCCACAGAGCTCGTATAGGTCCGACTGGCACCCACGAGATCAGAGGGGGTTTCTCCTCCGCCCCATGTAAGCACGGAGACATCACCGGGTTTGTCCCTGTGTTGCTGCCAGCCCTGGCAGCTCCCCCAAGAGCAGAGGGGTCGGGGAGCCCAGAGGTGCAGGCAGGCGGCATAGCTTGGGGAACGGGGAACTTTGGTGTCCGTGTCGCGCCGTGGGCAGCTCAGCCCGGCAGAGGCAGGTGCTGTGCAGGGGAGCCGAGCGCTTCGCCTAGGGGGAAGACAGAGCGCAGAGAGGAGCCCTCGCGCTTTTTTGGTACCTTTCCAAGCATTTTTACCAGAGGAAGGATGTAATAACACGCCTTGGGCAATAAATCATAGGCAGGCTACTCCCCCTGGCTCCCCTCCCCCAGCGCCGGCGGTCCCGGCCCCTCTATAGAGGCCGGGGAGGAGGGGACTCCGGCAGAGCCGCCGCCGTCCCGCGCCGCAGCCTCAGCCCCAGCCCCAGCACAGCCGCGGCCCCAGCATGGACGTGAGAGCCCTGGCGCTGCTCGCGCTGGCCCTGGCGCTCGTCTCCCTCTCGGAGGGTAAGTGGGCGAGCTCGCCCCTCGCCCTGCGCCGGGTGGGCGGCAGTACCCGGAGCGGCTGCTGCAGCGCGCGGGCTCCG
>JAWLRI010000060.1:983633-1046354 GCA_034781795.1 Crypturellus tataupa | reverse complement strand
TGCCGCGGGCAGCGGCCCCGCTTGCCCGGGGCGGCGGGACCGGCGCCCACCTGCGCGCGGCCCCGCTTGTGCCCTGCGGGGCGGCTCCGTAGCGAGCGCCCGTTCAAAGCTCCGCTCGCACTTCATCCTCCCGCCCGGGCGACCGAAACTTGGGCGTCCCCCGCCCAGGGTGGGGAAGGATCCCTCTCCCCGGGCTCCTTTTGTTTAGCGTAAACGGCCGTTGATAATTTCGCCGCGGTACTGTCCCAGGAGTAACTGCATTCTGGAGAAAGGGCACAAAAAGCCAGCGCTGAACCCGCACCTACTCCAAAAGAGAAGCAGAGCCCGGGTCTGCCCAGCGGGGCTCTGTCCGCAGCGCTTAGGCTGGCGGAGCCGCTCCCGGAGACGCGGAATTAGGGCTCCGGTCGCTGCTCGGGGCTGCGGAGCCAAGCCCCGGGGCGCCGGTGGGAGGCAGCCCGGGCTCTCGCGGGCTCAGCGGGGCCGCCCGCCGCGTCTGCCCCAGCGCCCGAGTGGAGTTTGGTTCCCCGAGGGCAGGGGTGCATAAAGAGCAGGATGGCAGCCGCCTGCAGCCCCTTCGGTTGGGGCTGATTTGGCTGCAGGGGCTGCAGCTGGGGCAAGGCAAGACTTGGGTTCTCCTGCCCCAAGGACAGGTCCCACGCGTTGTTCTGCAGTCCAGACCTCCCTTGCTCTCTCTGTTTTGGGAACCCTTCCTCTCTCCTAGGATCTCCTTTCTTTCCGTGCGGCAGCCAGTCCGGGTGAGCACCCCAATGCACCC
Organism: Crypturellus tataupa; assembly: GCA_034781795.1. Lineage (NCBI taxonomy): Eukaryota > Metazoa > Chordata > Aves > Tinamiformes > Tinamidae > Crypturellus > Crypturellus tataupa. Next base: position 1,045,579 of record JAWLRI010000060.1, on the reverse strand, counting down.
CCTACCTCACTGCTGTGAGGGCGGCCGGGCCCTGGCAGTGCCTGGGGCAGCAGGGAGCAGGGCACCGCTGCCAGCCCGAGGGAGGGCCAAGGCCCCGACGGGGTGCAGAGCTCGGGGTAGTGCAGAGGAGAGGGCTCAGCAGCACGGAAGTCTCTTGCCACCTCTGGCAGCCCTCAATGCTGAGCGAGGGGCTGTCAGAGCAGTCTGTGCTCCTTCGCTGCTTGCAAGCAGCAGGGGGTACTTTTATGGCAGGATAAGTGTGTCAGCGCCAGCCTACTTCAGAAAGTGAATGGCTTAAAATGTTTAGAGATAAATTAGTGAATGTAAAGAGACACCACAGGCTTGCTTGCATTGGTAAGAGATCTTTTTGTCCGCTTGTTTGTGTATCACATCGTGTTCACAGCCCTGCTTCAGATAAGCAGTTGCAGGGCTACCTGTCCCGTCGAACAGGAGAGCAGTGAGTTCTTCTTAGCCCTCCTGCTGAAGCTGTATCTGCCCATCACAGCCTTGCTCACTAGGGAAATGGAGCTGCTCAGCCGTCAGTTGCCAAACTGTGAGTGCTCAACACCCTCTGCAGTGAATGACAAATGCACCTTTTGTGTGTGCCCAGCCTGCTGGCCTGGACATTGCTTCCCTCTCTATTCCAGTGTCCAGAGCTTCCCGGCCCTCACAGCTCGTTACATACAGTAACTTCAGTGCAGAGCCGACGGCTACTGTGTTGAGGCAGGGTAAAACAGAGACTGTCCACCCTTGATAGGCTGGGTATCGCCTTCTGCAATGGAGATTTTTGTGTGTGTTGTCTCTAGTGAGTGTTTCCCAGCAAAAGTGGGTGTTTAGAGATAGCAAAACTCAACTTTGAATGTTAAAATATTCTTCTAGTCAGAACCAAGAAGGGTGTTCTTTTTGTCTAAGGAAGTGAGGCTAAAGAAAGGACATTGAGGTGTCAGACTCTTCTTTAAAACACCTATTTCAACCTAGTGTGCCAGACAGATAAAGGTCTCAAAGACTTTATATAGAATCAGCTTCATGAAAACAGCAGTTTTCTTGCAGCAGTGCAAGGAACAGACCATACTAATGTGTCCCACAGAGGGAATGGCCTTAGCGTGTGCTCAGTGTTTTTTGGGTATCGGAGCATTCACTATTGCAATGCTGGCTTAGAATAACTGGCTTAATCAGCTCTACTATGCATTGAACAACTCGCTGCAAATATTGAAAAGAGTTTAGGAAGACACATCCATCAGCCTCAGGGCAGACCAGCAATGCCGCTTCCCGAGTGTTCCCCTCCTTCTTGTTGCGGCAAATCCCACGTGCACTAGATCCCTCTGCTGAGAGCAGAGGGGGAGCCACAGCCAAACTCTCAGCGCTCGAGCACTGGAGGAGCAGGGCAGGAGGTGCTAGTTCCCTGCTAATGATGCTGAGAGTTGCCCCGATGCACGTGCTGCCTGCTTCCCGGCACCTTCTCTTCATCGCCAACCAAGCAACACAGAATCACCAAAGGGATTCTGGTGCCGGGAGAGAAGCTGCCGCTGTGCCTTGCGCTGAGGTCACAGAAGGATGCCAAATGCTGGGGCATTCTCCCTTCCTCTTGGTGATGGGTTTGCTTTGCTGTGTGAGAAATAGCCTTGGGATTCATAGACACTTTTAGTGATGGGTAAACTCTCTTTGTGCCTGATTTCAAGTGGCATGACATCAAAACTGCCTCTCCGCCTCAGAGAGGACAGGATTGCATTACCAAATCACAAATCTGAACAGTTCATCCCTTGCAAACTGCTTAGAGTAAAGTTTGCTTAAACTTACTTTATTACTACAAGCTTGCAGAGGCACTTCCTCTGCAGCTGCACTGAGCGTTAGCAGTTGCATTCAATTTCAGCCTCCCTTTCCTATATAAACCCACTGATCCATAGTTATCAGGCAAAGATTTGCACTCGTGTCTATTATTATTAACTGCTTTTCTGGTAGCTACTGCCACATTAGCACTAATCAGCACCGTGCAAGTCTGCATGGCTCGCAGTGAATGGATGTGGCAACCTTGCAAACCTCCCCACTCCATCTCAGATTCGAGCTTCTCCTCCCATTACTTGACTTACAGATGATAGCACTGTTCAGAGCGACGGGTTGCCAGGAACGCTGAGGGAAAAAGTCCTCCAAGTCCCTTAACTTCTTGTTCAGATTCTGAGCCGTGGTGTGAATCTGGAGAAACTCTGCTTAGATTAATGAATTCCTCTGTGTTTTCATATTTGCCAATAGGATCAGACTCTGGCTTGTTGCTTGTAATATGAGCAGCTCGGGGGGAAAAAATGATTTTCCCTCCTGCGGAGAGGATAACTCCACTGTGTTGCCTGTGGTTTTGTTTGCTAGCGAGAGGCATTTGTAAATGTGTAATATAAACAGATCAGCTGCACTTTGAAAAGCTGTCTCTTTTCTCACCTTCCTAGACAGCAGTTTGAGGATTCAAGCCCTTCCCTGAGCTATCAATCTCGCTGTCTTTAAGGGAGTCAGGTCTGGATGCTGTAAATGCTCCCGACAACAAACCTCGCTGCAGATTGCCACGCTGGATCGAAAGCCTGGTCAGATATGGAGCTGACCATCTGCAGCACGAATCAGACCTCACGGGTTCTTTTCTGTGAATTCAGTTGCCCTCAGAGGCTGAAAACTGCTCCAGTGGGAAATGGTTTGAAATCTTAGTCACTTCTTTCTAGACATTGCTTCTGTGTTTCTGTTCCAGTGTGCATGGGGCTCTGAAGCTCCTACAGAGAGTAAGGACCTTATTTATTTACATGGGTTATTGGTTATTTTAGTCCTTACGTGGAGAAATCAGGCAGAGGAAGCTTCACTGCATCCGATGCCGTGATGGGAGCCAGGCTGCATTTCACAGTGCTGCATGTATATACATTGCTGCTTTCTAACCTTGGGGGCTAAGTTTAATCCAGTCCCCAGTGATGCCAATGATAAGATTTTTCATCCTGTCTGGTGGTCCCTGATTAGCTTGTGGCGAGCGCACTGCCTGATAACTGTCTCCTTGAATTGCTGTTACTTTGCCATAGGCTGGGAGTTCAAAAGACTCCAAATCTCTTCTTTAAAACCACTGTGATCTTGCATGGCTGTGTTACACCTCCTTGTGCGAATAGCTCTGCTGAGAGTAAGAGGTTGACTGTAGTGGGAAAGGTCAGCGCTGGGCCCTGGGAAAGCCTCAAAGACTCGGGCTTTTCTGTAGCCAGTAAGTCCCCGGTGAAAAGCCTGCACCTGAGCGGAGCTGTTTTGATCTATACTCTTTGGAATTCATGGCTTTCTTCTGGCTACCTTCTAATTTGGCCTCGGGTCAAAATCATTTGGCAAGAACAATGCTGAGGACAAGTGCCCCCTCTTTTGGCCTTTATCTTGTCTAATTACCAGGAGCATCCCTGTACAATGGAGTGGCTCCTTACTCTAATCTCTTCTCCTTCTCTTATCTCCAATTTCTCTCCCCTTTCTTTTGTTTTCCAAAATCCCACTCACCAGGATTAAAAGGTTGGGGAATGGGGCAAGAGGATTGTACTATGAGCTGTGGACAAATGCTGTTCCAAAGCTACAACTCTTCTATTGCCTTTTTTTTTTTTTCCACCTGCATACTTGCTGTCTAGAGAAGAGCTTCTGTGAGACCTAGTCTATATGTGCCACTCACAAGGAGTAAGAGGGAGTAACCTGTCCTTTCTCTCATTGTATCCCACAGAGAAGCCCGTCAGCCTGACTTACCGATGTCCCTGTCGATTCTACGAGAGCAACGTGGCAAGAGCCAACATTAAGCACCTCAAAATTCTCTCCACACCCAACTGCTCACTTCAGATTGTGTAAGTCTCTTAAATCTCTTCAGATCAGTGCAAATCTTAATAGAGTCACAGAGCTGGTTGCTGCTTCATGAGTTACCCCTTATCATTGCTACAGCTAGGTGCAGTAATTTCCAGGTCACCACTTCATGAGCCAGATGCAGCTAGAACCTGCTTTACCCTACACAAAGGAACCCAGATGGATCTTTCCTAGCTGTATTCTGTCTTTGTGATAATGTGACCCCATGTCCTGTTTGGCTCAAAAAGAAACAATAAATTCCAGGAAGATTTTTATGTGTATGTGTTTTAAGGAAAGGTTCTCTCTCTCTTTTTTTTTTTTTTTTTTTTTTTTTTTTTTTGGCCGAGGGTGGAGGATGACCCTCTTTCTACCCTCACAAAACTCAGTCTTCAGGAAAAAAAGTAATAGTATTCATCTTTTCACTGTGAGAGAGCTTCAGTACTATTAGCTTCTATTGGCCATTGACCTCTGTGAGGGAGTCTCAGTGACTACCCTGGGTGCCTGTGCAGTGCTCCTAGCACAGTTCTATCTGCTGAGCTCTTCCAGTTCCAATACAAATTTTGTAAAAGTTTATCCTTTGTCATCCAAAACATTTCTACATTTGGACAACTGGTGTGGTTTCATGAGATTTCTCAGGAATGTGCAGAGTTATTGATGGGCATGTATCCATTCATGAACAAGTATTTATTCATATGGATTCTTTCTTTTTTTAACCCACTGTGGACAGATCACACACACATTCTCATTGTGCCTCCGCCTTAGAATTTGGTGGAGGACAGTGAGAAAAGAATGTAAGTCCCAGCTGAGAAATAATTTCCTTTAGCAAAAATGGCAAAACCAGCTGTGAGTAGTTCTGATCTCTACCTATATGTTTTGGAGGCAAGCATCCAAAGGCAAAGAGTGTATGGATTTATATTCTTCTGGGACTGTCAGTGGATGTCATAAGGGTCCCAGTGCTAAGGCTTTGTAGAGGATTTGGAATTATCTGGAGTATTTTTAAGAAAATGTCAGGCTTTAAATGGGATACAGTATGCATTTTTCTCTTGATTAATGTGGGATTACAGTATTTAGAGATGGATAGGAGCATGAAATACAGAGAGAGAAGCAACCCATGTTCTCACCCATTTCTACTCTGAATATGTCTGCAATGTCATTTAATGATACTATAAAACATGGACCTCTAGTTCACCGTGGTTTTGTTACATAAAAAAGAGAAGTACCTAAACCAAAAGCTTACCTCCAAATGTCTGTGAGACATCACAGGTTGGAAGTAGGTCTTTACAAGAACACAGGTAGAAATGAACTCAAAACTTAACATAATAGAGTCTCATCTTGGTGGTTTCAGCCACACACTCAATTCAGTGTATTATAAAATGAAGGTGTGAGTAACTTAAAAGTTACTGCGAGAATCCACTTTGTCAGCTGAGAATCCAACTGAAGCCATATAAGTTCAAGGAAAGATCTTGCAGTTTTGCTCAAGTACATTTCCTTGGAATTTTACCTGAACAGAAAGCTTAGGAACAGACCTTTGTTGTCATCTGTCCAAATCCAGAAATCTCCTTTATGGATGTCTGCTTCTATTAAGCCCATCGTAAATTTCCTATTTTCAGTGCAAGAAAATAGCATGTAATATTTGAATTCTAAATTAGACATGAGCACTCCTTACAAGTGTCTAGTTCTCTCCAGTGACTGCAAAGGAGCATGCCCTGAGTGGCTCAGAAATAAATATCCAAAATCCATGTCTGAATGTTGGGTGAGAGGAATTCCAATGCAGGTGGCTGGAGGGTGGTTACATGTGCTTTGTATTCTCTATGGCCTGCTTAATAGTACTCAGGCACTGCTAACATCTGCAAATTAATTCACACTTTCTGTTGGCATCACTTCCCTGGAAATACTCCAGATTGGCACTGCTGTAAGGGAAATATGACTTAGGCCCATTCACTACATTACTGGCATAGGGCTTGCAGCCTGGATCTTCAAGTGTTTATATTACAACTATGCTGTTACATAACTTCAGAGCAAGGAACCTTTTGACCTGTTACTTCTTACACCATATTTTTATACTCTTTAAATTTCTTTTTATAAAGATGGGAATATTTGGCTCCCATCCAACAAAGTACTTAAGCAAGTGCTGAACTTACTCCTATGGGCATTTTCATGAAATTGCTATTATTGGCACTTTTACATGGTAGGCTGCTTAAGGGGAAATTTCTAAGCATCTAGGGGAGAGGCTGAATGCTTAGGGAGAAATGAGAGATCACAGCACTCCTAACAGTGTCCTGAGATCCCTGAAGGGTGAGACTGCTGGCATCTACTACTTCTATCCAAAACATGTAGATAACCTAAACCCCCAGACAGTCAGGAGTATTTTGCTTCAGATAGGTGTATGGGTGTTTTCTTTGCAACACAATCAAATTAGCTAAAATTTCTGGTTTTTAAAGTATAGCTTGGACATTCAGGAAATAAGGAGAAACCCCTAAAGAAGTTTCTGCTTTTATTTTTTTTCCAGTACTGACTGGAAATGAGGGAAAACTTGCCTCTGGCACTGGTATTTCCTGTTCTCTTCCTGCCTGCAGTCTACTGAACTAGGAGATGTAAACTGGAAAACTCAGATTGAGGTTCTTCATCTCTTCACCCCAAGTGTCCCAGCACAGACCCCCAGGAATCAATGAGAGAGGGGACAAACTGTATCAGTCTTTCAAACTTGGGAAGATTCATAGTAGGTCTCTCTAGGATAGAAAGGATATTCTAGCCTCTTCATGGGTTACCTGAGAGCAGCACCAGAGCAATGAGACACTCCATTATTGTGCATAATAGAAATGCACGTGGCAAACCTGTGTGCCAGGTAAAGCTGGGGAATGTGGGCTGAGAGTGTTGCACACTAGACTCACTCTGACTCTTTTCCTTTGGCAGTGCAAGGCTCAAGAACAACAGCAAGCAAGTGTGCATTGATCCCAAGTTAAAGTGGATCCAGGAATATCTGGAGAAAGCTTTAAACAAGTAAGGCAAGAGACAAATGGACTTAACAGCTAAAACATCCTCAGTTATTAAAGGGTAGAACATTAAGGGCTGGCTTTAACCATGCGGACAAGTACTCATGGAATCAGATATTGATTTGAAGATGGGCTTGGAGTTGACCTAGTTGATCTGTATTAAAACACCAGCTTCTAGTATATCCTAAATGTTTAACTAAGAGCTTTGCTGGGATTTGAGGCAAAAGCTGTCTTAATGAATCTGTTATGGGGTCCCCAACTCATCATTTAAAAAGAGCCGTTCTCCCAAGGAAAATGCTTTCTCTATGGTCCCTTTTCCCCAATTCAAATCACAATTACTTCAAAATTTATATTGTTCCAGTTTCTTTGGAGCCCCTTCTCCATGTTACACTGGGAGTCTGTTTGCACAGGTAGTGAAGGCCTAGTGGGTCTTAACAGTAATTTTTTTCTCTGCTGGCCCGTATGGTGTGCTTTTAATATCTGCCAAAGCAAGATGCACTGCTATGAATCGGGCTCTCCCTGAAGGAAAGAGCTAGGGGAAAACTTGCCTAGCAAAGAGAGAGGTGTTTTTTCATCTATTTTTATCTCTCTTGCAAGTGGCTGTTTGTCCTGAGATGGACCCAGTCTCTCTCTCTTGAATTTTACTGTTAGCAAAGAGCAGCACAAAGAAAAATTTTGTGCAGAGCTGATGGGGAGGGCTACAGCCTTCCTTGGATGGAAGATGAGACAAGTGATGGGGCAAAGCAGTTCCTTGCTTGCCTAAGGCTCTCATCTTGGGTTGATCCAGCAGGGACATTTTGGCCAGAAATCCCACCTGTGCACTCAGAATCCTGCCTTTGCCACCACATTCCCACTCCTCAATAACCATGCTGAACCTTACCCCCTCCTGCCTCTCTTTGCGGGGTAAAGGCAGGGTTGGAATCAAGTCGTCTGCAGGAGGAATGAGCAATTTCTTGTCGAAATCCAGGGAAGAATCTGGCCCCAGGGGAAACCAGTGCAGCTGGTTGAATGCCTTCCACTGTGGGCAGAGGGATACAGGGAAAGAAGTATTCTTCTCCCTCTGGTTTTACAACAGCAAGACAGAAATGATACTGGGGCAAAGAGATCCCTCCTTCTACCCCTTTGGGGATCATGTTGGAGCTATGAATGAGGAGGGAAGGGAACCACCTAACAAGCTGACTGTGATTCCAACCCTGCCAGCTCTTCCCATCACATCTGATGCTCAGTGCCATCCTTGCTGCCAGCACTCAGCCCTGTTGTCCTTTGGGCAAACTTTTCTACAGAGCTAATCTCTCTTAATGTGGCCAGGATGACTTTGGATTTCAGCACAGCTGAACCTAAGAGCAGGATGTGGCCCATGCTGATGATCCTAGGGTCTTGGCTACTTGGTTTCCCAACTTGGAAAAACTGCCAAGCTCATGCTTAGGTTTCTGCTTACTGACAGCTCCAATGAAGCTGTAGGCAGTGATAATCAGTCTTGAAACTGAGGAGGCACTTAAGAAATGTGCAGTGTTGGGTTATGTGATTATGTGCTCAGATTCTGCCTGCCTCAATGAGGGGATCAGCCCCTCTGGGACACATTCTGCTCTCACTTCCACTGGTGAAGATCTGGGGCCAGTAAGCTAGCCCCAGATCTGCAGCCAGATTCTGGCTTTTGTTTACCTAAATATAACTCGGAAGCAATTCTGTTAACTCAGCGGATTTCATCCAGGTTTGCCCTGAGTAACAGAAGAGAATTTGATCAAAACTCTATTAAATAAGAAGACAGAAATTATAAATCTCCATCACCTAATCCTATAATCACGGCATTATTTTCATTTTTTCCAACCAGTAATGCTAGCACCAGTGGCATTTTCATGCTTCATAGACAGTCAGGGCTCTGTCTGTAGCATTTTCACAAGGCATGTTTTTCATATATTTTAGTGCACAGCTTTGACTTCTTCAATGAAATGTATTTTGGAATATATTTATAGTGCATCAAACAATTCATATATTTGAATTGGAGCCATATGAATGTTGGTAGTTTAGAACACCGATATCCCTCTAAACTACTAACGGCTTGTAAAATAAATCTATATAGTTCTATAAATGTTAATGTAGCTATCAATTTCAATCAGCCATATATTATATTTTTTCACTTGTACTGAAACTGTATGAAATGTGACATTACCCTATATGCACTAGCAATAAAATGGCTAATTGTTTCATGTTATGAAAACCCAATTGTACATGGGAATTTATTTTTCTGGAATAAAAATACATTTTGTAGAAAGGGCTCTTGTAATTGCTTAAGTAAAACTCAATGTCAAGATATCCTAATTTATACCAACGTTTCAATAAAAGGGTATCTTTTGTGTAAGGGCAGAAAAGGTTCATAGAATACAGTAGTCCAATACTGTTGACTGTGAAACCAGAGATGGTTTTAGTAGGAGTCATTTTGCTCACTAATTCTGCTTAGCATTTATTATTGCTTTGTATTCATCACATTTTCATGTAATATGCACACTTATGAGACATGAGTAAACTACATTCAGGCTGTCAGGAATCCAAATTCCTTAACCGGCTTTAGAAATCATTGTGCAACTCCTGTGGCCAACATCCTTCAACATTCATCCATTTTGTAGTCAAGGGGCAAATCAACCGTTTTCTGAAATTGCTAACAAATCCCTTTCCATTTTCAAGCAATTCTAGTCATCATTTAAAGTCCAACATTGATTTGCCTATTCCTTCTCCCTTCACACAAGGATTTGCAAAATTGAGTCCTCATGGAGTTAAGAGAGCTGAAAGCAAACAGGGTTCAGAAAAAGATCCTTGCTTGTCCGTTGTCACATTAACGTAGCCCCAACTCTAAACTTACCCAGTTTGAGATGTTGGAATCCATTAAGCTCAGCTGTTACTTCTGGCAAAGGCCAGTGAGCTGATGGATCTGGAGAAGATAACAGAGTCCAACAGGAAAAAGCTTTTCCCTGAGTCTGTTGGGACAAGGGAAACTCCCAAACTCCAGGGGCTGGCGGCAATGGAAGCCAAAGTCTGTCGCTGCCTTCATCTGTAGTATTTGTAAATCCAGGTGTGGCAGCACTTCTGTAGTTAACTGATCTCATTCACAGTGACTGAATTGCAAGACACCAAAAAGCAGTCTAACAGTACTCCAACATATACGTTGGATGAATGCCTCACCTGGTGGGCCACAATGTGGCCAAGCATCCTCACAGCCTCGCTCCAAGGCTCCATGTGCCCACAGATCCAATACAGTAATTTCTGGCTCTTGTTGTTATTACAGGGAATGGTGGGTGGGGAGCCAGAAGTCCAGCTGCCCTCTGCTTTCATTTTGCCTTCATGAACACCATTTGGATGGTGGGGCTCCTGGCTTGTAAGTTTTGGCAGGTATTTGGGATGCCCCAGTGGTCGGAGGCAAAAGAGTTGTTCTGGACTCGGAATGTGCAAATGGGCTGTCCCCGGGGCACTTCCATTTGCTCAGTGTCCCTCTGAGGCAGGGGTGTCTCAGTAGGAGTGTTATCTTCATTTGTTCCCTGCTAGAGAGACTTGAAGGGACCATATGATACATGTAAATAAGACCTTTGTATATAGATAATTTATGGCAGTCTCTTTGTATTTTTCTTTTAATTTAGACCACGTCATCGCACTCATAAAAAAAAGCAACAGAAGAAACGGGGCTTACGCTGCCCTTCCCGTGCAACACCACTAAAGTCTCCAGGGAGAAAGAATGGTAGGAGGCACTAGTTTCTGAGCTGGGAGAACCCGGGTTGAATTCCCTGTTCTTCCACAGACACATCCTGTGTGATCTTGGGCAAATCTCTTAGCCTGTCTGGGCCTCCCATTTTCCCCTATATTTGCAGAGCATAACAACTGTATCCTCTATCCTCCCTCCAAAAGATTATTTTGAAGATTAACCTCTTGAAGCAGGGGAAAATTCAGTCACAGCAGAGGTGGGGGTGAAGGGGACAGAATATCTTTAAACTCCAGTGCAAAACTGAAGTGTTTATTTCAGTTTTGTTTCATCAGGGATGGATTTATCCCAGTTGTTGTAATATGATGATGATTGTGAACATTGATTCGTTGTTCTCTTGAAGCTGGCCATGCTATAATGGCACTGCATACTTCAGTTCTCTAAGAGATGCTAGGAGCGCAGCAAAAAGTCATGGTGTGTCTCCCTAAGTTGACAGTGATATGTGGAGCAAAACCTGTTGATTCCTGTCCAACCTGTACCCCCTTTCCTCCACACAGAGACCCAGAGCATGGAGGGGGCTGGTAAAAGGCATGTTTGGGATCGTATGTTTTATCTGCTTCCAATTTCCCAGATATATCTTAGCACTTTTCCCAAGCTTTGTATTGTCAACAAGAGCTGCTTCGTCCTTGCAGTCTTCATTATAGAGATGCTGGATAAAGTCTGTCATCCTCTTTTACAGCTGAGGAAACAGATCCAAAGAGCCAAAATAGCCGTGAAACAAAGCCAAAGTTAAAAACAGGGTAAAGATTTGGAAGCTCTTCGTTTCTCGAAAGAGGAGAATTTTCTATTTCTATTTCTGAGGCTACCCTCATGGAGAGTACCCATAGCTATCTTTGGCTCTGGTCACATAGTCGAACTTGCCCAGTTGGCATTGAAACAGATGTGTATTCTGATCCTGTAAGCTAGACAAGGCTTGCTGAGGCGTCAGGATTTTCAAATACCCGGTGTTTACTGTCCTATGGTAGTTCTAATTCTGCCTTAGTGACTCCATCTAAGTCATAAAAGACTGATCAGTCTGGAGCAGGAATTGGGGTCACTCCAGACAAAATCTGGAGGCCATCAATACAAAGCGACCATAGCCTGGCTCCTTGTTCTGAGTGAACCCCGTACACATCTGTACCCACAGTGCACTTACACTGTCTTGTGATCCTAAACCCACTGCTCTCCCTGGGTACTCTGGTCACGCGTTGGGAGACGCAACTCGTCTGCCTCCTGCCCTACGCTCCCTACCTTTGCATTGGTGCCTCATGCATTTGCTGTGCAGCACATGGCTGCTCAGCTCCCCTGTGCCCCCCACCTTCCCTGGACAGCTGCCACCATGAGCCATGGGCTGCTGGCCAGCTGTTCGTGGCATGTGGGGGTGCTGGGCAGGGAAGACAAGCTGGGAGGTGATGGCTCTGGCTCCTGGCTGGGCAGCATGCTCAGAGGGGACCCTGTGCTTCACCCGCCCCGTTGCAGCAGCTGAACACAGACAGCAGAGCTCAGACTGTCCTTTACAGCTGCTGAGAGACCTGGGGATCCCTGCAGACCTCTGTGGAGCACAGGGACTGGGTGCTGCAGTCCATGTTCTCCAGCAGATCCTTGGGTGGGTGGGAAGAGGGCATTCCTAAGGGGAAAGGGTGGCATTCTTAGTGCTACCCATTCCACTCCTGAGGCTGCTCAGGTATGTTTTAATCCCTTCTTTTCCTGCTTTTTTTTTTTTCTTTTTTTCCTGAGTCTTTTTGCCCACTGATACTTCTCTGCTCTGGCTTTAAAGTCCAGAATAAACTTCCCAGCCAGCCTTTCTCCTATGTTAGCTCTGAACACCTTACTAACTATGAACAGCACAACCTGCCAAAAATAACCCCAATTGCTGGTTTTGCCCTGCTGGGTCCCAGTAGGTCCTTGTGGAGAACTTCCCCCAAACTGTTTGGAACATGCTGGTTGGAGGGGCTGCAAAAGAAATGCCTTTGGGTTAGTCCAGACACAAACTTGCTCTTTGACTAGACCTGATAGCAAAGGTTTTCAACTGAAATAAACCTAAATAGTATCTCACTCTGTTCTTCATCAACAGGAGGTTCAAGATGTAAGAGGCAAGCACTGTAAGCCGTCTGCAGGATTTCTTACTGTAGGACTCAGACAGCAGATAACCAGTATTAGGGAATGAAAACATTTCACTGTTATCATGCTACACGAAAGCAATGCTTCATGCATTTACATTTTTCCCCCACCAAATTGGCTTGCTTTCACAGTGCTATTTTCATATAGTAAGATGTATTTGTTTTGAGAAAAATATCTTTATATACAGGTTGTTTTATTACGTAGCACTGAAGGCAGATATGAATTTAAACTAATCCTATGTTATTATATAACATTTTATTTCATTTGCTATGTAGAGGTTCTGCTTTATTTAACTTTCTTTTGGTTCATGCAAGTCTCCTGGAGATTTAAACCTAGAAGGACATGAACTGTACAGTGCAATGATGTTGTGTAAGTAGTGGTGGAGCTCCTTGACCCCTAAAGTCAGGCCAAGAACATAGGAAGGCTCTAAAAAGCATCAGACATTGGTAAGAGTGAACAGCATTATCATGGGCAACGATGACAGGTATTTTGACTAAGGGATTAATTAAACTGGAGGCTACAGGACTAAAGCTGTGGGTCATTACATCTGCTATTGCAAGGTGCTGTTACATTGATTTGTAGCAGTTGAGTGTGTTAGGAGCCACAATAGTGATCTGATGTCACCTGGCATTTCCTATGTTCCTGTGTATCTGACAACAAGTTTTAGCACAAGAGAATTTTTTTTAATATCTAACTATGGGATTGTGTTGCAAATTGCCAGAGCAGTCAGAGATGCTGCCATGCACTTGGTGTCTGTTACCCCATCTGCAGGAGGTGGTCTCAGCCACTAGCCTAGATGGAGGTGTGTTGGTATGATCCTTCACCAGCTGTGAAGGGCTGTAGCCTCTGGTTAACTGAGGGCACAAGCATCTTTGATTGCTCTGGATAGATCCAAAAGAGAATATCTGGCCATGTCTTTGGAAAAAAAGAGATACCTGGGGCAAGAGAGGAAACAGTGAGGGTCTGCCCATTTTGCCAAAAGAGTGGTGTTTCATAGGTGTGCAAATGAAGACAAACAGTCACTGTACCAGTAGCAGTGATTCTGTTTGCTTGTGAAATAATATATCTTCTAGAATTTCCTCTGCAAAGTACATCCAGGAAGAAGTACCACTTCTTGCACCAACCACCTCTCTCAACCAGAAATTTCTTTTTCTCAAATCTTACCTGCATAAGCAAATATCTTTGCTATATATGGAAAAAGACACCTGAAATACTGCAGTTAACGTATTATGCTGTGCACTGTGATCTGGGGGAAGCACACATTGTCCAAATGGTGTGTGGCACAATACTTGTATTTGTATGTATCTGTGTGTGTATTGTAAAGCAACTGTAACTGTCTAACATTGTATGTTTTTGTTGGGTGGGTTGCTTCAAAAGGAATCTTCCCTCTTACCCACAGCCTGTGTCAGGAACACTGAAAAGGATGTTTCACTAATCACTCCTTTTTTTGTGGCAGGCATTTTTAATGCCAAAGAGCCATTTTGGCTAGCCCGGGACTGCCTTATTTTCCATTGGATTCAGGTAACAATCTTATATGTATTCTCCTGTCTGTAAAATGGTGCTATTACAGAGTCCTTCAGCTGGGACCAAATTACCTTGTTTGCTTTTAAGTGGAAACCAAGTACCATACCTAAAATATGTGGGTGTGAGTTTGTTTTTCCCTCTATTGTTACCATTAACAATTACCGTTGTTACCAAGCTGGTGCTTTTACTATCATTTATCTCTGTTTTATAAGGTCTGGTAGCACTGTACCTGAGGAGAATTTGGCTGTTGATTTTAATGGGAGTAGAACAGAGTCTCTACTATAGGGGTAAAAGCAGAAAGAACTTGTATGAGAAAATCAAGAGTCTTTTGTATCTTTCCTGGACTGCACTTTATATCCTACAGTCCATCTCCTGTCCTCACATGAGCATCTGCAACTGCAACTAATAGAGGCTGACATGTGAGTGTGAAAGCCAAGAATGACTTTGGGGAAAGATGGAAGAGTTTTGGATCTGATACAGACATGGAACTTGTCTTTCTCACGCCCGGGAAGGGGCATTTCTCACATGTGGTTGCCATCCAACAACAGCTTGAGGTCTGATCTGTTCTCCCTGGAGTTAATGGAGAATTAAATAATCCTGTTTTTAAATCAACAGCATACCTTGCTGATGGTAGAGGCCTTGGAGATTTCATTTCTAGGGGGAAACACTGGCTTTCTCTTAAAAGTAGCAGTACAGAATAGATGTCACCAGTTCAGGCTTACTACCTGAACAGCCCACAGTGTTGGGTGTGGTATTTAGACACCCCAGCAAGATCGTTGATTTGGGCACATCCCTGGCTACTTCATGTCCCTCCATTCCTTCATAAGGTCTCAAATTCATTGTATTTCAGAGTCCTATACTGCACTCAGCTGATGGGGTGGTCGATGAGGCCGTGGCAGCATTCTGCCCCAGCCCCCACTAACAGGGAGCACACTGGGATTGGCATCGGCAGGGAATGCTCTCTGGGGGCATCCCCACATCGCCGACTGAGTGAACACACTGCCCTGACAAGCACGGAGAAGGGCAGTGCTGGAGCATCCTGGCAGACCCCTAGCTCATCTCCGGGCAGCACAGCTACATGGTGAGGGTATTGCAGGGAATGGACAAACTTCCGCTTGTTGGGGCAGATTAGTGGGCATTCCAGGAGCAAACTGTGCTAACGAAAGGGCATTTGCTACTGTGAGAAGTGCATCAATCGCAGGAGGGAAAAGGATCCCTGCAAGGCTGAGGAGCACTTGCAGACAGGTGACAGGTGAGGCCTGCTGCCTTGTGTGCCTTCCATCTCCAGTATTTCTTGGGAATCCCATGGTGTGCCCGGGGCCCTGAGATCCCTGCACTGCTGAGGGTTCACTACGCACAACTAAGACCCCTCAGCGAATGGGGCTGCTCCTAGAGGCTGACTCTACTTCCTCGACTTGCCCCTTGCCAGAGCGCAGCTTCCCTTGGGCAAGCTTAAGTAGTGTGAACACGGGTGCAGCAGAGCTGGCCACGAGTCCCTGAGGTAGCTAAGTGAGAACCCGCTAAAAGCTCTCTCTTGCCTCACACCAAACTATAACCTTGAGAGTGGAGCTTTCTTTCTGCCTAGTGCAATTTGCTGAGAAGCACCAAATCGAGAAGAGCCCTTGGTTTTCAGTCACCAGGCTGCTTCAAGCACCTTGCATTGCTCGCTGCCTTTCACTCCGTTCCTCATGTGCACAGCGTAGTCTTAACAGGCCGAGGCAGCGCTAGTAGAAACCTGCTCGGGAAGGCACTAGATTTCCCTTTCTGCTTTTAACTGTTGACCAAAGAGCAAACCAGGAAAAGGAAGGATGGGGAGATGGGAGTGATGTAGGGGCCACACGTGAACAAGAAGAGGGAAAAGAGGTAACACTGAACCAGTGCTGAAAGAGCAGATTCCGTAAATGTGAAGTAGTCTTGTGTGGTATGTTCCAAACTGCAGCTGTTGAATCCTAAGTTTGTTTACTTTTTAAGAATAGATGGTATTTATTGCTCTGCCAAATTATTTTTATTTATAATAGCTTTACACTTGTATATATGAATATCTTATCTGAATTCTGCTTGAGGAAGAATAAAGGTGACTTTTTGATGTGTTTTTAACTAATGTGTTTGAACATAGGTGACTGTTCATTGGTCTTTTGCAGTTAAGGCTATATTCCAAGTTAAATATGCGTATTATACTGAAAATGCAGTTCCTATGGAAGTTTCTGTTGCTATTTTCCTTTTGCTAAAGCCCGGAGGGTCTTTGTTTTTACTGATGCAATTTATAGTAACCAGGGACTTCTGAGAACTTGTTACTCAAAGTCTGGATTTTTTATCTACTAACTCCACACGAAGCCAGATCTTACCTGCAAGAACGAAGCTCTGATGGCCACAGAGAAGAACATATTTATCATGATGAAAGGGCTGCATGAACCTCCCATCTTCCACTCCTTAAGAACTCAGTGTTGTCAGAATGTGGTATATACTGTATTTTATATTTTTATGAAGTAAAAAGAAATATCTTCCCAAATAATGTGAAAAACAAGCTTTTGTATTTGTTTTCCTATAAGGCAGCTTTTATGGAGGAGTTACATTATGCTTTTGAAATTACTCCTTTCATAGAATATTTTGAAAGTAAACACATTTATATTGTTATAATTTCCCTGGTAAATGTATATGCACTTATTTTTTTCTTAATAAAATTACCTATCCGAATTAAATGATTACATGTTTCTAATTTTTTTTTTCAATAAAACCAGAATGGTGCCTGCTGGTCCCCCTTCCAGAGAGGGAAACACCTCCAGTTTCAAGGTGGGGGTTTTAGAGCCTTGGCCTGTAGGACTGGCTGTGGAGAGCTCAGAGCTTGGATGTCCTCATCACCAGGCTCTGATGATGTCAATGGGAATTTGCTGTGAGTTTCCACTGCATCAGCTGAAACCTGGTTTTGCCCATGCCCCCCATTTCCTACCTGAGTCACCCAGGTTTCCCCCATGCCCCCCATTCCCTGCCTGAGTCCCTGGGTTTTCCCCATCCCCTCCACCATTGCCTGCTCCAACGCACTGCCCTTGGCCTGTCCTTGTGGTCCAGGTGAACCCCGACCCCACATACCCACCGCTCTGGGCAGAGCAAGGTCTGGCGTAATTAAACATCTCCCAGGAGAGTGAAATGCTGCTCCAACCTGACCGAGCCTCTTCTTGAGTAAACGTTACTTGGCCACATCAACACAAAGCCAAAGGCGTGCAGAAAAAGGAAACTCAAATGACTGATGACCCTTTTACAAATCCAACAGTGATTTAGTAACTGAACATGAAAACCCGAGCAGGTAATTGCTCGTGCAGATGGTCAATGAGAGATTTCCAGGCCACAGGGAAAGGCAGTGGGAGTAATTAGGTACAGAATTGCACCTTGTTTTTAAGGAAAGGCCTCATGTTCTGTGGAGCACTTCCCTGTGTCTTTCATCGGTTCTTTCTTTCTTAAACATGGAAGTTTTGGATCTTACTTCCTTGGCAAAACACTGTGGCAATGTATCTGTAAACTGTGAGCGAGCGGCTGCCTCGGAAGTAATGGTGAAGGCCCCTTGTTAGCACAGCTGGCTCTCCTCATGGGCAGCCGCCCCGTGTTAACAAGCTGCAGGAAATCAGCTGCTTTCACAGCTTCAGCCATCTTAACATTGATTGGGGAGGGGGAGAGAGATTTGCTATGCCCTGGTGTAGTACAGGTTAGGAGACAGTGTGGAAAATGCTTCTGCTTCCTGGGGATTAGCACCTGCATGGAGGACTGATTCTGGAGGTGGGTTCCTTGTGGAAGGTGCTAGTGGATTTTTAGAGCCCTGCTATAGGGAAAGAATTGAGTTTGTGACCTAGTACCTTGTGTGGGTGCCTTGTCCTGCCTGTGAATGCAGGATGGGGTTTATAGCTGTTGGGAGGGAGTAATAGGGTTGCTATCTCCAACTTTTGTAACAGGAGCTTGTCTCTGGGGGGTAGATAAGCTCTCTGGCTTTGTGGCTGACTTGCCTCTGGTGCAGGTTTAAGAGCCTTCTCTATCAGATTGATGGTACTGTGGCTTGTGGGTGTGTGGTCTGAATGGCCTCTTTTGGGGCTATGTATTTTAGCATTTTTTTGACTTAATTATTAGCCAATACTTTTGGAAAAAGATTCCTGGGCTAATATTTTCCTAAAATACTCTTGTTCTGAAATTCTTAATTGTCATGAGGGTTGTATCTTCAGTGTGAAGCCCAGCTAGGAAGATGTCAGTGTTAGCTGCATATTGAACAGGTCAGAGGCTAATAATAGATACCTCCAGAGTTGTTACTGGTATTAAACAGCAGAGAAGGTGGTTGTTGGCAGCCTGGATATGTGGATTCCTTGCCTATACACCTGGGCCGTATTTTAGCCCAAGCTGGTTTTTATTATGCCTCTAGTTTAAATGTGATGAAGTAAAACTGGAGCAAAAACACTAAACAACTCCTGAAAGCTTTGGAGTGTCAAACTTTTTTGGTCTAGTCAACTCTGTGGCAGCTTTTCATTTCTGCTTAGAGAATTCTTTGGTGGTATTGATAGCAAACCTGATCATGACTCTTGGCCATGTTCCAGTGTAGGGAGCAGCGTAGTCCTTCTCTTACCAAGGGAGTAATGCTGCTCTGGAGCAGTGTTTGTAAGGTAATGACTCTGATTAAAGCATAAATGGTTCCTCTTTGCTGCAGTTCTCTGCAATTATATCTGTCTCTTCTATCCGTACCATAATATGGGATGAATGTGGAATATTTGAATGCAAATTATATGGTGAATCTTAGCTGGGAGAATTACCTTGGCTTTGCAATCGAAATGTAAAAGAGAATCACAAAGATGTAATATGTGCTCAATATTCCTCTCATGGAAGTCTTCACTGTGGAGTTCCGTAGTGTGTTCATTGAGAATTCATTCAAGTGTAATCACTAGTGCTGGCTTTTGTATTCACTGGTAATTATGGTTCTTATTTTTATATTGACTGAACAAACACAACAGTTGTCTTTAAAATTTTAGGCTCCCTCACAAGTACAGAGGAAACATTTTTAGAGAAGTAGCTTTAGTTTTTCCCTCCCTCAACTCTCCAGCATAACAAAGGGGAAAAAGTGTCAAGAACTTCATTCTTAAACTGGCACAAATACATGAACAGCTTGATTGGTTCCAGATATGCTATTTGTTGCTAAAAGCATGTTTAAAAATGCCAGCTAACCTGACTTATCTGTATTGTGTACAGTAGAACATGATAGGTGAAACTCAGGCACATGGTTGTGGCAGCACCTTAAACAGAAGTAGGAGCCCAGACCTGAACTGTGCCTCCTGCCAGACATCACTTTTCTGAAGAACTAGGAAAAGTTGCAGTTTCCTGTACTGCAGTGTATGAGAGCCACTCTCCCACATGGAGATGGAACTGAAGAGAAATGACAGTGTCTTCTGCTTTAGCTAGTAAACTACATGACCTTCCTGACTTCCAGCTCTCTTCTAACCCCAGTGTGTTGATGTCGTATTCAGTGAGGGGAAAAAACAGTCGCATATTATATCTTCTTCCTTGTAGTTTATGCACCTCTAAGCTGAAGTCACTAGAAAATGCTTTCAGTGGGCATGCCTTATAATTGCACCTTTATGTGGCCTGTATTCATCATGACAACTTCTGACAATTATCCAAAGCTCAGAACAACTTTAATGACCACTACTTGAGGCTGTTCTAGAGTGAAAAGGTTCTAGTGACAGTGCAGGCATTTGTTGGAAGTGTATCCAATTTCATGAACACTGATCAAGTACAGAGCAAAATTTAGCAGTTATCTAAGGAGACACTGGTGTGGAGGAGTGTCTCCACTCCAGTGGAGGAATGGAAGAAGATTCTAGATGATGGTGATGAAATGAAAGATGCCAATATCAAGGTTTACCTCCAAGGAACACCTAGATTTCTTGACCTTACTGGCAAAGGATAAATCTCCTGATGTGAGAGCAAAGTGGCTTGTAGAATGCATCATGCAAATAGATTTTTTTTTTTTACTTGCCCCCCCCCCCCCCCCCGCCCCCGCGGCGTAAAGGTGTGGGTGGTTTGTGTTGTTGTTGGTTTTTTTTTTTTTTTTTTTTTTTGTGTGTGTGTGTGTGCGTGTGGAGAATTCTTTCACCAGTATATGTGGGACTTGGATCCCAAAATGGGCTAACAGAGCACTGGCACCCAAGTGGTCCAACCCTTATTCTACTGCATGCTCTTACCTCTGAGTGATGTTCTTAGACAAATGCCTTTCACCCTAGGGGAGATGCTTTAATCCCAGCAACCTTCTAGTCTTCTCACTGCTATAAGAAGTACCTGGTTACTTGACATTTAACAGCTTGCTTGAGCACCAAGATTCAGGGGAACAAGGGTGTACCTGAGGTCAGCGCTCAGCAGAGGCCAGCTAAGGCTGGGCTAAAATATCCTGCTGGGTTTCCTCAGCTGCTTGCTTGTATTAGGGGCACTGTAAGCAAAGAATTGGATGGAAATACTGTTAAAATCAGAAGCATGGTATTGCCCAAATGCTGAATATGCTACATAGGAGCTCCTGTGGTGCTACATGTCAGGGGTCAGTCCTAGCTTCTGGTGAAGATCTCCTTGTTCTATAAAGCTACTTGCTTTAAGGTTGTCCAGAATGTGTCCCAGACAAAAGTTGCTTCTAGCTTTAAGACTAGTAGAAAAGGCAAAATGAAAACAAAAAAATAAACCCCTGAAGTCTAGAAACTGAAGCCAGCTAGAGAAAGTCAAATAGAAAATAAGATACAGATTTCTAAGTGTGGAACTGATTATCCTTGGAACCCGTTGCTCTGGGGAGGAGAGGAAAGCCCCAATCTGCTCAGTGCCTCCACAGCCAAACTGGGCGCCATGCTCATGTTTGCCACATAGAGCTTACTGGGCCCTCAGGGCACACTGTTACAGAGGGGGGCAGCCCAGATGAGTTAACAGTCCCTCTGGCCTTAAAATGTGTGTACAGAAAGTACTGGTTCCAGGGAGCATTCCTCAGCCTGCCTGTGATTAATAAAGCCAGTGCCTCGGCAAGGCTGATGCTGCTCGGAATGAGGCTGAGTTTGGCTCCTGCTGTTCCACAGGAGACAGCTGTGGGGTGGAAGGACCCTCTACTTTCGGTTATGGTGGTTCAGCAGCTGATGGTGCAGAGGCACCCCAGAGTGAGTAGGCCGCAGCCTGGCCGCTCGCTGTCCCTGACCCGCGTGCCCTGGTTCAGCTGGGAGCAGAGTCTGCTCAGGCAGCTTCTCTGGCTGGAGCACTCGCACTGCGACTTTGTTTGTAGAACCATCCCCCCCCACCTCCGCCAAGTTTCTTCCTTCATTCCCTTTTGCCACTGCTTGTATTTGCCCTTCATTCCTTCTTCCTGCTCTCAGCGGATCTTTCCCCTTCCCAGTTGTTCCCCTCCTGAGCTGACCAGACCAAACCTGTCACAGCGTTGGTGACTTAAAGCCTTCTGCCCCTCTGCCAGTCATCAGTATCCTCCTGCTTTCCCTGCCCTGTCAGTGGTCTGGCCTTGGGCAGAGCTTCACTGCCACTATCTAGAGGAGACAGAAGGGCACTTCCTCTTCTGTCCCTTGTATCGGAGCAGAACCCAGTGTCCTTGTAGAGATGAGCTGCCTGAATGCTGCTGCTGAGCTCTTTGGCTTGTATTCTCGGCTTGTTTCCATCAGTTAGGTTTGAGATGTCCCTTCATTGCCTGCCACAACACCACCCTTTGGCACATCAACATTTCCTCAGCTCACATTCCTCCTTATTTCTTCCTTCACTGCCAAATGTTCCTTGCAGTAGCCATTTAGGAAAAATGTCCATCTTTTATTGCTTCCTATTGCCAGTAAACAGCTTAATCCGGACACACTGGCTTTGAGAGATGGCAGGGATAAGAGGCTGCTTTAAACTTTTGGCCACTCAGCATATCCCCAGCCTGGACTTAGGGTGTCTGTTAAAAAACAGTCTGAGAACAGAGGCTTAAGAAGTTGCTGCAGTTGACTGAAACACCAAACTAGTGTGTTTGGTGGGGTGTTTTTCCTTTTTCTTTCTTTTTTTTTTTTTTCCCTCTCTCCATCCCAAATAGACAGCTGGAAATGATTGTGGATAACGTGCAGTGTGTTTTACTGCAGTGCCCGGAAGAATATTTTGGCTGTGGTGATGTGTGTTTGTACATTGCCTGTAAAAACAGAGTCTGTAAAGAAAGGACTCTCTGGATGTTGCTCAGTGTGTAACCAAACCCAGCCAAGGCACATGTGCAACAAGGAGGGAAAGAATGGCCAGGTTCTTCTGATGTACAGTATTGCAGCTATACATAAAATCAATATAAATTTAATATCTATCACACACTATCTCTTTGCCTCTGAGAAACGCAGAGACTCTTAAAATACTTCAGACTATACTGCCCAATTCCTACTAAAAAAAGAAGACTACTTATGTGAGCAAATGCCAAGCCCCACTGAATAGCTTGGTCTGTGCTTCCTAAATAGGAGCCTTCCCACAGGGCAGAGCACTAGCAAAGTAGCTCTGCCCAGGGTGTTTGGGGAGGAGGAAGAAAGGAAATAACTCCTGTCAAAGTACAAGTAGTATGAATGCAAGTATGAGCCAGACCCTGTATGCCAGGTCCATACCCACAGAAGCAGCTAGATAACTACTGTCATGTTAAGTGTCCACACTGAAAATTAAGGCCCTCAGGATAACCCTCAGTCTGTTTCTTAGCACCACAAGCCTGGTGTTTCTACTGTCTGGTTGCTGGCTGAGCCATCTACCCCAGAGCAGTTGCTGAGTGACAGGTTCATCTCCCTCCCCGGAGCTGCTCTGGATTCCCAGAGAAGACATCTGGTCCTCCCAAAGAAGGAGGCAGGGAGGGGATTCTAGGGGTATTTCCAGAGCATACAGATTATCCTGGTCTGCACTCGCCTGTTCTCGTATCCTATCTATTCTCCTAATCTAACTTTATTTCTGTCTGTTATTGCAATTCATTTTATATGTGACACAACTGTTAGAGATCAGATTCCACTGTGCAGGACTGGCACAAGCCGAATGATAAAGACAGTCCCTACCTGAGAGTTCACAGTTGAAATTCTGTTCTGCTGGGCTCTCAGTCAAATATGCATGTTGCAAAGAATGCAAGTGTCTATCTCCATTGGGTGCTGGAGAAACATCACACCAGATATGGGGTGGCTTATCAAGCAAGTAAAGAAGTACAGATCAGCTACTTTGACATTCACTTCTTTCACCATATGCAAAATTTGGTTAGCAGGAAGTATCTCGGCTCCTTGGAGGCGTGGAATAATGAAAACAGATAATGGAGAAGTGACCAGGAGAAGCCAGGCCTCGTGGGGATTTGGCTGCAAGAAATTAAGCCTGGAGAGGGATGCTGTGCTGCAGGAGAGCAGCCCTGCACGCTGCAGCTCGCTCTGTGCGGCTCCCGGGGGACTTGCTCCCATGTGAGTCTTAGCAGCACTCACCCCATGTATAATGGATTTTGGGCACTCTGCCATTCTGGCTCCTCCCTTTCCCTCTCTCCTTCCTCGCTTTTAACTCTTCTAAGATTTCTCTTTCTTACTGCCATGTTGTTTGTTGCTGACTTTGGACATTCTTTATTTGCCTTTCATCAGGCACCCCAGTGCTCACACGCTGTGGGTTGGTTTGGCCTGCTCTGCTTTTTCTTTTCATTTGTGCAAAAAACAAAAGCTTTATCTGTTGCTTGGAGACCATGGTGACTTCAGGGCTTTCCCAGTGCCAGCACCTAATTGCAACCAAATGGAAGTCCCCAGCTCTGTCCCCAGCAATGCTGTGCCTTGGGTGGGAGGACTAGCTCTCCATGCACTTTGTGAGTGCTATAATGCACAGGACTTGCCCTTCCTTCACCACAATGCATCTCAGAGCACTGTCTGGCTGTCAGCAAGCCAGCTGCTAGGGAGGAGCAAGAGGAGGTGCAAGAGTTGTGCGATGCTCGTGACATATATCTCAAATATGGATTTTCCCTTAACCTCAATGAATAGCCCTGGTTGTTGATGGCAATGAACAATCTGGATGCTCTTCAAAAGTCCTTATAGAATACAGAAGCAAATGACAACATTTCCATTTCATTTCTGTCTCTCTTTATAACCCACAAAGGCGTCACTGCTCTGTGACGAGGGCTGCTAGAGCTGTGTATGAAATGGGGCACCACGTTTGGAGAATGTGGCTCGCGTGCTGTACGCTCCTCAGCCCAGGAAGACATCGGAGCTGCCTGAAAATGAATTTCTCTCTAGGAGAAAGAGGGAGAGATTCCCACTTTGACATTTGTTTTCATCCAAAGTAGCACAAGAAAGTCTGGATGCCATATTTTGTTGTGGAATGGCTTTGGAATGGGAGGAATTTCATCAGGAAATGACAAAACAGTTTGTTCTGCTCCAAGTGGCAGGGAATTGTATCTGCCCGCTTGTCACAGCAACTCGTAAGAGTTTTAGCTCTAGCAAACCCACCTCATCCTGAGATTCCCAGCCTGGACTACATCCCGTGGGTTGCATTGCTGTTGTGACCTGTCCATGATTTATTGGAACATGTCAGTCGAAGATGCTTTAGCAGCTTTATAGTTTGTGAGGGTTTTTTTTTTCTTTTTTTTTTTTTTGCAAGAATTCCCTCAAAAGACACTGAATAAGACTCTGAAACTTGGACAGGCAAAGATTAGGTTCACTTTCATCTGAAGCCTTCCATTTGTTCTCCTTGCCCTTCCCTCCACCGGCAGAAATGTCTACAAGTTTCCCCAGGAAAAAAAAATATTTTAATGAACTATATTCCACTGTTCAGCTTGGTCTGCTTTGCTGAGGGAGTCATTCTCAATTACTGATCAGCAGAACAACAGTCAAAATCTTCTCAAGTACCTCTGTCCCCCTGGAGTGTTTCCCAGCCTCCCTGTGAAGCACCCAGAACACGTGGGGAAACTGCCCCCGAGCTCCTGTGCTTGCCTGCTGTCCAGAAAAGAAATCGCCATAGAATTTTTTTTGTCAGAAAAAATCATGGCAGTACTGATCAACCTTTAATGGAAAAGGTGAAATGCCTGTGGTGATGCTTTCTGTCCCTTTCTATAGCGCTCAAGTGTTTTGTTTTTCATAATGTTGAAAAGTGTAGCTCTGATAAGGTAAAATGCCTTGTTTTGAATTCAGCATTTCAAATATGATCCAATAATGTATTACAGCAGAACAACATCAAAAGTAGATTATTTTTTTTCTTTTCAAAATAGACTATATTCCCAAATATTTTTTTCCAGATATTTTCTTCCTGCTAAAAATTACAACATTCTGACTTCATGAACTAATAAGTAATGGAAACAAAGGAGTAAACGTCAGCAGATCCCAGGGGGGAAATTTTTTTTTTTGACTAATTCTAACAGCCAATGAAAGCCATGGCTTGAGCGAGAGGAACTGTGGAGGAGCAAAAGATCTGCTGTCCTGCTTGCCCTGAGTCCCTTCAGTGCTGGGCCTGGGATCTCTCCCTAACAGCAGTTTAGCCTTGCAGTTTAGTAGGAGAAGGAACGAGGATGCTTAGCAGTGGTGCTTTGCAGTGGGGTCTGAGAACTGTGGAAAGAATCACGTTCAGCAGCCAACATAGATGTGTCTTCTAGGTGCAGCTCTCTTTGGAGGCCTGTTCTGTCATAGATTTGAATTAGGCTCAGGATATGAATCTATAAATGTGGTATTTTGGGTCCTGCTGCCTGTTTTACATTAAATCTTTGCAGCCTGTTTCTTTTTCCTTTTCTCCTTCAACAGCTGTGCAGGGTGCAGAAGTGTCTTGACAGCATCACCAAAGAAAGCAGGGGAGGCAGTAGAGTGGGGGGAAGGTTCCGTATGTTCTGTTATTGACACGTTATTTGGGGTCTCAGTGGGTGGAATGGAAAAGTGGAGCAACTTTATTCAAAGGAAGCAGATAAAGTCCCAGATTCTGAGTGTTGTCCGTGTTAGGAGGCTGTGATGAGGCTTGCACTGTAAGCTCATGACCTCTTCACAGGTTTGTAAAATTGGGGTCAAGAGCACCAGAGAACCAGGTATTGTGCACGGTGGGGGTTCTAGTCCCAGGTAGGATGGTCTTTGTCTTTGGTGCAAGATTTCACTAAAACCAAAGCTGAAGATATAGTTTTTAATACAGCTTTATTCCAAATTAAGAAAAGTGGATTAAGAAGCAGAACTAATGCTTCATTCTTAAAAGAATATGCCTCTGTCACAACATGTGCTGATGCTCGTATACACCAGCCTCTTGTAGTCTTTTGGACCCGATTCTGCTCCTACAAGTCACTTCATCCATTTAGTAACTGCTTAAAAAAAGTGCCTAAGTAATTTGATGTATGTGGACTTAATGACAGGGAAGACAAAGTCTGTGGTTTTATTTTTTGAATTTATACTTTATAACCAAGTTTAGAACTTGGCCAAGCATTCTTCCCGTGGACTTTTCAGTTGCCTCTTTGTACGAGTTACTTTGGACCTCTAGATCTGAACGCTTTGAACACTTGCCTTCAGAGAAATTAAATTAGATTATCTTTAGCTTTCATCTTGCAGTCCCCGTTGCTCAGACTTTGGCAATTGTCCTTCAACAGACGAGCAGCCATTGGGACCTGGAGAGCACCTCACCGCAGGCTTTCCTGCACGGAGACACAGATAGGATTTCTTCTCGGGCCAAGCATATGTTCAGTGTTTGCTAAAAAGTAAAATAGAGAGAAGGCTGAGGCAAAACCCACAATAACACACCATGAGGAGCTTGTCACTTGTAACAAAACAAACCATTAGAGCTGGAAGGCTTGCTGTTTCCCAAATACAGAAACCAAGAAGTAGTTACATCTGCCGGAGCTGAACAGATTGAAGTGAAAATGGCAATTGTGTGGAAGATGACAGCAGGAAAAATTTAAAGGGAAGCATTCCCCACTTGTATTGATGCACATAGTTTGAGGCAACTTAAATTATATCAAATTCAAAACTGATTTTTTTATCGTTCCCCTTTTTTATCCTTCTTTTTTGCTATTGGAAAAAGGAAATGTGTGTGTTTAAATACTTAGTTTAAAACAAATCCTAGGAAAATCATTTAATAGAAACAAAGTGAAGGAAAAAAGAGCTTTTCCATGTGGAAATATAATGCTTTTGTTGTGCATTATTTTT
The DNA here is from genome assembly GCA_034781795.1 of Crypturellus tataupa. NCBI lineage: Eukaryota > Metazoa > Chordata > Aves > Tinamiformes > Tinamidae > Crypturellus > Crypturellus tataupa. The sequence goes on along the minus strand of JAWLRI010000060.1, from coordinate 1,018,283 downwards.
AATTTTATGTCAATATTCTTTTATAGGAGTGTAGTGAAGGAGGACAAAAAGAAAGAACCCTCCTCCCATTCCTTCCAGAAATTACTAAAAAGGAGGAATAGAAAATGAAAACTTTGGAAAAATCAATATTGTATCTTTCTTTCTTCCTTTTTTTTTTTTTCCAAAAAAAAGCAGAAGCCCAAAATTTCACAAAGAAAGGAAATGAAATAATTTACTGTTCCTCTTTTGACCTACTGACCATAAACAAACTGCACACCCACCTTTTCCATTAAAAACTCCCAGAACTCTTTCTGACAAGACAAGCCTTTTGACAAAAGAATATTTATCATCCAGGGATTTTTATCCTATGGTTACAAGATCAGAAATGTAGAATTCCTGAAGGGGCAGTACAGCCTGGTAAGCAGCATGCTCATCTCAATTCAATGCTGATATTGATACCCTACTGCAAGCCGAGTAGGGCAACTTTGAACAAGTCTCTGCAAGTGACTTTGAGCAAATGACTGCCAGGTCACATGTGCACACAAAAAGGTGGCTGTAGGGTCTTAAATCCTACTTGCATTTTACTCTTGGTGCCTAAGTTACTCCGGGGCAGGTGGCCACAAAACCTGAGTGCCAATATGCCCACACTGTTGTGGTTCCTAGACACTGGGCTCTTGTGTCTGGCTGTGTGTGTGAGGGAGGTACTGTCACATTTCACAACACTGCTGGAAGCAGTTCTCTCTGCAGTATCTTTCTAAGTAAATTCTGCAGCAAAATTTCCAGTATGTGGAAGATTATGTGGGGCTGTGTAAAATAACTCAAAAGTTTTCTAATGAAATGTGAAACACTGGCTTGGCTAACACACAGCTTCTGCAGTCCATGCAAGAAACCAAGAGCTTCTGTTACTTTAAGATGAGTTTTGATATAAAGAGAAGATTTTTAAGTAGCTGGCTTGAGGGGTTGTCATTAGTGAAGATTTTACTTTTGGGGGATGGGATTTGCCTAGAGAGTGGCACAAGCCATGTGAGATCTGTACAGAGTAGTTTCATCTTGTTCTATTTCTCGTGGTGCATTTTTATCGAAAAGGGGCAGCCATGTGCTAACCATCTCTCTGCTTTCCCTCATCACTTCTAATTACTGTTACTGCTTTGCTCACGAGAGTTTGCAGAGAACACTGAATCCGCTGTTTAGTGCGTTGTCTCAACTTGCATGAGGAAATCACTTTAAAGAATTGTTTAAGGAAGTCATTTAGGAAAATTCCTGTAGAAATGAAGTGTTGTATGACCTCTTCAGTGGTCAGCTCGCAAGTTTTGCGAGGCAGCCCAAGCCTGTGCTCCGTCCTCAGAGGCATCTTCTCACAGAAACTGGCCCAGGTCTGGGTAGAAGCAGCCAGGGTGCTTTGACAAGGTTTCTCCTGATCACTCAGAAATCTGAAGAGGTAAATCAATAACGCCTTCAATGGTAAAGACCAGACTATTTTGCTTCAGAAGGGGTGATTTGTAGTTATAATTCAAATGGTGAATCCTGCAGCAGGCTTATCTGCTTCTTCCGGATCTTTCCCTGCTGTCAAGAGGTGATGCTGGCAAATCTGTAAAACAGCAGGAATTGTAGTTACGAAACTTGCTGTCTGGGCAAAGATTAGGCCCCTTTCTTTGCTGCTTCACCATACAGTTATTAACTAAAGGAGACTTTTTAAAGCTTATTTCCAGTGGCCTGGAACAGCACCTCTCCTCCACTAGAGAACTACCACAATACTTATGTTATGAAGTGGATGTTGAAGCTACAAAGAATGGGGAGCCAACGCACTCAGCACAACCACCAGCTGGGAGCAGTCTGTTTCCTGCTCTTTAAAGCCAGTGAATAGTTACTTTTTTTTTTTTTTTTTTCCTCCTTTGAAAGAACATTACCACAATGTGGTTGGTTATTTTATTGCTAAAAATTATAAATAATTTCACCTGCTCATACATGCCACCATACTAGACAGGGCTCAGATGCAAAACAATATGCAAGGCACTGGATTTGGTTCTGCAAAAAAATGTGGAGAACACCCTTCTGTTTGCTCTCCTGAACGCAGGCATCCCTTTGGGGAGCCTGAACTAAGTCCTACAAAGCAAATGGCTGAGTAGCCCAGTGCTACCCATCACACACAGAAATCTGGTCATGTTCAGTCCTTGGGAGGGGTGTATGGGAATCTATACTAAACCATCCACCAGGGACATAGAGGAGACTGAAAATTGTCAGGCAGGGCTGTTCTATGGATCTGCTGGAAACTAGCACTTTTTCTTATTACAGACTGGAGTTGTGTTAATCTGTTTCCTCAGACACCTTTGATCTTGATTTTGGCAGTCTCCCCATTGGGAAGTGAACTGACTCATTTGGGATCTACAGCAGTGTCTTATCCGTGTCAGTCATTTCAGGGCCTTTCAGTCTTCTTCCTCATGAGACACCGCATCAAGACTGTGTAGGGTAGAATGGGAAAGGGAGGACAGCTGAGACTAAGTTTAGTATGAGGTGGCTGCAAAATAAAGTGTTGCTGCAGAACAAGCAGAGAGCATCACCTTGGCCAACAACAAATAGTTCTCCATAGCTGCAAAGGGCTCTGTAGATGGCCTCTCATTCTAAAAAATTACTTTTCCTTCCAATTCAGGATGAAATGATATAGCAATTATCTTTCTCCTGAGGGGCTACATTTCTCAGTTAGCCTTTAGTTATTAAGGCATTTCAAAATTAAGTTATCCATGCAAGAATATTGCTTGGGAAAGGCTCACTTACTTTAGAAGTAAACACAAGTTGGAGGAGGCCACTGTTACATGCACTGAACTGCTAGCAAATGGAGTAATTAAGTTGGAATTTGGGATAGCTTTTATGTGGATAAGGAGCAAGTGCCATCTACCAGCAGGATTTTGTGCAGGCAGAGAGTTACTGAGTTACTGGAATGTTTTGGCTGAGCCGCAGCCTGCTGTTTTTTCTCAGGTTAGCGCGAGCGTCCTGCCGAAGCTAACACCAGCAGGACCTGGTTCAGATGCAGCCTGAGTACGTGCATACAAGAGATGCTCAGCAGACTCTCTTCAGCTTTCAGCTCGGGTCTGCCTCCCTTGGGTGCTAAGTAGCACTGATTCCAATCTCTTTCTTTACCTTCTCCTCATTACAGGCTCACCCGAATTACTCTGTTGGCCTCTCTTCCTCCACATGTTTTCTTTTTGGACTGTAGTTTTCTCTGCAAAGAAAGCAGGGAAGGAGGAAATAATGTCTTGAGAAAGGTTATAACATATAACATTTACTTACAAACCAGTTTTCATATATATTGTCAGGTGGGCTGGGATATGATTTGTAAAAGGAGCAACAGAGCAACTTGCTGATGCCTCTTTTAGGGCCTGAGATGCTTCTAGCTACACACTACCCACTTTCCAAGCAGGTATCTTGAGCACAATCATCTCCCAACAGGAGCTGGCAAGATGGCACTGAAGTGAGGGGAACTGGGCAGCAGTACCCCATATGATGCCTTAATTTCAGAGAGGGTAAAGAGCTTTTTCTGTCTGATGTGATTGCCATGAGCTTGGTGTCTTGTGGTCTGTCAGGGAGCTGCAGTCTGGCTGCCCTGTATGGGAAGGGCTGGAGGGGCTGAAAGAGAGGCAGATGAAAAATATCTAGTATCCATTTCTATATTCAAGCTGTGACAGCTTCCTCCTCCTTCCTCTACTCCTTTTTGGAAAGGAAGGATGCATTGAGAAATAGCAACATTCGCAGTTTCTGTCCTCAGTCTCCTCGTGTACCGCAAATTCAGGTTCTTCACTTTCCTGTCCAATGTGGTGTGTGTTAAGGCACCCAACGCTGGTAATGCAGATCCCTTGGCATCTTTGAGGATTTGCCTTGGTTTCAAGGGATTTCTACTTGTTCCTTATCTGCACTTCAGCAAACCAGGGCTCTTTGCTGCTATCTCATGGTTTGTAAGTTTGTGTTGGCAACAGCCACTCCATGTCTGTCCCTCAGTTCAGAAGTTTTTTTGTTGTTTTTAACATATAGTAAACTAAAGCTCAAGGGGATTGAAATTAGCCACACATTTGGTTGAATCCAGTAAACACTTTCAGCTGAGGAAAAAATGAAGCAAGCTTTAAAAAATACCTTGACATTTCAGTTTGTCCTTTTTAAATTAAGTGATTTTTTTTCCTGTTGTAGGAGCCTTCTTTGTCCAGAAGCTAATTGAGTCAGAGAAATAATTTGAGACAAAAGGTTCTGTGTTTTTTTTTTAATTGTTTCATTAGGATAAGTCCATATCAATTATTTTATTACTTCCCTAAGTTTCAATATTCAGCTATTTTTCAACTAATTTGCCAGAAAAATCAGCCACTTTTTAACTCCTCTAACCTATATCCAGTCAATAGTCTCTTCCTGACCTTAACAGCTACTCTATATCAAGGTTGAAGGATGGAAGCTAAATTACTCTATGGGTATTTCCCTTTTTCCCTTTCTTGTCAGCAAGTTGTATTTATTTCCTTTATTCCTTCTCTGATGGATGTGTCCTTTCACCAGTCTCCTAGGTTTCCTTCAGTTACTTTTTTTCGAGGCTCAAGTCTTTCTGACATCTTCAGTCCAGCTTGTGTGTCAGCCTTGTTTAACTCATCCTGCACCCATGCCAGAACGTGCCTTCACAACTGCTCCTTCACAGTGTACGTATAAAAACAGATCCTCAACTATTGTACACTGCTAGAGCTCCATTACCTTCCTATGGGTTTCAAGTGTTGTTCTCTTGTCGGAAGAGAACGTTCATTCAGAAAGACCTCAAGATGTTTTACAGAGGGAAAGCTAAGGGTCACTTTGCCTGTGGCTGATGTGTAGCCAGCTCTGTTCTGTTATGTCTGTCACTTTTATTAGTCTTGCTTTCCTTAAAGGCAAGTTTCTTACAAGGCTCCTATTTGGGTAATCTGCTCTTCATCACCCTGTGCATTTCAGTCTGCATATTTATACAATTGGGGCTATAAGAGAAATAAGATCCTCATCACCCTACATCAGTACTCCCACTTTGGAAAATATTTCACTGCAAGGCTGTCAGGAATCATTACAACCTGAGGAGCCAGTGCCCTCGTATGAACGCCTTCGACTTGCCTGCAGGAACAGAGATGATGTATGAGCTGTGCTAGTCTCTCCGCTTTCCCTGGTGCTCAGAAACACGGCCCCTCTCTGGAAAGGAGGAGCCTTCATACTGCAACAATCTAAACACATCCGCTCGCGAGGAGCAAAGAGAGATAAAGCCTGAGCCTCTGTGTCTCCAGAAGTGACCAATGGGTTGTGGAACGCAACGCACCGAGAGAGGAATGAGCTGAGAGGAAATAACCGTGTTAGTGATATCCCCAGGTGGGCAGAGTAGAGCAGCAGAGGCAGTTATGGGGATCTGTGGCGCTCTCCTGGCCTGCAGCGCGGTGCTGGGGCTGGCGAGGCTCTGACGCTGTTTGTGCAGCGTGTGGTGGCGGCTGTGACCCGCCGGCCCTGATGGGCACCTGACGCCGCGCGTCGCCTTCACTCCATCCACAGCCACTGGTGCAAGTCAGGAAAGCCTCCCCGCGCCTTTCACAGGCAAAACCTGTGCCTTTCCTCCACCTCATGGATAGAACATGGATGGCAACTTGTCCTCACCTCACACAGATGTTACTGGGATGACAAATATCCTAAAGGAGAGGGGCTAAAGCCCCCAGGAGTATTTCAGTCTTATGCTGTTTATGTTGAGACCTAGTTAAGCAAGGCATGAAAGCACTGGGGTCCATTTGAAATAAATAGTTTTTCAATACTTTTTTTTTTTTTTTTTTTTTTTTTTACCTCCTGCCCACTTTGGTGGAACTCTTAACTTTTTTATCATTACTATCATTCTTTTTCTGATAACTGGATTAAAAAGGAGGTGGAAAAGGATTAATAATAGGAAGGGAAGGCAGAATAGTTTCCTAGGTCATTAGCCTCAATGTTCATTTCTTCACCGGGAAGAAAAAAGAAAAGTCAGAAGGACTTCTGAAACAAATAATATTTTTGGTAGAATTTTGATAATTATGTTTTGGGGAGGAAGGAGAAGCATCCTTAAAAGCGCAGGCTTTATCACAGCCCGTGCCCTAGGAACCAGATCTCTTTGGGACAGCCCTATTTGTGGTGCCCTCAGCAGCCCGTCCCGCGGCGCTCAGCCCTGCTGCGGCAGCAGCACCAAGAGGACGCCCTGGGCGCACGTTCGTCCCCCCCTTAGGGATCGCATCTCCAACAAAACCCTCCCTGCTGAACCTCGCTTTACCTCCTGCCCCAGCATCGCACCTCCGGCTGGGATTCACGCCCTCCTCCTCCTCGCAGTGACCGCGTGAAGGCATGAAAAAGAAACGGGCTTAGGAGTGATTTGGAAGGGGCTCTAATTCGGTGACCCGCAGTTTCCTATCAGTAACTGAAATCCAAGCCATCTTTTCCCTGTGTTTATTGCCCGTTTAAAAGGGTTTCCCTGTTCTGTGTCAGCTCACAGATGACACAATGTCACATTCAGAATTAATGAGGCCAATGAGGCCTAGGGGCTGGGATTAGACTAAATGCAAATATGGCCCTCAGAAGGGGCCCGAACCTTTGCTCCAAAGCAGAATAAAATCGGGGCTAAATCTTGGATGCAAATAGCACTGGGCATGACCCAATTCTGACTCGGACTAAATCCAAACCTTGAGAGAAAACTTTGTTAGTTTTTGATTTTAATTTTCATGCACTACTTAGTTTCTGTCTCTATGCCAGATATGAAAGAAGAAATGCAGAAATATTGCAAAAGAGGTTGTTCTTCAGCTCCCACCAGTCACATCAGAAGGGAAAGTGGCTAAAAAGTCTAGAAGCCGTGTTTGAAACATTTCCAGTATTCGTTTGCAGACTCCTCAAATCTGGATCAGCTCCCAGTGATCATCCAATCTGCTAAATCTTTTATGCAGATTGATCTCAGCAAGGTCTATTCCACTGCATAAAAAGACCGTATCTTTTTTGATCCGTATGATGTCTCATAGGACTGAAACAAAAAAGTGAAGTGAAGGTTCCCAGGGAAGCACAGGTGATCTATGTGACCAGATCACAGGTGATCTGTGCAGCCCATTGCTGCATCTGCCATGGGCTCAGCTCCAGAGCTCCACAGGCTCCAGGTAGTCCACAGCTTCTGTTAAGGCGCAAGTGGGCACATGACAAACTTCTCATAATTTACCTTTTTTCTTTTCCATTCTGAAATGAACCAAGAGTTGAAATAAACCAAAAAAAAAAAAAAAAAAGAGAAGTACTGAAAAACAAGGCTGAAAAGAGAGATGGTCTGTTACAGTTTTGCAAGGCAAGAAAGTTCTTGATGATCCACTTTGGCTAAAAGTTTCACTTTGAAAAATGTCTAATGTCAAAAGGGAAAATAATACTATATTCTCTTCAGTGACACTTTATTGGCTAGAAAATCACAGTTGCAGAGCTTACCTCTTCCTCCCAGTTCTTCTTCTCTTATCTCTTTCTTTTCCTCTCCTTATGCAACCTGAGTACTTGCTATTTTGAAATAATTTTCTTTGCCTTTCCCATATATTCTTTTCCCTTCTTCTTGCAGAGATTTCTATTGCAGTACCAGGTCTGAGCATATGATCCCCATGAGCATCCCCAGTTGCAACCGACACCATCATCGTCACTGAAGTTAAACTGCAAAATCCAGAATTAAAATTAGGTTCAGATTTCAGCTACACTGTTTGGACGGCAGTCATACTTTCTGATGTATATGAAATGAGGGATCAGGCATAGGGTTCTCAGCTGTTAGATACCAACCTGTAAAAGCCTTGTCTACTATTGCCCTCTATAAAGAAATCTTACATCCAGGGGCCTGTTAAACAAATAACTCACTGCATGAGGAAACAGGTTTCCTCTGAAAGCAGTGCACACAACTTACATCTGTACAGATCCTTCTTATTCTCAGGTCTGCTTTTATTCCTGATGGCTTGTTGCCAGGGCAGGGTTTACTAGTGAAATTCACGTGGGAGTAGTTTTGAGAGACTAAAAAGCAATCAGGGCTTTAAGCCTTTTTTCCCCTTTTCCATAGGAATAACATCCCTCTGTCCCCCTCCCCCAGCTTGCATGGCTCTGGTAAGTTATTTATCAATAAAAATTCCTCAGCCAACACATAATTGGATTTCTATAAAAGCTTTCAAAATTGAGCTGTGCTGCACTGTGAGAGGCTGACAATTAGCTTGACAGAGGAGTTAGCACTTCCAGCGCTGCGTCTGTTTTCACCGTGTGCTTCTTTCCGAGCAATCATTTTCTTCCTTTTTCTGCTTGTGGAAGGAGCAGGTGAGAACAAGCCATCATGTCTGCAGCAGCCAGTTGTGGAGCTTGGCTCATACTCTGACTACTTGGAAATGGCTACCGGGACAGCTTTTAAAATGGATCTTAATGGGAAGAGGTTGGGGTAAAAGTAGCTTTTATAACAGGCTGTAGACTGATTTCTGCCAGGCCCTGTATAAGGGTCCCCCCCATGTGGATAATCAAGTGTCACAGACCTGATGGGCTGTGGGCAACATGGGTGGTTTGGGGTTTATGCCCAGCACTCAGCCTGGTTTGAACAAAAGTAAGCCTAATGCAGAGCACTGCCTCCACATATCCATGGTCCCAGTTAATGGCGCTTGGTTCTTGTCACCAGTAGCAGAGCTGACAGAGGTACCTATCACTAACCTTACCACCCTGTGGCATGCTGCAAACGGGATAAATCTCCTCTCCAATCACGATCTGGGCTCTGCCTCCATTCCATGCACAGGTCTCCTGCCAAGAGCAGTTTCTCAGCCTGCAGGGCTGCCCTTGGAAGGAACTGTTTCTCCTATCCTGTGCAGGCAACTCCTCTGCTTCCCGCAGTGACGGCCAGACTCCCCCTCCCTCACCTGATCCAACAGTTTTTCTTTCTTGAGTCGTGAGCGAAGGTGACAAACTCTTCCTGTTACCATGAGTTCTGCCCACATCCTCCAGGCATTCGTTCTGCTCCGCTTGTCAGCTTCCGTGATCCCAAATCCTTCTCATTTTCATGTTTCCCATAGCAAGGCCATTCATCAGCCTGGAAGCCTTGACAAGGGCTAGGCCTGAGTTTGATTTCCGAGCTGGCACCAGGAGGGCTGTGGCGAGCGGCCCCGGGGCTGCACGAGCGGACGGGCATCCCGGTGATGCAGGCCGAGGTTACGAATTAGCTTCAGGGACGAGTTAGAACGTCAGCTCCAGGCACTTCTGAAGTGAAGCTCAGGGACTGAAGCTAGGCTTGAATTTTAGCTCAGTTTCTGCTGTGAGAAGAGGTTAGAGCTAAGCACCCCTGACACTTTGGAGCAGGGCTGTCTTGAAAACTCTTGATGAAACACATGGTGCATTTTGGAGTTTGTTTGCCTGAGGGCTACAAGATGGAGCTGTCAGTGAGGGCGAAGGAGAACCTCAGCAGAGGTGCAGGGTCTTCCCAGGGCCATCACCTCGGCCCAGGCCACCCACCTCAGTCTCCCGGTCCCCTTTTGTTCACACTGGCTGAACGACAGACCGATTCTGTTGCAGGAAATGTAATTGCTTTACAATTTGCTTCCTGTTTGAACAAAACCAGAAAACCAAAATACGAAACTGTTATAAAAGCGGAGAAATTCAGGAGAATTGAATTAGCAGAATGGAAGGGGTATTTTTGAGGCATTCTCAACAAAGATTAAAAAAACAACAGCAAAATTGATGAGAGCAGCTTTTTCCATTTTGGATGGATGTTTTGAAACAAAATAACCTTATTTTGCTCCAAAGCTCAAGTGGAGGCAAGTTTTCTTTTTGCTTCATTTCATCTCCCTGGAATACTGAAAAACATCTGTCACAAAGGCCAGCCCCCCACCCCCAAATACTGCCTTCACTTGAAACCACATTTTCTGATAGGGGAAAAAAAAATAGACACACACATAAAAAAGAAAAAAACACTTCAGTCTTTGTGTGAAGAGACACTGAGCTGTCTGGGAACAAGCTCTAACTGAACGTAGCGTCTCCCTTCATAGGGAGAAGCCTCTCCAGCCTTTCAGTGCACAAGCTTGTAAATAAAACGCAAGGGCTGCCTGCTCCCTGCAGCCCCACACATGGAAATGATCCTCGCTAGCTGCATATTGCTTTGTACCATGGGGAAATCAAGCAGGTGGTGACACAGTTACCTTGAACCGGGACTTTAAAGCAGTTGTATTGCACTTTATGACCAAGGACAGCCTTCCCGGCCAGCCAGCAGAGTTAGAATAAAGTAGCTGAATGAGCGGCTGGATGATACATGCGTTTTCTGAAATCCCTTCTGCTGGTGTTTTGGCTCGACATGCCACCGGCTGCGGCTCTCTGTGCAATGACACCTGGTTTACAGTGCAAAAAGAAGGTTGTCACCTCCCTTCAGAGCAACTTCACCTCCCCAGGCAACAGCGGCAACCAAGGTCAAACTTCAGGTTCTGCTTGCAATCTCTGACTGACCATTTTTACCTGTCTTCAGCACACCAGTTCACCAGCTAGAAGGGCCGTGTTTCCTCAATGCAAAATTTTGCACGGATTTAAGTCTATTCCTTCTTCCCTGCAAACAGTTCTATTTATTTATTTATTTCACCTAACTCACCTAAGAAGGCAGAGGTTAATTGGTGATATGCAAGAGAGGCCACCCTGCTCTCCACTCCTGTCCTGATGTCTGGTCCGTTCAGGCCAGAGATAACTGATGTAGAAGTGTCTGGAGATCTGGGATCTGCTCTTCTTTGCTTTCACGAACAAAAAAGATTTCAGAACTGTTTCATTCCACCCATCTTGTTTTCTTTAAAATATTCCATAGGAAGAGTTGGGAAAAGACAGTTTTCATTAAAAAAAAAATTATCTTTTTTCCTTTTTAATTTTCACCATCTCCTTTCTGTGATCATTTTTGACAGGGAGACTCATGGAAGGAGAAAGGGAAAATGGGTAGCCTTTTTGTATATTTTTTCAATTAAAAGGTTCAGATTTTGGCTTTTATGTTTTCCAGGAGCATGTAGGACAGTACAATCAAAAAGGAAAAAAAAAGGTGAAGGCTGGATGCAGGGAAGATGAAACTTGCACTCATCATTGTCCAAAGTTAAAAAATAGTTTAGACAGGAAAAAAATAATCATGCAGCCAAACAGAATAACCCTTCAAAAACAGAAGAAACGATGTAAATCTTTATTAACACAGGATTTGTCTGTATGTATATAATTTTTTAACCTGAACATTGAAGTAATGCATATTCCACATAATCTCCATAAATTTTTTTCCCAGTAGGAATGCCCCATCAAACCGGATAGTTCATTCCAGTAGCAGCTGGGGCTGTGCTGTGCCAATGTGTATTCTGTTATCATCTCATTCACAAGGCACGATGCACATCTCACACATGAATTCCTTGCTACAATGGTCTCCCTTGCTAGAGGTCTCCCGTGCGAAGGTTCAGTTTCTGAGGTTTCCTCCAAGCCTCCAAACCATTTCTGAAATGAACTATGCTTTGCTACTCAATTCACACTTTTAGTTTATGATTTTATCTGTACCCACGCTTTTGCAATACTAGGTTCACACTCCTACCTCACAGAGTTACATCAGAAATGCCTTAGGCCAAAACTGTATTTCTTGTGGTGAAAGGAATTGCTATCAAGCAGATACTAGCAGCACAGTGCCAAGAAAGGGCTGCTGGATTTGCACAGGCTGTTGGATTGCTCCTTCCCAGGGCTGTTGATAGGATGGGGAATAATGCAGTCAATAACCTAATGCTATTGCATATATCAGTGGGACCCTATCCTGAAAGGAAGCTCTGGAATCAGAAGTGTGATTAGAAGCAGGAAGAGAGATTAGAGCCTTGGAGAATAAGTTGTACATGAAGATACTGGAAAAAACTGTGACTTTTTATAGAGGAGATAAAGAAAGCAGGGAATATTATTGAAGCAGAGAGAACGATCAGGTCACACAGAAGCCAGATCATCCCAGAGCTTCTGTTGCTGTGTCTGCTAATGCAGGAGCTCCCTGGATGTGCATGGATACTTGGTGGGGTCCCAGTATTTGTAGGTAACTAGAGGAATGGCTTCCCTACGTGTTGCAAATGCACATGGCACTCTTGATGCCTGGAGATTAGCAAGGGTCAGGGTAAAACAGGACATTCCTCAAAACTATGGGAATATACACAATGCTATTAATGAACTTTCAAAAACAAGAGTTTGGGGAAAAATGTAAAATATATTGGCAGACAATTGCTAATAAAGTAAATCAGTAAGAAACTTCCCCAGCGGGCAGTTTCTACCTTCTTTACCAGCACTGGTTCTTAGTGCAACAGGAGTTGTGATATTGGCCCAGGTGTCTCCTTCAATTTGGCAAGTTTGATGTTCTTCCCTTCTGAATTTATGCCAATAAGTCAGCTAAGGTTCAAAATGCTCAATTTTCTATCCTCCCTCCTGAATATATTTTCTTAGCATTTACTGCTTTTCTTATTTACACAAATAAGACTACTTTTCACACACCAGGGTCCTCTAACCAGCCTTCACACTTTTATAAACTGTGGAGATTAGCTCTGTAGAAGGGCAAAGAATATTTTTATATGGATTTTGGTTTTGGCTGAGACTGGGAAGAGACTTTACAAAGTTCTTTGTGGAAGGTTCCTCTTAGAGCATTTCCAGACCAATCAAAAACCTCTGGAGGAAGCCAGGACTCAAGAGATTTGCAGCTTAGTTCTGCTCACTGAAGAAGTTGGAATAACTTGGATAAACACTGGTTAATCGTACGACTCCTCAGTGCTTATCTGTAGCAAACCCAGACTGCTTGCTCCTTGCTATTCCCCCAGCAGTAGTTTTTGCCAGACATAATCACAAACATTCCTATTTCCTGATAACATGGAGAGAGGCAAAGTTGATTCAGAAATTTTTGTGTGTGTGCGAGAGCACTGGCAGCTGGCAATTCTGCTGAAGTCCAGTGGCTGATGATTAGGAGCCAGCCGGAGTTCCAGCCCAGATGTCACTGGAAAGATAGGAAACTGAAGAAGCGTGACTTGTGAAGAGCATAGATACCCTGGAATAATCACTCCCGGTAGGCCACTGAAGCAGGCCGCTTGAATTTCCCTTCTGATAGCTCTGCAAAGCGTGTGTGAGCAATGGTGACACTTGAGAAAGAAGTAAACAAATGACAGGCAGGAGTTAGATGTTTCTGCATGGATTTTGGGGTGCAGTGGACACTTCCTGAACTTGGTAAATTCACCAAAATTTGAATTTACAGAAGGGACAAAATTACTTGGAAATTATCCTGAGTTGACGGAAAGTTTCAATTAAAAATATGTACAAGAAATTTTGAAAATTCAGCAAACTTCCTTGTTTGCTTTCCTAGAAGAATTAAATTTTATTTTCGAAATGCTTTGCTCTACATAAGTCAATGTATTTTTGATTTTGATTAAATATATGATCTGGGGATGAAATATTCCTATATATTTTTGTCTTTCCAGCAAGCTAGAGAAAAAAGAAATATCTCAGCTTAAAATGACTTTTCTCCCTATTTTTTTTGGTCTTGATTCCAAATGGATAAAAAAGGCCTAAGGTGAAGAAATAAGTGGACTAAGGCAACAGTTCCTAACATAGCTTTTCTGAGCTGTTCTTGAAAAATCATCCCCGGCTAAGGTGCAAACTTAAACGCAACTCTTAGCTGAGCCCAGAGCTGAGCCATTTTCTTTTAAAGAAGAAAATGTAACCAAAAAGCCTTTGAGGAGGATCATTTTTCTTTTCCTAGCCAAGCAGGAAGGAACAGAGGGTTTGACTAGCAGAAAGTCTCATGCCACTGTTTTCAGTGCACAGCGAGCTAGAGCAGGTGTGCCCAGCTGTCTGTCAGGAGAAGTACTTGACAACTGCAGGGCTGTCCTCTGCTGATCATTTATTTATGGAGAATATAAGGAAAATAAGGAGAACTAATGGGCTTAGCTCTTATTTGAAACTCTCACACCTTTTGTACTGCTATGCTGGGAAAGCACTGGGCTCTTGCAAGCCTGTGTTTGAACCTCTGGATTTGCCAAACGTCAGGCGGGCATCCTGGGTGCTCCTCAAGCTGCCTTAGTCACTCTAGACCCATAGTGAGATTTGGACAGAAAACCTGACTGTTTCATGTCACATTGTTGTCCTTGGGCTCTTTGTACGCTGGAGGATAAATCTTGAATTGCAGGAGATGAGATTAAATCTTCACATACATTAATTTACATCCACATCTATATTACTCTTTTTTTTTTTTCTGAGAACTTTTCTATTTATTTATTTTCTCATGTTACCAGTGGCATTAATAGCGCAACAGCAGCTACTGCCAAAGCAATGATCCAGTGTAGAGGCACAATAAAGAAAGACTTTTTACCTTACTGAATCATTTCTTCTGCTTGGGGAGCACAGATTTATTTATCTCAAATGACATAACACAGCATAGAAATGCCTTCCTTCAGAAGGATTCAAGAAGTGCTAATAATACAGAATGCAATCAACACAAGTGATTTATTTATCAATTTTCCCCTTTCGTTTGTCCTATACTTCTGAAGCTGAACTGGCTCCCAAAGGAACCAATTCACAAGACATTTACAGCAAGAGTTATGTCCAGCCAAACCAGATGGAATGCAGATAGTAGAGGATATGACAGGCGAGCAGATGTTTTCTAATCATTCCCGCATCATTCCTGGTCACTGGCCAGCTGTACCGGGATTACCCAGTCTGCATGCACAAGCAGCCTGGCCTCACACTCATGCTAACCCAGATGCCCGCTCAGGAGAAAAACTAGGAGAGTCAGCACTGGTATTTTTATGACACTTTGCTGTTGCACCTCATTTAAGTTAATTTTTGCAGTGCTGGTGAATGAAGAGAAGGGCATCGTAGTTTAAAGCGTGTTTTAACAGTGCTCCCTAGCACTGTGGGTGGCTGATCCAGAGTCCTCTGCCTCTCCAGCCGTCTGCAAAGCTGTGCACGGCTCCTCACGGTTCCCTGTGTTGTCCCCTGGACCTGGCTTGGAGAAGGAAATCCCGACTGCATCTGCAGAGGGCGAGAGCAGAGCGCCTGCAACGTCCTCCCTCTGCTAAGTGGAGGGAAGGGGCCTGAGGACAAGTGGTAGCAAAGCAGGTGTGACAGCGAGTACCTCAGCAGCTTGGACTGGGGGTCCTCAGGGTTCTTGGTGAGTTGCTACAGCCAGGGTGAAAAAGCAAGACAAAACAAAACCTGCTTTGTGAGCTGGAGCTGCAACAGCCTCATGAGCAGGACAGGTGGGTGCAAAGGGTGCTTGAGGGACCTTGGATGCCACAGAGGGCAAACAGCGATGCGTGCTCACTGTCAGCTCTAATCCACTCTTTGAATTCTATTAAATTTCACCTTTTTTTCTCTCTATAAGTACTACATATCTCTTTTATATGAATTCTAAGAAGAAATTACTTTGTCTTCATTTAGAAAATGGATAAGATCCAAATGGTTCCTGGAAGAGCAAGGTTTGTTCCAAATAGACCTGCTTAAATGTTCCCCATCTTTTACATACAAACTTAGACACACACACATATGCATACATGTGCATATCATGTATAAGTGCATACATGCATCTATATGTATGTGCACACACACAGACATTCACACACACACTGTGCTGTAGACATATGTAGGGTCAGACCCGTGACTTTATAGCTCTTATTGTTCTGGAATCAAACCAGAATGACATTTCCTGAGGTTAGGCAGAGCTGCTTTCATTCAGGAGGTTATATGGATTAAACTTTTTTTTTTTTTTCCTTGGAAAGCTGGGATTTTCCCAGGAGAGCCTGTACATGTGTCCATGACCTACATGTATTACGATTACTGTATATTTACATTCCAGTGGTACCTGAAGTGAGGAAACAGATTTGCTTTTTTCACAAGAGTGCCAAATCATGTCTGTATTGCTGGGTTGTGCGGTTCCGAGTATGTCTCCTGAGCCAGGCTATTTAACTGCAGGCGTGAGACTGAAGTCACAGCCTATTACAGGAGTCCTTGTCTCCCGTTATCTTAAAGGAGCAGAGGGAATAGGTTTAATTCTTGGGACTGTGTCTTGAAAGGTCATATATGAAAAATGTCATGTCCCATATGAGAAAAAAAAAAAAAAAGAGAGAGAGAATGAAATAAGATCCTATAATCTGTCTTCAAGTCACCATGATAATCCTCATATTCTCTTCCTGTTTTCAGAAAATATAAATACCCTAATATTTATGTCCCACCATTCTGGTCACTTCAGAAATGCTTCTCGCTAAATGGCAGCTGTGATGTAATATTGCCAAAGAAGTGAAGTGTCAGTGAAAATTTCAGTTTCTCTGAAATTCAGATTTAGGTTATGCCCAGACTGTTATGAGAGGAACACTCAGTGCCTTTGTACATAGGCACAACTTCATTTTAATTTATCCAGGGACACCTTGAAATCAGTGGGAGCATGAGTTTCTAGTGAAGACCAGCTTCTAAAGGCCATGGGTAATTTTGTGCCTCCTACACCTAAGTGTATGTGCTGTATGTCCCCTATTACCTTTCCTTCACTAGCTCCAAGTGTGCCCATATGTATTTCATCCAAACCTCTAGAGTGCAGAGCCGCTATAGACTCAGAGCCATAATCTGTTCAGGCACGTCTGAAAATCGTCTTGCTCATTTCTTTATAGTGCAATATGCACACAGAGTTCCATGTAGAAATGTGCAAATTCCTTGGAAGATGTCAGCTGGTCTATGTAGAAACATCCTTTCAAGGAGTCATCTGAAAAATTTTTGCTTGTAACATAAATCCAAAAGAGATTTCACAACACTGTGTGCAAGGGATGGGGTTTTTGGTGCAGACAAGGATCAGTTTGAGAAACATCAGTGAAAGAGATATCAGAATTAAGGATAGTAGATGCTGGAGAGAAAGGAGCTGGTGACCCTTTCATATTCTAAGGTAACAGGATGCATTTTTTTTCTTGTTTTTCTTTACTATCTTCTAAAGCACTATAGAGGAGAGTTACAGCACAGAGATGCCTCACTGTCCTGATGGAGAGTCCACCAGCCACCTTGAGAAAAGAAATACTTGGTTGCTTGGGAAAAGGCAGAAGGCAAACCCAGATATCCTAGTTGTCAAAAGTTCAGTACTATTGATGCTGTTGATAAGGGCACTAGAGAAAGCTGGACCAACTGGACTTACTCTGTGATATCTTGTGCTAGTGCTGCATAGGTCTAATAGTTTCCATCTCTCAGCTGGATTCATCTGGGATTGGTTCCCAGTCAACAAGGGTCTCTGTTGCTCTTCTCAAAAGGTAGTTTCTGGCACACATTGGAGTTACTCCTCTACTTTTGCCAGTCTTTGCCAAGAAATGTTCCCAGGGAGTACATAGCTATTTAGTTGCTGTTGCATCCACAAGCAGATCCCTGAGATGCCTATTGGCAGGAGGAGAATAAGCCTGGAGATAGATGGAGAGTCCATTCTGTTACTGCCTTGCGTCAAGGCTCTTCTGGAGTCCAGAGGACTTTGTTCCCTAGACCTCTCTGCCAAATGTTGCTCACGAGGGTGCAATTTAAAGCAGACTTTGTGTGGGTGGGTCTCCTTGGAGAAGACTGATACTAAGCCAAGAATGGAGCTAAACAGTCTTGGTTTCCCAGGAATGACACAAAGATAAACACAACTTATGGCTAAAAAGTATTTTGTAATCTGAAATCTGGAAGCTGTCAGACATGGAATTGCAATTAAAAAGCTGTCCTGCTCCCAGCCTCACCATTAAAGTGCAGGTCACCAGGACCCTTCAGTTGGTCACAGCCAGGCCGTGTCTATTGCTTTCCATGTGGTGACTGCAACAATGGCTTTAGGCAGGAGAATTTCATTACAGAGAACCATCCTACTGTTTCAACCTGGAAAGTGCTGCTTGTCTTGAGAAGTGGACCAACATATTCTAAGCCCAGAGGCATACACTCTGTGAGGATAGACCCAGCTTGAAAAGTTCACATCCAGACCTGACCATTCTAGTTTTATCTTGAAGGGACTGTTTCCAGGGTCATAAATAGTCATTGGACAAATGCACATTTTTTGTGAAAGCTGCAGGAATCCTCCACAGGGAAACATGTGCCAAAATGTGCAGTGGCAGGTACCTTCTGCCAGTCATTAAAGAGGCAGGGGTGATACTGTATAGATAGAGGTCTCTTAAGTAGTTCCTTTAAACCTCTGTGGCTTTGATTCAGCAAAACACTACGGCGTGTCACTTAGCCTAAAATGTACTGCAGCTTAAAGCTGCTTAAAGCTATGTATGTGGTTAAGTACTTTGCTGGATCAAGGCCAGCATCTGTAGCGTGATGCTACTAGATGAGTAATCAGCACCGGGACCTGCATGCACAGCATCTGGTGCGAAGGCGTGCGGCCCTGCTCGCCAGCCCCGGCTCCGCCGGCAGCGCTCAGAGCCGGGCTCTGCCACACACCCCCTGGAAGGGCACATTACGGTGCACGGGTTTCCTTTGCTGCTGCCATCTGGCACAAAGCCGAAACCATTCAAAACCATCCCAACACATGTCGACATTTGACCCTGTGAGCATAGCAATAGTTGAAGAAAAGGCTGACATACCCTGGAGTCAGGGTGCCTATCTCCGTACCAGAGCTAGTCACCTTACCCCTACGGCAACAAGCAAATGGGGTAAACATCAGGGAGAAATTATTTCGCACACGTACTCAGTGTTGCTGTGCTGGGTGAAGTGCATAAGACTGAGGCGAGATCGTCCTCGTGACCATTTTATTTGAGTGGATATAACCTGCTGAGTTAGAGAAGCTGAGAGTGAATGAAACAAGGGTATATCCGAATACTGAAGCTGTGGGAGCACGGTCTGTGCGGGGAGAGCTCTGCAGGCACAGAGCTCACTGAAAGGGGACAGCAGATGAGAAGAGAGAAACTTCTTCCTGCCTTATTCATGGGAAGGAGTTTGCAAGTGGACAGACTGCCGCGAAAGCGCAGCTCGCAACAGCGTGGGTTTTCTTCCCTCCTGCCAGAACTAACACTCAACACCTTGAACACAGCTGAGCAATCAGGGCAAGAAAGGCTACTATTACTTTAGTCTCCAAACACCTCATATTCTTTAGTGTGTTATCTTCACACACTCCTTCGAGACAACAAAATATTTTGAAGCTGACTGCCACACAGAGGCTGCTTTTGGAGCCGTGGAGCACGGAGTACCTTGCGCTTGCAGGTCTGCACACAGACTGTATCCTCTGGTGTATGTTTCTGTGGAAGGAAACCTGGTGTGTAGGTAATCTGTCATGGACAGGAAAGCCTTTCAAAATGGTGCTCTCATCTCCGCTGCCTGAAGGGATAGGGACTCTCTACAAGCAGGACAAGCACTCAGACAAGACAAATTTCTCACTTCTTTTTCAGGAAGAGCCTTTTTTTCTTGCTCTACAGAAAAAAAGATAACTTGAAATAAAGAACTATCTTTAGCTAAAATGAAAACAAGATAAAATTTGTCCATTTATACACACATGAAATTAGACAAATGTGCATTCCATTAAAATTGGTTTTCTTTAAGGAAAATACTTCATGTTAGCAGTGAAAAAAATCACTTGAGGAAGTAACTTCTAGTATTACACTGGTGTCACCTGAGTATTCTTGGTGAGTCAGTGCCAAAAGTGAGAATTCATTCATCAGAAGCCATACGCTGCTTGATCTAAGTCTGTGAATGAGTTGGGATGTGGCTTTTGTGCCTATGGGAAATTCAACACGGGATGTCAACAATGTATCTATCCTGAAATTAAATAAATAAAGACAAAGCGAGGATTGCTTAAACCCTCTGTGTAGAAAGATTCAGAATATTTCAACTTGCTTTTTATTTTTAAGCCCAAAAAGGCTCTTCTATGCTAAAAGCTGTTCTGAAAAGTTATTTTCAAAATGAAAAATGAATCTTTCTCTAAACCAGTATCATATCTAAATGAGATTTTGTACTTATTTAGTATTTATTTTTAGTACTTCTGAAATGCTTTGTTTTGAAGCTTTTCCCCTAAACAAAATATTACATTTGACTTCTAAACATTTTCTTATTGTAGGAAATAGATTTTTGGGGGTTAAAAATATTCATTAAAAAATGCTAACTATATCTGTTCATTAAGACAGCCTTACAGAAACGTGCTCGGAAAACTTATTTGATGAAAGAACGATTTATTTCACAGAGCCCTGGAAAGCAGTAGGCTCTGGAACCACAGTGTGAAGGTTTTCAGTGGCTGTCTAAGGAATTCATGATGATGAGTCGCTTACACTAAGATGCTTCCCAAAAGGGATTTGGAGCATGGAGCTCTTGGTAATATTTGGTCATAAATATTACCGAGATTTTAGTACCATGTGTGGAGAGCAATCTCAGGCTTCACTGAAATTCAGACAAATTGCCTTCTGTGTCTAAAAGAGATCTTTAATGCCAAATGCTTCATCTTAAAAAATGTTTAGCTCTTTCCTGGATTTAGCTGAGTGTAAATCAAGAGATTTCAGACTGGTCCATTTTTGGTTTGCCTAGATACATTTGTTTGGGTAGAAAAGTAACATGTATAGCAAAGGTGAAAGAATACAGAAATGTAATGGATTCACCAGGACAATCCTCCCAGCTCAGCCTGTTTTGCTGAATGATATCCAAATGCGGAGTCTAAAACATATACATGTATATAGGGTTTTTTTTTTTCAGATACAAAGTGCTCTTTGTTAGGGAACTTTCTGACAAAGCCCCGATATTTGGCAGAGACCCCTTATCTGCATGGCACCCAGAAACGCAGTAATCTGATTAGAAGTGTTTTAGATGCAGGTAATATTATGAAAAGCACTGAGCTATTACAGGGCTTGATTACTATCACACTGCTTAATTATATTTTCTTTCTCTAGAAAAATGCAGCTATCTGAAATTGTAATGAAGTGATTGCTGTTTGTGTAGCTGTGAAGAAAGGAAGCTCACTGGGTCATTAGCAAAGCAAATGATTTGCCTTTGGCACTGGTTAACCTTCGGGCCAAATTCCACTCTCAAGTACAGCAACAGGAGGATAATAAGAGGTGGTCTGGGTTTAATGCGCTGTAGTCAGAGCAAAATTTGGCCCTTACCCTTTGATGGGAAAGTAAATACAATATTCTTTCTTTCCATCCATCATGCTGCATGGCTAGATGGCTGGATTAGATTACAGAGGCCACACTAAGAACTACCTATTTGGGTCTGAAATGAAAAAATGTAATTAAAACAGGATTTCTGGAATTTAGCAGGAAAACAAAATATTTCCTCTCCAAACTCTATTAGACTTGCAAAAAATCAATCAGGGTGATTAAATGAGAAAGCTCTAAGGGACCCTTCTGTCTTTGTTTAAAGATGAAAGCACTGAAGTATCATTCACTGGGTTTTAGATTTTTTACCCTGATCTTTTTTTTTTTTTTTTTTTTTGGATGGATCTCAGGATATGTAATTATGTATTTTTAATATCTCATCGTATAGCATATATACTGAACATAATCCTTACTCCAGGATCTAGAACATGCGACAAACCTTCCAGCACCAGCACCTTGCTGGGAGAGATGTTGACAAAATGTTTTTTTTTTTTTTGTTACAGCCTCATGATTCCTTAGGATGCTCATCTATGAACATGGCAAAGTAAAAGCTGATTGTCAGTAGATGTGGATAATAAATAAAAGAGTGAAGATAACACCAGTATGGAAGGATTACTGAGTGATTTTTGTTTGTTTGTTTGTTTGTTTTGTTGGCTTCTATGTCCAGAAGTGACTTCTAGGTCATCAGGGCTACCTAACAGTCCACAGTTGTGTGCTGGGCTGTTGGCTGAGAAACTAACCCTGCTTTCCGAAGTTTTCTTCTAATCTCTCCTTTTTGAATTAGGCTTCACCTCTATATACCCTTGCTATCCCCACGTGGCAGGTTATGCCTGTCACATGTGCATTTCTTTACCTTCCCTTTTGTCCATATACACACGGCAGGTAGGCAGAGATTTATCATCTAGTGTGATTTTTAAAGGCATGCAGGGAAGGATTCCAACATTATTAAGCTTTCTCACATTAAACAGTCTAATTTATTGTTAATAAGTTACAGTTTTTCCTTGGACTCACACTCCTTTTGTATGTTGTGTTTGAATCCCTTTACTGCCAGAGCAGTAAAACTTCGACTACATCTAAAAGTATTCCTAATAAATAATCTAGAACTACACTTATTTCCCATTAAAGAGGCCTCTGTTTCTAAAATTCCTTTCTTATTTAATGGATTTTTTCTTGCGCTCAGTGTTTCCATCATTAGTAACTAGATCCAGTGCAAAACCTGGTGGAATAAATTTTGATTCCACTATATAAGCTGAGAGTAATTTAAATGACATTAGGAGAGCGACTCTGGATTTGCACAAGTATAAGTATGAGAAGAGTCTATTGAAAAAGCAGGCAGACCTGAGGTGGCAAAATAACGCATCATATGCAGCACAGGGCTGCAAACAGCAGGTTCAGGTACCCATTACACTGCATCTGAAGATAGTTCTGTTCCTCAAGGACATGTCAGTGACTTAGTGAAGCGCTTGACCAAAGGACTAAAACCAGTCCAGATACTGAAATACATTTAGACCGTGATACTCCTAGAGGCTTCCAGGCTTTGCAGGAGGAAGAGTTATGAGGCCCTGCTGTCTTCCAGAAGTCACAGATCCCAGCTGAGCTGCTGGTTCCAGGCAGAGGTGTGAGAGGAGCCGGGTGACCTTGCCCCAGAGGGAGACACTTGACTCTGCACAATCTGGACAGCTGTGCTGACTTCCCACAGTTGAATGTCTGAGCTAGGTTGAGTTTTTCTTCCCCACACAAATTTGTCAGACACCACAAGTCTTTCATTTCACCCACCTCATGCCCTACAGGCTCTGGGATTTGAAAAACGAAGTGAAGAATTCAGCTTTACAGACCCACTTCAGAGTGTTGTGGGGCACAGCAGGGTAGGCCAGCACCCCCAGGCTGAGGGAGCACCATGAGCTGCTGCCAGTGCTGACGACCTCCCTCCACCGTGTTTATCTGGAGCTACACAGAGCAGACAGTGCCCGTCAGCTCGTGTCATGAGCCGAGACGCCCTCACAGAGCTTCAGTGACCAGTTGTAGCCCTGAGTCACTACGGAGCTTCTCGATGGCAGTGCAGCTCCGCGCTCTTGGGGATGGTAGCTGCCCAGTAACGGTTTCATGGGAGCCATCCTGGTTCAAAGCAACTAAGTTTCCCCTTCTTAGCTGGGTCTTGGGTTCAAGTGGAGGGCTGGTGCTTCAGCAAATACCTCATCTTTTGTTTCACTTTCCACTCTGGTTGGTCTGTTGGTAGCTGTTGCCTGAAAGAAAGCGGTTACATATTTTGCCTTGAGAGAAACCACATGTGCATGTGCAGGTGTATGTGTTAACTACCGAGGTACTGAGGTACTAGGTTGGACTAGATGATTGCTAGAGGTCCCTTCCAACCTCAGCCATTCTGGGGTTCTATAAAAGCACAGGGAAACCAACCTCCCCGTCCCAGAACTCAGATCTTGACAGCTCTGTCCTCTGGGCCCTCATGGGCCACATCTGCTGCTCCTGCCTCTGTGGCTGCTAATTTCTGTGACCAGTACTTACGTTCAAAGGCAGAGTCTGTGTGCTTTGTCTTATGCCAAAATGCTTCCTTTTTTTCTCCATATACAAAAGCTAATAGTCTATCTGAAGAATAGATACTTGTCCTGGCAATGTCACGCTGCAGGCATGTAAACGTGATTTAATCCAAATATGATGCAGACCTTTGCTCTGCGGTTGTTACCAGGCATTGCTGTAAGAGATACAGGCACCAGTGTGTCTACCCCACATCACTCATAACTTCCCCAATTTTTAACTACTCTGAATATTTTCATTCTAGTTATCTGCTTAAGGTTATTTTTTTCAAGGAGAACTTTTTGAAGTTTAGCTCTTTGCAAGTGAAAATATGGAACACTTTGCAAGTGTTTTTTATAAACATTTTTGATACCCTATTGTATTTTACCCACCTGTAAAATTAGGTTATTGTAGCAAGACCATGTCCTTCTAGGGAGAACGTTATACTTTCAAATTCAGTTTCTTAATATTGCTCCTCATATAGATTACAAAGGAATATATCTGAAGTCAGAATGAATTTTTGTGTGGGGAGAGGAGGCTTAAAATCAGTGATTAAGTAAATACTAATGAAAGATTGTATCATAATGAATAAGCACCAGTTAGCCAAACTTTGGTAATTCCTTGCTCTTACGAGTTTGAGTTCAAGATTTTTCTAACTTTCTAACTTCTAATGTTCTTCCAGGTAATGCAAGAGACACATATCTGTAGTTAAAACCAGCTAGATAATAAAGCAAAGTGCAGAAAACTGATGCAGTGTATTATTAATGATAGTCTGGTCCTTGCCTCTATTAAAGTCTCTACAGAGAAGTTGTCGGAAGGAGGAGGAATCTGGCTGTATGGGCCAATACCCATCATCAGTCTTTGTAAGTAATACAAGGGACTGAAATAAAACAACAGATTTTACAAACTCCTCCACAGACACAAACTGCTTTCCATCCTTTAGCAGCGTACTGTGTATGCTGTCCTACTGCTGGCAAGCCTCCGAAATTATGTGATGGGCCTTCAGCATCTCACAACATCTTATAAAACATTAATGCAAACTAGTGTATACGTCTCTCTGTCTCTCTTTTTCTGGTACCTTTCAAAATCACATTTCTAAGCTTTTACTTTGTAATATAAGGACTGTAAAATTGCTAAAAAAAAAAAAAGTTGCAATTGTGTTCCCTTGAAATCATGATTTCAGGAGCTTGGACTTTAAATAACAGCAATGACTGCAAAACTAGTTGACAGATCATCATCAGCAGGTCACAGCACTGTGCTGGTGCCTTGGATGATGTTGGCATTGTGTGGCTTGCTGGTGATGTTCGGGTTGTGTGGGCACTGCTGCAGCAGTGTGAATATGACAAGAAAAGATTTTTCAGAGGTAGAGGTAGGGATGATAACTGAGTGGTAACAGGGCACTCCCAAACTTTATGTGGGGTCAGGTGAGTTTTGTTTGAGAAGATGCTTAACAGATTTCATGTGAATTGTTGTGATGAAGAACACTAAAACCTAGAGCATCCCAGGAACACTTTTTTTATCCAGACAGAAGAATTAGAAAGGAATAGTGAAAAGTGTGGGGATTTTTCCTTTTTTGTTTGGAAGTGTTTGGATCCTCTGCTAAACACAAATAAAAACCCGTTGCTGGATTTGTTAGCCCCTTAGGGACTAACAGGAATGATGTGTGCTCTCCAATTCAATTTTGTTTTTGAAAAATGACCAACTGGTTTGTTTGAGGCCGTAAGTGTCCCTGCAGAACCCAAAGTGCAGCCATTTGTACGTGTACTAATCTCATCCACCCTGCCTGCAAAGCCATTCTGATGTTGCCTCCTGTTAGGAACTGTGTGGCAAGAAACAGGCATGCTCAAGATATTAAGTGCCCACGTGAGATCTCCATATATTCCCAATTAAAGCATCCTCCACCTATGCATCCCCCTTTTTGCTTACTTTGCTAAATGGGGAAATTTATGTCTCCTTGAGATTATTGCTGGCATTCTCTCTCAACATCTGCTACAGGGGTAAATAAATCCTCGGTCTCATCTCAAAGGAGTGAATATCTGTTCGTGATTTTACAGTGAATGCAACTATTCTTCCTTTCAGCATCTATTTTAGCTGCATATCCTCCAGCTTCGGCCAACTCAGGGTCACCAGCCCAGTGCATATTTGGCTAAGGTGAATCTCTATGGCTCTTCTGTACAAGCAATTTCCTTATGCATTGCAATCAGAAAATATGCAGTAACAGAGATACTTGTAGTGGGTCAGTGGTTACATTAGCAAACAGTGTATTTCCAGGGTGAAGAAGACCCTGAAAGAGCAAGAGAATTAATGGGTCCGGATAAGCATCAGCTGCCTAGCAAATGGTTGGGCCTATTTCTCTCTTATTGGTGCTCGCGCAGGACACAGCTCCAACAGCATCAGTGTTACCAGCAGATAACAGGTACAAGGTTTTCCTGGCAGTCATGAGGGGAAGATCTAACAGAAAGCAGAACTCACCCCCTTTCCAAGCCCAGAGTTCAGTAGAAAATGCTATAAAAGTAACTGTAACACTCTGAGAAGTGACTTTGCTAGCAGGCCCGAGTATTGGTACACTGCAAGTTGGTGACAAATAGAAGCCTCATCTGTGGCCCAGCTGCCTGTTGGCTGCACATCTGTCTGCAGGGTGCACATCTGTCCAGAGGGTGCACAGCTGCCTGCAGCTCCTGACTTCCAGCAGCCCAATTCTCCCTTCAGTCGGTTCATCTTAATACAGTTTAACTGAGCCTATTCAAACTCCTGCCTCTCCCTAGTTCAAATTTATTTTTGGGGCATCCCTGGGAGGTAAGCCACCAGTGGCACCGTTCTTTCAGCCCTTAAATCAAGAAACACACTTGCCAAGGGCTGCTACAGATTCCTGGGGCTGTCACCTCCTGCACCGCCTTGTGTGCGGGCACAGACTGGCTAAGCCTTGGCAGAAGCTGCGATTTCACTACATCACACAAGCCAGGTGCTTAGAAGAACCATCCCTGAGAAAGGGAACTGGATGTAACAAACCAACATGACA
Organism: Crypturellus tataupa; assembly: GCA_034781795.1. Lineage (NCBI taxonomy): Eukaryota > Metazoa > Chordata > Aves > Tinamiformes > Tinamidae > Crypturellus > Crypturellus tataupa. The sequence goes on along the minus strand of JAWLRI010000060.1, from coordinate 991,709 downwards.
TCTGACAGAAAGGGTGTAGATAAAACTGGACTTGCCTTGAGCAGGGGAAAAGGATTAGATGATCTCTCAAAGTCCTTTACATTCCTATGAGGAAAAAAAAAAAATTAAATTCCTCACATAAACTAAAGAATGTTGCTATTGCTATTATGTGTTATCATGATCAAAATGTTTAATAACATTAAACATAATTAAAATATTTAAACATAATTAAAACATCTCCACCATTTGGGTTAGTGGGAATAGCATTGATGGCAAAAGCATTTTCACTCTACTTGCTTTCCTGCCTTTCCTTTTGTGTGACAGGAATTCACAAAGCAAGGGAGGCTGCCCGGCTGGTGAAAATATAGCAGTCTTTATAGTGTCTGATTTGAGTTTTCTTGAGACCGAAGTGTCCCAGGAGGGATAGTCATCTGGTGAAGAGAGCAGCTGTCTTCTCCATTCAGGAGCGCTGCGACCCTGTGGCACAGCACACCCTCTGCAGACTCCTTACGTTTAGCCCTCCGGGTAATGAAGTGCACTTTATGGACTGACAACGGGATCACCGGATTCCTAGGTGGCAGCAGCTGCTCTGCTCTGCTCTGGGGCACAGCAGTGCCAGGGAGAGGCACAGGCTGGTGAGACCAGCAGGAGCCCGAGCGCCAGGGCAGCCTGCAGAGCTGCAAAGCAGGACATGGAGGGGCAAAGGGCTGAAGAGTGTCCAGGCCTCACACACGTGCACTCCCTTTGCAAGGTCAGGACCTGTGCTAGGAAAAGCATCAACAGGAAAAAAAATCTGAAAGGAGCTGTATATTAGGGATGTGGAGATCTAGAGGAATTAATAAAATTATTTTATAAATCATTAAAATAATAACTAACATTTTATATTTATTATAAATATATTATTTAATATTTGTTTATTGGGAATTTTGATCAGAAATTTTAATTATTAGGAATTAAAAAGGATTGTTTTTATATTAATATGAGTAGTATCATTGAGGTGAAATTGTACGAGGTAAGTACTAATTCCTTCAAGTCATTTATTGTGTGCAGCCAGCATTAAGAATGTGACTTTTGCTAAGCTGAGAAAAAAAGAAGACTGTGGACCCTAATGTAAGTAAACGTGATACATTTGGATTTAGTAAAATCCTGTAATCTTGCTTTTATAGAAACATCCAGTAAAACTTTTTTTTTTTCTGGCAGAAGTCTCTGGCTTTTTGGTGATCTGCAAGACATTAGAAGATCTCTGCAAGAAGCAGTAGAAAGCAACCAGAAAGGGGTCACATCATAAATAAGTATTCAAAGCAGAATCTGTTTTTTAAGCTGCTTGTGATTGAAAACTATTGTTTTAGCACTGTAAAAGATTATGCCAGGATTGTCTTCCAAGTGGTTAGGTGGTTTTGATAGCAAAAGAATGAGAAACACCATTATAGGACGGAGCAGTCCGTGGGATCCCGTCAGTAGGGGTGGCAGTAGGAGCAGGAGCTGGCTGTTAGGGAACTCCATAGGACGGACTGGGAGAGCCCTGCCATATGTCAGACTCCGTAGGCTGCTTGAATTACACCCACAGAGCTCTTGGATCTGTGCAAAGTCATTTCTGTAAGACTGCCCGTTAAAGACCTTGTTGATGGAATAGGCAGCTTGGGAAATACCTCTACTAATTCTAGGCGAGGTAGCTTTCCTCGGTTAATGAAAATGCTGAGTAAACAGGCTTTCTGCTGGATCGGGGAAGAGTAGCTTGTCCCAAAATATCCTAGGCCTGGATTTGATGCCTTTAATCCATTGTGTACTTCATTTACATATTATAGCAATTGATACAGATCCAGATGAAATCAAAAACTGTGGGTCAGTGCTATTCTGTTCCTTGGGGTTTCTCTGGCAATTACACAACATTTAATAAAACAGCTAGAGGTGAAATGATCCCATCATAAACCCCGAATAGTCCCAGCAGCCCCATAATGTTGGAATGCAGATCCATTCTAGGGGTGTATTTCCTTTGCAGTAGGCAAAGCGCTGGTATCTAGAGGGTGGAGGGGAAGTGATGAAAAGGACTTGGCATTTGATATGAAGTTTTAGAGGGTGTCCAGCTCTGCTGTTGCCAAGCTCATTCTTGATTGAAGACAGGGTTGACAAGCAGCCAAGGAACGTTCTGTTTGTCAAAGTGATGGTTTCCAGCCCTTCCCCCAGGTGCCAGCACTTAGACTTCGAGGTCTGTCCTTTCTACCCCTTTCTACCTCTGTCATAGGGGTCTGATTTGAAATAAAGTGCTTGTTTTCATAAAAGGTGGCAGAACTGCTTGAAGAGTTTTCCAGATGTCACCTCCATGGTGACTTGCAGCCACTGTCTTAGCACTGGTGAAGCAAAGCTGAGCCTCCCAAGGAGCTGTGTTGTGCTAGCCTAGGGGAGCAAAGATCCCCTCAGAATGGTCAGGCTGACCAAAGCCTTCCAGAAGTGTGATTATACCTGCCTGCCTTCCTTATTTGACACTATTAGTGGAGCAGGAAAGGCTGAAGCAACTACCACTGCCTGCAACCACCTGGCCTTGCACTCCAGAAAGTTAGATAGGAAGGAAGAAAAAAGGGTTTTTTTCACCTTTTGTCCCCGTCTTGTACAAAGCCACTGCCACCAGTAGAAGTAGCACTCAGTGACCTGTTACTGTTCTTACTAGGCACTTCCACAAGTACTCTGAGCTGCATTAGTGCACACAAACACTAATGAGAGACATGTGGAAGTATGGATTCTCTGTCCTATGGGAAATATGGATATTTTAGCTTTTGCTTTGATCTTGAGACAAAAATGAAAGGAAGAAAGGAACTAAGAGGAAGGAAAAGTCACAAAAATTAACATTTTTTGTTGGATGAGAAGTCCCCAGAGATGTGATCCGAATCCTCAAAAATGTTAATTTCCTATGGATAGGGAAGTGATGATGGCTTTGTTATGACAAAACATCTAGCAAAAGCAGCACTGGATGTTTCAAAGACTTGCTGTGAGAATGTAATAGGAACACAGTGCTGGCGGGACTCATCCAGCTGGACTCATCCTCTCTACTATTACAGGCATGTACAGGCCGTGCAACCCTGTAATGCACTTAAACACATTCAGCTCCATCTACAAGTCCATTTCTTTTCCTATATTGCTGCTCTTGGCAGTCCTGCTCCGGAATACCCCTGCTTCTCATTTCCAATCAAAGTGCACTTAAGCTGCAGCTTTTATACTGACATCACTCATCACTGCTTTCTCCTATGTAATTTCTGCCCGCTGTCACCCAGTGCTTTTGGAATTGCCTCTGCACCTGCATTTCGGTAGGCCAAGCAGACAGGGCAGGTTGCTCTAGTTTTCTCACGCAGAATATTGCCTCCAGTTTTCTAAGCATCCTTATAGATCTTCTCGTACCAGAATATGGATGAACAGAAGCTTGCACAGTACTTCAGATAAAGTCTTACCAGGACCGTGTTTTTTGGCACTAATATTTCCCTCTTCACATGGAGATACCTCTTCTTGTATTGCCTTGGCAAACTTCTTTTTTCCTTCTGTCAACATCGTACTGGCAACTCTGAAACATCCTGCAGATTTTCAGTTGTCCCAGTTGATGAACTCTCCACTCAAGGCGCAATTCCTGCTTCTAGTCCCTTGATATACAATCTCCCTGAAGAAATGTTTTCCCTTTTCTGTTATTCCAGTTTTTGATATCATTCTTCCTATATCTGCTGTAATTACATCAAAACTGTTGTTTTCCCAGTATGCATGCAATTAAACACATTTCATAAGAGGTTTTGGAAGAGATATGTTTTTTGTTGTTTTGTATATTAAATCAGTTTTCATAATCATTTGGTTTCTTTCATCCCTTTGTTCTGTATTAGTCATTTAGGGCTGGCATCTGGTCTCAGAATCAAGCAGAACTGATGTAACACTACACAAACACAAAATGTGTCTGAAGACTAAAACTGGGAAACAGCATTGTTGAAATGATTATGGTTTAAATGAGATCAGAATCTGGCCTAGTGACTCCATTTTTTTTGAGTAAAGGAAGCAGGACTGGATGCAAAATGTAGATAGCATTGCACAATAATGACAGCATTCCTTCAACTGGCCGTTCTTTCTTTGGCTTGAACCAAAGCTAGTGTGAGGTGGGCAATATAGAGTATGGACTGCTGACTGAGAGGTAAGGGCCCCAACTTTGGTTCCTGTTCTGTCCTAGTGTCTCTCACCATCTCTGGGCTAGACATGCGTTAGTCCATGAGATATTTAAAGGACTCTGAGGACTGAGGACATTTGGCTTTTCAAAGGAGATGGAGAAACAGATTTTTGCCTGACAGGATCTACAAAAGTGCCTGATCAGGCATGAAAAGCAGGTGTAGGTTTACTGGGGAGGATGGTTAAAAGGGTTGTGTTCCCCCAGTCAAGTAACTGATTTACGGTACTGTGCTAATACACCAGATCTTGTGATCGGCAGAAATCAAGAGCTACGTGGCCTCCCATGACTACGTCCAGTCCTGAGCTGGATGTAGGAGCTTGTAAAAAACTCATTAAGTATTTGGATGCATTTTTAGGCTCTAAATGACAACCTAGTCCCTTTTTCTTCATCAGCATTTACATCTGCAAAATAGATACAATTATACTTCTCTGCCATGGTGGTTGCTTGGATTAATGTGGTTATGAGTGTGAAGGACTGAGATACTGTAATAGAGAAAGGAATATAAGTCCATGAGATGTGTGTGTCTGTGTAGAAGCAGGGGGATTTGCCAGTATTGTGGCAGGGCTGATTGTTTGAATTAAGCCTTAACATACTTGCAGGAAGAAAACTGTAAACAAAGAATAAAATGCAACCATTGTTATTTGCAACTGAACTTTCAAGAGTCTTGCCAGATTATAAATTTTGACTGCATGTACCTCTGCTGTTTCTCAGGTCTGAAGCAAAAATATTTACCAAGGAAATAGTGTTTGTAGTGATGATCTCAGGCCAGAGCAACTCATTAGCTGGTGATGTGCCTGCAGGCAGTACTAAAGATTCGATCCATCTGGAATTAAATAGCAAGGGATAGCTGGAAGCTGTGTTCAATACCAATGGTGGGAAAAGCCTTAAAACTCCTTGATTGCAACACATGAAAGCTGTGAGCCATCAATAACAAAAAAAATATGATGTGCCAACTATAGCAAAAGTTACAGCAGGGCAATGCCATTGTTTGAGGTCATTCTACCTTCATCTTGTCAGAAAGAGGTAGGGGAAGGGCATGACACAAGCCAGATCTCTCATATATCCCTCCTTTGTCAGTAGGACCTAATTGGCATTAAATACTGGATGTGTCTGGATTTAATATAACTCCTCTGCTCAATTACTTCATCCACTCAAGCAATGGAAAGCTGCCCATTTCAAGAATTTATGGGGGATAGCTTTCTTTAAGTGCTTCAGACATCAGAGGCCCAAACATCCTAATTGGTATTTTATTAATAAATTCTCAAAACATTTATAACTTGTGCCAAGCAGGGGAGGCAAAACTGTGAAGGATTAGGAGGGAAGTGGCTTTTTTTTTTTTTTTTACAACTTTCTGAGGCATCATAGAAGTGAGGACAAGCACTGGAGACCAATCTCCGTGGCTACTTTTAGCCTTATTGAGGGCCGGCGGGAAGGAAAGTGGTAAAGCCACCTACGCAATGGGGAAGGGGAAACCTCTTCCACGACACTGCTGACTGTTGAGCCCATTGGGGGCAAGTGGGGAGCTGAGGCTCTGTTCTTTTGCTCTGTGGCTTCTCTGCTAGCAAGCAGGACTAGGAAAGGGAGCAGAAGGGCTCATGGCCTAATAGGAAAGTGAGCTTTGGAGAAACATGCCAGGGCCTTAGCAAGCTGCTTGAGAAGCACCGGCTGAATGCCAAGAGGAGGGGTTTCCTTCTCGATTCAGACTTGGTGGTCAGCGCTGCCTGTGGGCTTGCTGAAAAAGTTACTGCAGGGAAAGCAGGGTGAAAAGCAGGGTGAACGCTGCCTCCCTCTGCATCCGGCAGCCTTAGCCCATCCAGCGCGTCAGCCCTGGCTCCGCTGAGCAGAGCTGGGCCCAGCTGCAGGCCAGGCGAGGTGTGACAGGGCTGCTACATAGGGAGGTTCAACCCCGTGAGCTGCCAGGTGTTCTGCAGCTCCTGAAACGGCAGGGCACTGACCCCAGGCAAGGGTCACACCACGTTATAACGGGAGCGTTTGGGCAGTTCTGGCAGCTTGACGGGCTCATAAAAAGTAAGATGGAAAGGGACTTCAGCCCATCATCTAGCACAGTGTTTTGCCACCTCTGTTCTGCAAGTCATCAGGAGAATGCTTGTGAAAGCAATGTAAAACATGCTGTAAAACCATACCCACCTACCCTATATGCCTTTATGTGCAAAAATATAGCAGTGATAACTAAACACAGCAAGTGAGTGCTCAGAGCTTAGCTTTATTTTCAGATCCTTGTAAATGAAAACCATGGCACTGCTGCACAGGGGGAGCTGCAGATTCCTCTCAGGGCATTTGTGTGATCTTTCATGAACAAAAATGTACAGATACAGTCTAATCCAGACACTTGCTGTGTTTCCAAGAGATACTAGCTCCATGACAGAAGTGTGGCTAACCCAGAGCTACGAGTCACCTGAGCTTCCCGGATGCATCTACTTTTCATGGAACACTCATGCTAGAATATGCTGATATTTGTGTTCATTCTCTATTTTAACTCCAATCCCCTATATATTCCAATTCTAATTTAATTCGGCTTATTTTTACAGTAAATTGATTCATTTGTGGCTCCCACAGTTGTCTCCAGAGCGTGTAAATACAGAATACCAACAATATTATACAAATGAAGAGTTCATAAAAATAGACAACAATTTTTTCTGCTGTTGCATTTTGATATTTTTACAGTTGAATCTTCATGTCTTGCAGGTAATTTTATTTGATCTATTAGACATACTAATGGAGTCATCATTACTTCTTGCAATTTTACAGTCTCTGTCTTTCATCTTGCCCCTCTCAGACACTTCATTCCTTCTTTGTTGCTGAGACACAAGCATGGGTATATTCATAACCATTTATAACCCTAAGAGTCTCTTACTGGATCAGCCCAGACCTCTATCCGAAAGGTACGTCTGTACCAGTTAAAAGCAAGAAAAAGGGAGGAAGGAAGCCAGGAGAACTGGGTGCAAGAGAGTACGAACAAGCTCTATCCTATTGTTGCTTTACTAAAATCAATGAAACAAAAAGAGGCTGCACTTTTTCCATTTTTTTGGAGGTAATTATTTTTTCTTTCAACTAATTTATTTTCTCCTATAGAAGTTAGTGAGACAGTCCTACTGTCTTCTTGGAGTGACATGCATATTTTTATATTTCCCTTTCTATATTTCATAAATCCATTAAATTCCATATTCTGCAGCAATGTTTGCTGTATACGCCAGACTAACCTCTTACTCTTTAAGGAATTCAAGACAGAGTACAGATTGCCAGTTCCCTAGAAAAACTGGGTGTCAAGCTGATTTAGAGAAATCAAGATATAAACAACTTCCACAATGGGCTATTCCCCATTGCCTACCTGAAAGGAAATTTAATTTCCAAATTAGCTGCAGTTTTCTTCTGAGATGAAAGATGGCCTGCTCCATCTAAAATAAAATAAAGCCATGTAAAATTATATCACCCCTTCACCTGGTTACATCTGTGATAAGGATGGTGCTGTTGCAATAGTAATGTGCTCTTGCTCTGAAAAGACTTCTTGCAGCTCCTGCTGATTTGCAGCATCACAAGCCAAAGGCTTCCATATAGTGATGACAACCTGACAGCAAGATCTCTTGGCAGCACTAGCACAGGCTTCTTTAAGGGCATCTTCAGTTTCTTTTAAGTGTGTGTTGTAGCAATCTAATTTCTAAATCTTGATTTTAGGGGAGAATATGCTTAGATTAACATGGGAACACAAATGCTGTGTGTCTTTTGGGGATCCTTAGTCATATCTTTAAAATAATAAAACATTAAACTGTACTTGCTTTATTTCACTTGATTTTCCTCACTAAAGTATACAATGTGCATAGATTGTCCATGAGCACATAGTCAGCTGTCAGCTATCTTGGTAGGGATTTTTGGAACAGCACAGGAAC